>JARLTB010000110.1:5375000-5775000 GCA_030141615.1 Unio pictorum
CTTATTTGTAATTGGTCAAAGCAAATTCTCACACTTCAACTCCAGCTTTAGAGTTGTTTGATTTCCTGCATTCCTGTTGGTACAAGGTACCATATTTATTTGTGCATACTGAAAATTGAAATGCAAATGGCACATAACATCTCCTGGTTCATAATGCCTCATCTAGGCTGACTGCAATTCAGTACAAATTATAGTGGGATTAATACAGTAATTTTAGCTGTCCCAAACATAATTGGGTATTCCATTTTAATTCAACTTGGAATGAACAAAATGCCACTTTTTCAGGTTATTAGCAACAAAACAAGAATCCCAAAATTTTATAGACAAAAATAAAAGGAACTTTTTTCAGGTCTTACCTTTGGGACAAAAACTGTGGCCTCCACCTATGAGACTAAGGTCTATAAGAAATATTGACATTAAGTTTCTTTTAATTATGGTGTACTTAGAGTGGTTAGTAAGGTGAATATTTAATTATTCTTGTTTTCATCTTTCTAAGGTAGTGCTGGTCAGATGTCTAAAGGTTTTTTAAACTTTCAAAACAGCATGTTTTACATCCGAATGGAACAGTGCATGTAGGAAAAAGTCCTCCAAAGATAATCATGCAGATGATTTGGCTCAACCCGCAGTGTTGCTATTAAGCATCCAAGTGACTCTGTGCAATACTATTGCATTGGGAGAAAGGTCTAATATATTCTTACATCATCAAAGTTATTAAAGAATTCAAGGCTGGGACAGTCCAGCGATACCTTTAATTCCAGTACAAGTACTTGCATGTCAATAAAAAAAATTTGTTATAGAAATTTCTACTTCCAGAAAAGCCTGCTACATTAAGATCAATTGGGTGTCAATCTAGATATCAAACATCCTTGAAAAAGAAAGTCCAAGCTAGAATACTTTTTTCTTCTTCAGAACTTTATGATGGTGGTGGCAACAGGAAGGGAATGACATGCCATATAAAAGGAACTATGACATCCAAGTGAAACTTCAGCTATATTTGAGGTCTGTAGTCTTTATAGTCAATCAGGTGAATTTTGTCCTTCACTTGTTTTTCAAACTTCCTTAACAGCTCAGCCAGAAATTTATCTGAAGCCAGTTTTCTTGGTGAGCTTGGCATTTGGCACCGCATTCATTCCAATATAAAAGCAGTAAGATAGATTGTCAATATATATTACAGGTGTATACAGATCTCTTGTGCACATACACCTGTTCACTTTGTTTTCTTGGTTCTGCAAAAGAAGGAAAATGAGAGCTAGAAACATGCTAAGAAAGTAACTTAGATACAAAACCAAAACTCAATTGGACATATATACAATGATAAAAATGGACAGGAGACAAGGGTAATGCTATTTGTCATACATGCCAGTCCCTCTGGAACTTCTAGTATTTCACAGAGTCGGTTAATTTTTCTATTTTATCTGAAGTGAAGAATCCCACATTGCTAAGAATTACAAGCACCAGAACTGTAATGTTACAATGACAAAGCACTTTAGATGACTTTGAATCATCAATTTATAACACACTCAAGTCTGAGATAGTTACTGAATGTCCAACAGATAGTCATTTGGACTGAACTTCCAATAGTGTATTCCGAACCAAACCCAATACAATGTTTCCATTAAATAAATTATTTGTTTAATTAACTATCACAATACTTTTTCACTAGTTCACTGGCTGTAACCTCACTTGAATTGGATAGTAGTTCCATTCACTACATGCCAGGACAAACAGGGTAGTTTTCAACATTTTGGAAATTGACACTTCTGTGGTCTCCAAGAAAATGAGTCATAGTAGTATTGTATGTTTAGTACATCTACATGTTGAATCATGGGTTACATCCACATGTTAAATCATGAGTTACTCTAGATTCCAGGAACTTTCTTTTGAAGAGGGGGGGTGAAATGATCACTCAATGTAGTATATTATTAAATTAAAAAGTCCTGGAAAAATGTCTCAGTGTAAATCACTTTATCTTTTGCTGGTCTAAACTTGGAACAACAAAACCACATCTTTGACATGTTACCTACAGCTTACAGTTGACCCATCTGCATAGCATCTACAATCATCCCTACCTCTGTGACCCAGTTACATGGCACCAATATTCATCCCCGATACAGTGTGACCCCCCCTCCCCATCGCTCACTCCATTATAACACAAATTCAGATATAACACAGTTGTGGCATGGCTCCCAAAATGACATATACATGTACGTTTCTCATACACATTTTTTTCTTTTTTAAAAGTATGAAAATTTATGTGTAAAAGTTTATTACTTTTTGGGAAGAGATCATTTATAAATTTATAAATTCTACTATAGGATGATTATGACACGGCTCCTGCAATTTCATATACATGTATTTCTCTCATACTCAAAAAAAACGTTTTTCTTCTTAAAAGTATGACAAATAATATTAAAATAGATTATTCAGGGATAACACTGGGCCTCAACAATATCACAATTTTTTATTTATATTCCTTATCCAATACAAAATATACCATCTGGTGATTGTTTCCTGACAGTATTGGTAGTTCAAACTATTATATACAAATTTGGGTTTGGAGTCAAGAAATTCATAGGCACCATGAAAGGAAGCGATGAGCTTGATATAAAATGCACTGGAATGATCAATCTATTGTTAGATAAACAAATTCTTTGTTCAAATTGACAAACCAAAATGCGTTTATTCTGATATCTGTCCCATGAGTACTGTATACTGTAAGATCTGTGCATTTTCACCCAAAAAAGTTCTGGTAGTAGCAATAAACCAGAAGAATCCCAATCTCAAAATGGATCTTTTGGATGAAATTGTGTCAGATTATTTGCTCCTCTCTAGTAATTATTATATTTATTTTGACTGACTTGTGTATGTGGATGGTAAGAAAAATTCCTCTTCTTTTGACTCATAGAATTAAATCCTTCAGAACACTCACATTTTCTGTAGTAATCCCTGTTAGAATAGAACAGAACATTCATTGTCTATTGGCCTTTATTTAAAACAAAATTCTAATGCATGCATGGGAGGCAGCATCAATCCATCACCAGAATAAAAAACTGGAGATCTACATGTTGGTCTATGTTACTGGGACTAGCAACAATCAACCAACTTTAGAAGGCAAGAAATGCAACTGCTGCAGTCAACCAAATGATGGCAGATTCCTTTTGTTTTTAAAGTGTAACCAGAAAAAGTTTTTCTCAATCTTCAAAGAAGAACTGATCACCTGTAAAGCACTAATAGTTCTGTATCAATACTAAGCAAATTTAAAACAATTCTTTTTCAATCAATGATTTACAATTATCTGATGTTGCCACCATAATAAGAAAAAGAGATCTGTTTGGTCCTCCAAAACTGTCCTTTAGTGCCAACTTCAATGATACATGCACCCTTTATCAAAGAAAGCTGATAACCATTTATCATAGGAAGTCAACAGCAAACTTAAATACAAGCAATGGAATCTAACAGTTTATGGTGCTGGGATAAAGAGGTCCTTCATTTCACTGATTTTCCCGTAGTGAATAACCTAAATATCCCATAAAAATGTTAAACTGATAAATAAACTGAATTGAACATGAACAAGATCAGGTGGATAGTTTCATTGACAATTACGAATAATAGTTGCAACTTTGTCTTAAATTCTAACTCTATAATATGCATTAACTTTTTCAGCCCCAAGAAACTTATCAGTAACACTGTTACTGTGCCCCAGCCACACTAAGCTGTGACTAGCTGCTTGTGCCCCAGAGTGTTTTACCTGTTTGGAAAATTTTGTAGAAATCATGCACATGCCTTCACATTTACTTTAATTTCTCTTCTTGTATCCAATATTAATCCATGATAATTTCATCAATTAATCCAAATTAATTTGTCTACATAGTGATGTATTTTTCTTTCTATTTTTCCAAGTCTTTCACAATTTATTTATACATTTTTTTTTTTTTACAAAATTAT
The DNA here is from genome assembly GCA_030141615.1 of Unio pictorum. Lineage (NCBI taxonomy): Eukaryota > Metazoa > Mollusca > Bivalvia > Unionida > Unionidae > Unio > Unio pictorum. Next base: position 5,378,946 of record JARLTB010000110.1, read on the forward strand.
GTGCAACATTGTTAGGAATATCACATCATCAGCACTTAATTCCATTAAAATAAACCAGGAAAATTTAATATGTGATATGGTTTGAAACAATTTGTACATATATTACTTGACAATGTTCACATCCAGTTTTTGGTTAAGATAGAACTTTGTTCAATAAACACATTTTGCAGGCTGGATACTACGTTTGGTGATACCAATATGCATTTTTAGGCACATGGATTGGTTTCGTTTGCGATGACCATGTACAGTTTCTCCGGAAATAATAATAAGTGAAAAATGATAGATTTCTCTTTTTCCTTGTCTATTTGTCATTGTATGTTGCAGGTCCAGGATTTATTCCACTAAAATCATTGATTTGGATAGACTGAAGACGATCGCTCCAATCTGCTAGATCGGCAGAAACTCTTTCATTTTCGCTATAAGCATCCGCTTTTTCTGACTATTCAATCTCAAGAATCTTCAATGTCCCATTCAAAATCTCACAAATTATCCAACTGTCGAACATATCTCTCCTCTAATTACTCAATATTTTCGAGATCAAACCCGAGAAACTCCTCATTCTCGCCCTCACCGCCCTCAAAAACCACTCATGCTTCCGCCATAATTTTTTTATTTTTTAAGAAAAAAAACACACGTGTATTGAAACGGATCCCAAGTAGTAATCCTTGGTTTCTGAACATTTAAAGTTTGCCCAAACGAACGTAAATTCATTTCTGATTGGCTACAAGTGGGTCTGATGCTAGGAAAAGCCCCATTTGTAACCAATCAGAGACTTTCTTTCGACCATATATTCGGACCGCGGAGCAGTGGTACTGGCCATTGAATGCAGTCGAAAAACATCACGAAAAGGCGGTATTGGCCGTTGAATGCAGAAACTGGATTACGTGTAAAGGCGGCATCGGGGCCGAATGAGTTAAGGTGTGGAAAAGTACATGTACCATCCTCATTTTGAATTTTACAATCACTTGTATCTGAATTAGTGAGTGAAAAAGTACAAGTACCACCCTCCTCCTTGACTTATAGAGAGCAGACATAGAGACTTCAGTGGAAATGCTATACCCTCTTTTTGTGAAGATATGGGAGGAAGAAGAAATACCAACTGACTGGAAGGAGGGACACCTCATCAAAATCCCAAAGAAAGGCGACCTCAGCAACTGCTCCAACTATAGAGGAATCACAATCTTGTCAGTACCAGAAAAGTCTTCAACCGGGTCCTCTTGGAGAGGATGAAGGAGGCCGTCGACCCCCAGTTACAAGATGAGCAAGCGGGCTTCTGGCAAAACAGATCGTGTACAGACCAAATAGCTACTCTTCGCATCATAGTCGAGCAGTCGATGGAGTGGAATTCTTCGCTCTAAATCAACTTTCTTGATTATGAGAAGGCATTTGACAGAGTGGACCAAGAGACATTCTGGAAACTTCTTCGCCACTATGGCATTCCAACCAAGCTGGTGAACCTGATCAAGAACACTTACAACGAAATGTCCTGTGGAGTTATTCATGCAGGACAGCACATAGACACCTTCCTAGTGCGGACTGGCGTCAGGCAAGGCTGCTTGCTGTCACCATTTCTCTTCCTTCTTGTCATCAATTGGATTATGACAACGACCACCAATGGGTGGAGAAATGGTATCCAGTGGACATTGTGGAATCATCTTGAGGACCTGGACTTTGCGGATGACCTAGCGCTCTTGTCCCACAGTCAGCATCAAATGCAGGACAAGACCATCATACTGGCAGCCACATCTGCACAGGTTGGACTCAACATCCATAAAGACAAGACCAAGATCCTCAAGATCAACTATACCAGTAACAACCCAGTCACACTGCAGGGAAGTCCCCTGGAAGAGGTGGAGTCCTTCACGTACCTAGACAGCATTTTCAACCAGCAGGGTGGCACAGACGCAGATGTCAAGGCAAGGATCGGAACGACGAGAGCAGCTTTCGTTCAGCTCAAGAAAATTTGGAGCTCCAAACAAATTTCCTTGACTACCAAAATCAGACTGTTCGACTCCAACATGAAGTCAGTCCTACTGTATGGAGCAGAGACTGGAGAACCACCAAGTCCACAGTTAAGAGAGTTCAGACCGTCATCAACAGCTGCCTAAGAAGAATTCTCCAGATCCGCTGGCCAGACACCATCAGCAACAACAACTTGTGGCAGAGAACCTCACAGCTTCTGGTAGAGGATGAGATCAAGAAGAGAAGGTGGGGTTGGATAGGACACACTCTATGTAAGCTGTGAACCAACTTTACCAGACAGGCATTGAGGTCAAACCCTCAAGGCAAGAGAAGGGGGCGACCAAGAAACACCTGGCGACACGACCTTGAGGCAGACATCACTAAGATGGGTTACACCTGGAGTCAGCTTGAGGGGATGACACAGGACAGAAGCCTCTGGTGATCTTTTGTGGGCGGCCTATACCCTGGCAGGGGTGACGGGCAAAACTTAAACTTAAAGTATTTTGATGGAATAAAAATTCTGACAAGAAGCTCAAAAGGGGAATCAATATAGCTTTTACTATATAACCTAGATAATTTACAATCTTTATAACTCTATCATTTTCTTGTCCAATTTTCACAAGTTTTCACCCCAGACTTTTAAAGTCCACTGTCAATTATCACTTTCTGTGAAGTCAATTAACCAAAAAATGTTTGTGTCCTGAGAAACTTCGATACAAGCTGTCCAAATGTGTGTCTAACATAAAAGCGGTCCCAATGTGTCTAGCATAAATGTTAAACAAGAAAATTTTCTCAGGTTTACTTACTTGGAGCTTGTGGATGGAATGCTACCATTGCTACTTTTTCTGGATTTGGTACTCGTGGCTGCCGTTGACGCTTCTGAAGGAGAAAAAAGATTATTAATATTTACAAATAAACCAATGTTTAATGGCGAGTCCGCACAGTCCTGTCTATGTATTGAGCTTACTATCAATTGTGTGTTTTAAACTTTATACCTAGGAATTGGGGGAAATTTTACCAAGGTATGTTTATCATGATAAGTGCACATTACCCAGTGTCCCAGTCACATATATATATACAAACAAGAATGGTTATTTCCCTTTGATTATATTGAATGCTTTCCACTTTGGATCTTTATTCTATCTACAGATGATTGTACCAATGAAACATGCAAACAAATATTTATATAACAGTGGATAAGAATTCTGAACACAATGAATAGTGAAGTTCTTTCTGCATGTATTTAGGCAAGTGTGATATTACATCAAGTATGGCATACAGTACTGATTAAATGTTAAAATTCTAACAATTTAAAATGTAATAATGGCAAAATAATATTCGGGAGATAAACCATTTCAAACAAGCATAAAGTTAGTCATATATCACAAGCCACCAAATAAAATCCACTGATATCTTTCACACTCAGTTACTTGTCATATGATCTTATTTTCATGAAAATGCATAAAATCATCAATGAGTCAATTAAACAATCTCTACTTTACTTATGAAGTGACGTTTTATCCATTATTAAGTGCCCGTGTTTTGAAAAGAAAATGTTATGGTTCATTCAATCAGTTTATCATGTGTCGACCTTGCAAGTAAATGTTTCTTGGACATGCAATTACTGATTAATCAGGTTTTCAAGATAAATTGGGAATTCTTATCGTAGCAGCCCCAGTTGAAAGAAAGCATACTAAGATAAGAAAGCTCACAAATTAACTTGGTGTACCTCAACTCTATGATAAATTGTGCAAGCTGATACCACTGATATATCATAACAGAGCTGACAATATTTGTTTTGAGTAAGTTTAAAATTTTGAATCTTCAAAATATTCATTAACTTCCAAGATCTAACAATGTACTGTAGATCTGCAATTTTTCACACATTCTTCATCAATTTTTTTTTCTGAATAATTATAGACAAATAATGATAATACATAATCCTAGGGAAATAATGAGTATAATACTTAATTATAAGGAAATAATGATGATAATACCTAATCAAAGGGAAATGATGTTAATACCTAATCACAGGAAAATAACAATGATAATACCTAATCAAAGAGAAATATTGATGATAATAACTAATCAAAGGGAAATAATAATATAACCACAGGGAAATATTGATGATAATACCTCATCAAAGGGAAATGAAGATGTTAATACCTAATCATAGGAAAATAATAATGATAATACCTAATCAAAGGGAATATTTATGATAATACCTAATCAAAGGGAAATAATAATGTTAATACCTAGACTAAGTGCTGTTTTGATTGTTGATTATAACCGATCATCAGTTGGTTGAGCAAACCATTAAGATAACTGTGAAACTCCATAATCGATCGTGTATAAATGTCGACTACTTCTTTTTAGTTGTATGAAAAGCACAAAGGTTAGTAAAACTCCAAGCCACTTAATCTGATCTGAATTATTAATTACCTTCACAACTACAAAAAAAAAACCATTAGATATTCCACTGGTGTAAAAATTCATAATTAGGAACATGATTACATAATTACATACAATGATGATATTCAATAAGAGTTTGTGTTAGCCACGCTGATATATTTACACCCTTCCCATGAGTGAAAATGTTATTGTTGTATTCAAACTGATGTGTAAACAGAGGTTTAAAAAAAATCATCTATGGTAATTAACGGTAATCACTACAACTTCAACATGGAGATTAAATAGCTGTTAATAATGCACACTACATTAAACAAGTTATGAGAATCAAAACGTTTACAACAGCAACAATGGTAAATGCAAACACTTAAGTATAAACTAATATATAGTTAATATAAATGTGAATTTTAATGAACTGCTAGAAATTTAATTTTCTTACAAGGTAATCCCCAAACCCATATTGAGCAGGGAGTGTAGTGGGGGGCTTGTCATGTTCAAAAACATTCTGGACTATCAAACACTTTGTTTAGGATTGTTAATTGAGAGGAATCTGAATATAAGTTCTGAATGTGAAGGGGGGGGGGAGATTTCACCAAACAGGATCTTTATATTTGAATAGGGAATTTTTGTCTATATGAGCTGTATAGTGTATCATTTTAATTATTTTAAAAGTTTACTCTTAGTCACAGTAAAAATATTTTGCTGGTCTTACTGTGAAAATTTAGTACCATACGCACTCACCTGTAAGTTGAGTCAAACTGCTAACAATAAAGATCCTGATTTGCCATAGCATAATAAATCTGCAGATCAGGGTCCATTTTGTTTGTTCTATTGATTACTCCTAACAAAATGTACAGAACCAGATCAGCTGGTGCATTATGCAATGGCGGATCTGGGGTTGTGCAATTTGAAGTTGGACTCTATATTTAAAAGTGAATATATATGGTAATTTGGTAAAAAATTAACATTACGGTTGATGTGTTTTAAATCCAGTTAAGTCTCTGTAACTCAGTACTAATACTATTAGGAACATTTATTTACTAGGTAATCATAATGATATAAAAAAAAACAACATAAAATATAAAAAAAATGGGATAAGTGAGTTTAAAAGAAAGTTTGAAGCTTAAAATACAAAAAAAAAATATTAAAATTTGTTTGGATGCTGTTATGAGTTTTGAACTCATGACCTCTTGATTAATAAGTATTATGCACAGAAACAAAGATGTGGGTGTTTACATATCAGATTACTAGGGGGTTAAAAACAGAACATCCATTTTTCTTTTTAAAGAATTTAAGTGATCTTCTTGTGGTCTGATAAATTATAACATTGTACCACTGAATCAATGAAAAATGGAAAACAGTATTTATTTTTAAATGATGGAAGTTTAATTGAACATATTTTCTCAAGGGTTGCTCGACTTAAAACAACTACATGTATTATGAACTGCTTCAAAAAGGAGAATTCAATAATGACTATAATTCTATATATATAACGATTTACAAACTATTATAGATCATAAATAGATATAAAAATAATTATAACACGAACATTTTCATTTTGCAAAAGGTTATTTTTTTCATGTATGCTGAATATAGCCTTTGGCAGCCCTCTTCAATAAACCAATCTAGCAAGCAAGAGAGAAAGCATTAAGCACACAAGCAGATGACATCTTGGCCAAGCGATGCAACTGTTAATCAACTATATGTGATTAATCAAAGACTACATAATGAACAACTTAATAATCCAATCATTCAGAGCACTGAAATTTTTTCATCATATTTGTTTGATTTGATCAGCAGTCAACGAGCCCTGTGGGACACCTATGCAGTTTTCACTTTATAGCATATACAGTATCCACCTATGCAGTTTTCACTTTATAGCATATACAGTATCCACCTATGCAGCTTTCACTTTATAGCATATACAGTATCCACCTATGCAGTTTTCACTTTATAGCATATACAGTATCCACCTAAGCAGCTTTCACTTTATAGCATATACAGTATCCACCTATGCAGTTTTCACTTTATAGCATATACAGTATCCACCTATGCAGCTTTCACTTTATAGCATATACAGTATCCACCTATGCAGTTTTCACTCATAGCATAATACAGTATCCACCTATGCAGTTTTCACTCATAGCATATACCGTATCATGTCTCTCACAGTTTTCGTCATATTTTTCCACATATTTACTGATGATGTCAATCAATGGATTTTTTTAATAACATTTCCACCTCCATCACCTCATTTTAAAAGAATCAGTCATGCTATTATGTAGGTCAACCAGACTCTAGATAAATGTTCTGCGGAACCTGGTATTTCATCTGAAAGTGCACTGATGTATCCCTTCTGTGTCCGACTTGGCTGGCAATTAAGTTATACATGTCTCACCACACTAATGCATGTGAGACAAAAATTTTAAACTAGCTTGCACTCACCACTACCAGTACTAGCACCACTAAGAGAACCTCTTCGAGTCTGCACACCTGGAGGATTATTTGTACCTGAACTTTTCCTGTAAAGGTATAAAAGCAAATATTTACATAAACATCACCATGGAAACTCCTACAACACAGAATATTTATTATTATGTGAAAAATATATGGACTTTTTTAATTATTAAATGTGCGTATAATCATAATAAAATATACAATATATACTCACTTATAGGTCGCGTCAAACTGCAAACAACAAAAATCCTGATCTGTCAGTGAATATTATTCTAGTGATCACTCCTAACAAATTCACTATAAACTGCCTCACCGCAGACATCGTAGCGATATGACTGAAAAATTGCTAAAGTTACACTAAAAATCCAAATCACACACACTCCTAACAAATTCACAACAAACTGCCTCACTGCAGACATTGTAGCGATATGACTGAAGCATTGTGTGTGTGTGTGATTAGGGTTTTCAACATAGCTTTAAAAAATTTCAGTCATATCGCTATGATGTCTTCAGTGAGGCAGTTTATACTGATGTCTAGCACTGGGGCATCATGCCGCAGACATGTAACATGATGTCCCACCCAGTCACATTGATCTGACACCAGGCTGACCAGTCCTAACACTAACCTCTTAATGCTGAGCACCAAGCAAGGCAGCTGTTAGTACCATTTTTGTAAGTCATTGGTATGACTTGACCGGGGAGACACCAACAACCTCCTGCTTTCGTAGTGGATGCTCTAACTACTAGGCCACCGGAGCGATACATAAAAAAAATTGTGAAAGTTGTGTTTTAAATCCAAATCACACACACTCCTAACAAATTAAACAGATCTTCCCATGCATTTTGCAATGTCAGAGCTGGGTCTCAGTAGTTTGCAGTTGGGTTTGTCTTATAAGTGAGTATATATGGTACTGATTTTTAATGTGAGAACACATGATCAAAGTTCCACTTACATATATCCAGCTTTAAAATAATATTGAAAATAAAATATGGAAACAGAAAACTGTAAAATATGGATAATCAATGCATATGAATTGTTAGAATTGCTGATGGAGCAGAAATTAGCAAGTGTTTGCCACCATGAATATACTTGTACACAATGTGTCTACCAATGCAATCTGCACAGATGCTAGCAGATTTGGGTTTTTACAGCTTTTCCTTCAAGAGAAATCAATAGAACAATAATACAGACCTTGATCATTATGCAATGGCAGATCATAGTCTATGCTGTCTGTAGCTGGACTCGATATGTACTAAGTATATACGGTATATTTCAAAATGGTGGCAAATTTGCTTACAAAGAGAGAAATGTCATTTGGGGTGCTTTCTTTGTAAAACATTTGGGAGCAAGTTTCCCACCAAATTTTTTAACAAGTAGTAAATTTAAAAAAATTGCAAATGCTACACGCTTTCATGAATTTCAGATATATCCTTTCTTTGTTTTTTAATTGGTGCAAATACAATGTATTTATTGAATAAATGTGGCAACAATTAATGTAAAATTCAATTTCCAGAATAGAATGCAAAGATAGGAATCATTGAAGATCTGACATTAAGGAAGAAATCGTACCTCCCTCCTGCACCAGCACTACTTGGAGCAGGGACACCAGTGGTACCCGATCGTGAAGAAGTCTTTGTACCCGTCTTGGAACTGGAGGAATCTGTTCAAATACACAAAAAATATAATTAAAGGGTCCTGTAAAATTTGGAAACCAAATATATGCTCAGTGTTTCCACAGAGGTTGCAAAACTGATGCTAAAAAAGTCAGCTTCATGTCAGATTAAGTTAAAAACAAACCTTGGTGTTAACAATGGAGGTCCAATTAATTTATTTTTTGGCCTGGTCTCTGATACACAAATTAGGGTTTAAAAAATGTACCCTGATTACATAATGGGTCAGATCTAATAATACATGTCATTTCACTAAATGTGATAGTCGAAGTGTGCAGGAATACTAAACACTTTAAGAGTGATCTCATCCTGACATTCAACTGTAATCACATAAACAATTATTTATAAAAAGAGAACTTACAAAGCTGATGAATATTTCAGTCATCAATTGTCACTGAATCCACAGTGTGATCAACACCATAGCTACATGTACTTGCTTGTAAATTGAGTCCAACTACACACAACCTACCCTGACCTGTCATTGTATAATGTGCTGGCAGTTCATAGTCTATGTTGATTGTTCGACTGATTTTTTTTGTGAAATTGCAAAGACCAAGATGCTGGCGTATTATGCAATGGCAGATCACGGTGTGTACTGAACACTAAGGAAAGACCAAGCATTCTAAACTTGATTGCATCACATTCAAGCCAAAGCTAGTTAAGAATTAATGTCAGTTCCAAGAACAAAACTAACTAGAAGTAATAACCCCTCCTCAAATTTCATTATTAAAACTATAAATTATTCCAAGGTAAAGAATGGATTAGAAGAACAGCATCTTTGAAGAAATGTAATTTGCAAAGCTACAGATAAAAAGCTAATCAAATATTACAGCACTCTCTGAAAAGCATGTGCAGTCCAGCGTTAAATATGGGAGAAATCAGCAGCTGAAATTATATGCAAGATAGTGTAGAAGAAGTAATATGGCTTGATTGTAGGACTTGTTTCAAACATGAAGGGTCTAAATTCCAACCTGATTACCATTTTGTTAAAACTCCAGAAAATTTAATCACAACTCTGATGGATGAAAAAACCTGAAATAGAGTTCTGTGCAAAGTACTTGGTTTGTAAGGCGGCTTTAATACATAGTGTCAATGATGATACAAGAACATGAACATATTCCAACTGGCTCCAATGAAAATAATAGCAGTCCTAAACTGGAGTCTTTCAAAATATATCCCAGGGTATGAGGCAACTAATGGAAGAGTTATGTGTGGCTATTATTTTATTATGGTTTAGTAAGACACTTAAACTGACCACTGCAGTTAATCCAGATGTGACCAGCATTTTATGATCTTTTAATTTCCTGCATAACTCACCCCATTGATATAGTGTAAACAGAACACCTGAGTTTTGTTGTGGATTTGATGTAACCCACTTATAACCTCTTTGTCAGAGTGATATGGGAGACTTGGACTGACTGACAGGTAAGTCTTTGGAATTTTATTACACACACTTGAATGATATTGCTATAATCTATTAGCAAATACATTTAATCAATCAAAACACAGCAAAATCTGGAAACAGTTGTGGACCAAGCTCTTCTGTTGTCTAATGAGCCATCAAATCTGGTTCTCTAATTTTCATACTATCATATATACTAACAAGTCCAGTAAAACTGTAAACAACAATGATCCTGATCAGCCATATCATAATGTGCCTGCAGATCAAAGTTTATTTGTTCTACTGATTACACATATTCAATGGCAGGGACCCATATCTGGTAGTGCATTATACCCAGCAGACCTGGGTCTATGTAGTTTACAGTTGGGTTCATCATATAAACAATTATATATGATATTTGTGATTTTACATGAACAACATTTATTCTGATATGTTGGTGCAATATGATGGCAGATCAGGTACCATTTAAACTAAACATCTGAAACTTTCTTCCTGAAATTGAGTTTTTTAAAAAACATCTTACTGTTTGTCTGAATTTTCACTGAACATTCAGCAGTCATCTGGGATAAAATACAGTTATAACATATTATTTTAATAAGTCTAGTTTTATTCTATGCAAAATTTTGATGATTTTCTCCAATTTGACAAATTTTTCAACTGTCTTTGGATGAAATAAAACATTTCAGTATTTTCAGTTTTAAAACTAAAATTTTTATCTAGGTACCTTTGACTCTACTCTTGATACTGTCTGAAGTTGGATAAGCAGGAAAATGTTGCATCTCAATTTGGGGATATATTGAGAATGTTCATGAATATATGGCCTGGATCTCTGCTGTTAATAGTTGGGTACGTTTTGTAAGCAGGCAAATACAGCATCATATACACATTTATAAGTCCTGTCCAAATGCAAACAACACAGACACTGATCTGTCATCACATATACTGGCAGATCAGGATATATGTTTTTTTTTACATATGTTTTTTTTAAAAATACTGATTACTTCTAACAAACTGCGATCATTGTGAGATGGATCATCAGTGTCTGTGTTGCTTGAAGCTGGACTTCATACTAATAAGTGAGTGTTTATGTACTGCAGTCTTAAGAAATGTCCAGACTGGACTCCTAAATATACAAACTACACACACATTGTTTAGAGTATGAAGAGAACAATTTTGATACAGCCTAGGGATACAGGGACACCTACAGAATGAAACATATACAGATCAATTTCTTTCCCTGAACTCCAAATGTGCTTGTTGTACTAAGACAAGTCTTCATAACTGGTGGGCAAAAAAAACACCCATTAAAATAGTTTTCACTGCATGAATAATAACTGTATTCTAGTTTATAGGTCAAATCCAACTGCAAACTACAGAGACCTGATTTGCTATCCCATAATACACTTGCAGATGAGGATTTAGGTTGGTAGTTTTAATGATTACTCTGAAAAAACTGCATGACCCAGATTTGGAAGCAAATTACATGACAGATCTGGGTCTGTGCAATTGGCAGCTGGAACTGACTTACAAGCAAATATGTCCAGTGCTCTTCTTTGATGAAATTATATTGAATAAATATTGTGCTTTAAAAGATGAAAAACTGAGATATAAGTTCTCTAGATAAATGATGAAGCTCAAAAACTTTAATTAACAACAAAATATTTTGAGTAATTATTATCCTCATTTATAGCTTTGTAACTTTTCTGCTCGCCACTGCAGTTTTAGGGCATGGAAATTTAATATCATTTGTTTGCAAGCATGATTACTCCTGGGTCCCAGAGTGGTCTAAAGCACTCTCTGTTACAGATCACAGCCATTGTACCTCTGTCTGCGTGGGATGGAGTCTCAGATTTGACCAATGTGGGTATGTAAGAAAGCTTTCCAGTAGCTTCTCGTGGGTTATGGTTCTTTCCGGGGGTTTTCCTGGGTTCATCCTCCATCAATAATACTAGACGCCATGCATAGCCTATCATGTGCTAAAAAATGGCGTTAAACCATACAACAACATGATTACTCCTACAATGAATTGTGAATCTCAGCAAAACAACAAAGATGTTTAAGTCTTATTTGTGCAATACAGATTTCAGGACAAAACATTCACGACAGTAAACAACTGATCAACTATATAAAAATGACACAGATTTGCATTAAATAGTTTTCTACAACATTAAGATCATATTTTTCCCAATCAAGAACTCCTGACCAGCAAAAATTGATATTTGCAAAGCCTAACCAGAAAATAACATGTTTATTGAAGTAGAATCAGCAAACAATTGTCTGTATGATGAATGATAAGCAGTATTAAGTACTTAAACTTTAAAGTTAGCTATATTTAGTTATATAAATTATTTTTCTCTTAAAAATGTATTAACAATATAAAATGTTACTGGAACTGATTTTTAAAAAATATTTAATTTGACATATGACCCTATCCAGGAACCCCAGAGAATGTACCCAAGAATCATAACCCTATTGCTGATATATGAACCACATGGGCAATCTATGAACTGAGATTGTAGGATTTCTGCCCATCAGCTGAGATGACACATGGATGGCAAGAGACAGACCGAGGTTTTCACAATATCTGCAACTCTTGTAATAAGCAAAAATAAATAAAGAAATAATAATAATGATGATGATGATACTAATAATAATAATAATAATAATAATAATAATAATAATAATAATAATAATAATAATAATAATAATTTCATCAAAGATTGGAAATATTCTTATTATGGAATTTTTTGTAGTCATTACTGATTGGTATAAAATTGCCTCTTTCGAGAAAAAAATGTGTACCTAAAACTTCTTGCAAGTAAGATATATTTTGCAATGAACTATTTAATTAAAACTATGTATATGTGTATATATATATATATGTATATATATATTGAAATTAGTAGAATGTGCCAATAAGATTGGTATATATAGTATATGTGAAAATTTTCTACATAGGTATATCAGATTATTTACAGTATTTGACTTCTTCTTGATATCGATTTGTCCTTGCTGCAAATAAATTGTCCGCAATAAGTCTGACACCAGCTTCAGAAAGTATTATCATATAAGCAAACAGTACATTTTGATTTTCTTGTAAAGATTGTAATTTTAAAAATGTACATGCTAATTAAAAGTTATAAAGACATCTTGAAAAATGAAGTCCTTGCATTGGTCTAAAAAAATCATGCAAATGCTGCAACATAGAAGCAGAGATAAAAAATTGGATGTACATGTGCCTGATATTAGATTTCTACCGCATGTATTCACTTATAAGTAGAGTCAAATTGCAAACTTTACAGGCCAGATCTGCTGCTTCATAATTCATTGGCACAGTGTGATCTATGCAATATGTCAGTAGAACATAGACCCTGAGCTACTGGTGCATTATGTTATAGTAGATTAGGATCTATGTTGTTTGCAGTTGAACTTGACTTACAAGCAGTGATATATGTACCAGAAAACTATTACTGTACTCAACACATACACACTTACCTATATCCATATTTCCATAATGCTGTTTCAAAATCAGGTCATGAAAATTGAAACAAGCGACCCACACGCCACTCATCAAAATGTCATGTTTTTGGTACCACATGATGAAATATATTTGGTATTAATGTTGGAAAAGAAAATATCTTGATGTATTTTAATGATTCATGACCGCCTTAAAGGTCTTACAAGAGAAATACTTCTAAATATGCCCTGTTTTTTTTTTTTAACAACATTCAAGACTGCACTTAAAGCCATGCAAAAGAAAAAAGTGAAAATACACTTTTTTTTAATATATCATACATGACTACACTTAAAAGTTATGCACAAGAAATTGTGTAAGCATGCCCTGTATTTCAAGTAATTTAAGAATGCTTTTAATGTTATGCAAGAGAAATTTTTGTAAACATGCCCTGTATTTCACATCATTCAAGATGGTTCTTAATGTCATACAAACAAAATCTAAGTAAAAATGCCCTGTATTTTACACGGACTAATACCTTTCCTTAGTGTCATGCTACGAAAATTGTTGTACGCATGCCCTGAACTGTACGTAATAAATCAAGTAAAAATGCCCTGTATTTTACAAATTTCATGACTGCACTTAAAAGTTGTGCAAAAGAAATGCATGAAAAAATGCTCTTTATTTTGCATGATTCATGAATGCCTTTAAGTCATACATACAACATCCAAGTAAAAATCCCCTGTATTTTACACAGATTTATACCTCTCCTTCATGCTAGGGAAATTGTTGTTAACGTGCCCTATATTTTATATCATTCATGACTGCACTTAAAAGTCATGCATGAGAAACTAAGTAAAATGCCATATATTATACATGATTCATAACTGCACTTAAAGATGTGTTAGAGAAATGCATGTAAATATGCCCTGTATTTTACACTGTTCAAGATTGCCTTTAATGTCATAATAAAGAAGTCAATAGAAATGCCCTATATTCAAGTAAAATTGGCAGAAACACTTTAAATGACTTTCTTGCTCAAGAGATTACACATGTACTGATGACATATACTTTATGTACATTGCAAGTAATCACATGACACATACATTCTGACCAAAATAATTAAACAGAGCAAAGGTTAAAAACTCAGATGAAAGAAAATTGCTCATATTAGTAAATTTCTTTCATTCAATTAAATATTGATTTTCTGGAAAATCTATCTTCCATCTCTTCCACTTTATATCTTAATATTAACTGTCCCTTATCTGAGTCATATGTTTGAATCTAACCTGTCTGATGACAAACATATGATGATAATAATAATAATAATAATGAGGACTTCACTTTGTATAGCACCTAATTTTTAGACGTTCTAAGCGCTTTACAACATCTATAATGACATGACTACAACCTCCCCATTAGCACACCCATGAAAATTGGAAAACATAAAAATGCTGAAAATATTTAATATTTACATATTTTTGTGTACTCATACAAAAATGCTTTTATTGCTAAAGAAATGGTTTCTTTAATATTATAATTAGATTTAATAAATCTTATTGCATTACAATATATTGTGCTCTCTTGCAGACAAACTTTAGTGAATGTATAGAAAGAAGCTTTATTTATTGGTGATTAAAAATAGTCCTTATTTACTATTAAGTGTTTCATGAGGGAACAGTGCCTCTGCCATATTTGTAAATTATAATGTATTTGGTTTTGATAAATTAATGAGTAACTATGCATTTTCCATGACTGAATGTCTAATGGTAAGAACCATTTCTTGAAATCTCTGTGGAACGAAGATATTCATTAAAATTCTTGGATTATAGATACACTGAACAATTAACTCTTAAAATGTCTTACATCATTTTGTTCTTAACAATGACATAAGCATTCAGCATATGTAGCTGTATATATGTCTGGATTAGTGCATGTTTAAAATATATTTTAATTTAATTTTAAAATAGACCATGCAGTCTGAAATAGAGATCTCTTGTCTCTTGTATGGACATTCAGAGAATCCATTAATTTTAACTTTGAAGATGCTAGATGGCCACCACTTCACCAATTATGTCCCAATATGACATACAGGGTCACAGCAAAAATCTGTTTTTATCCTGCCAGGACTTTTAAGTTCCTTAACATATACAATGAAAAGGCCAGAAATTTGATATGTATGCGGCAAATATTGAGTGTGTGTGATATGCGAGTTCTAACGTAGCTTATTTTACATTATTGCTGTGATGTCTGCCGTGTGGCAGTTTATATAGATGTCTAGCACTGGGGCATCATGCTGCAGGCATGTAACATGATGTCCCACCCAGTCACATTATCCTGACACTAAGCTGAAGAGTCCATACACTAATCTCGTAATGCAGCAAATAATGATAATTGTGATTAAAAGAAAAGAAAAGATAACTGCATAATTCAGCATTTTTGTCAAGGTTGCCTCCTCCTCCACTTACAGCCATCTGATCAATCCATTTTAACATCACAAATGGATAAGTAAGTAAATAAGGAAGATTCAATTTCTTGCAATTATTGTTCACAAGTCTACAAACTCACAAGTATAAATTAGCATTCTGACTCGAACACCTGCATGAGAGAATCTCTTTAAAGCTCGATCAAGTCATGTTACACCTGCAATATTGAAGCCATTGTCCCGATTCAGATCATACGAATGCAATGACATTGGTAAGTATACTGAGTACAGAGTTTGACAACTTCAAAATAATTATTTCATTGTTTTTTCTTAATTTCAAAATAATACATAATAAACAGCGTATTACATCTTTGATATTGTTTATTCATATCCTGGATACTTTTACTAGAGCATCTAACCTACAAATGCAATTCAGTGCAATTTATACAAGCCTTAAGTTTATCAGCTGGAATAAAGTTGGAATGAAAAAATATTATTGAACTGAATAAACTGAACCCTGGAATTAAAGCATCTTTGTGTGCATAATTGGGTATTTGCTCAAATACTTCATAACACATATGACGAGCATGCCACCGTAGAGGGTGATTCTCGTCACATGGAATATGTGTGACATGACTCTCACCAATATTGACCTTGTAGAAGAAAACATTAACTGCTTTGTCTGAGAGCTTTTAGCCAAACTCCAGCACTCACTTTGGTGTTGCATAAAATACAGATTATGGTTCAATTCTGAATGAAAGCTGTTCAGTCAAAATGTACTTAGAAAGTTGATTCTACACATGATGTTAATCATAATTCAGGATGCAACTGATTTGTCTAAATGTAACATGCCCTTAACTCCTATTTGCCAGTCACAATATCGACCAATCTTTACTCTAACCTCTTAATGCTGAGCACCTTGCAAGGCAGCTATTAGTACCATTTTTATAAGTCTTCAGCGTGACTTGGCTGGGGTTTGAACCCACAACCTCCTGTTTCTGATGCAGATCCTCTAACCTTTAGGCCACTAGAGTTGTGATATGTTGATTTGTACTTGAAATCAGTGATCTGAATGTTGTAAAATGTATCCAATACATAGTGCTATGAATACTGTAAAACTGTAAAATGATATCCAATATATAGTGTTATGAATGTTGTAAAATGTTATCCAATACATAGTTTTATGAACGTTGTAAAATGATATCCAATATATAGTGTTATGAATGTTGTAAAATGATATCCAATATATAGTGTTATGAATGTTGTAAAATGTTATCCAATACATAGTGTTATGAATGTTGTAAAATGATATCCAATAGATAGTGTTATGAATGTTGTAAAATGTTATCCAATATATAGTGTTATGAATGTTGTAAAATGATATCCAATATATAGTGTTATGAATGTTGTAAAATGTTATCCAATATATAGTGTTATGAATGTTGTAAAATGATATCCAATACATAGTGTTATGAATGTTGTAAAATGATATCCAATATATAGTGTTATGAATGTTGTAAAATGTTATCCAATACATAGTTTTATGAACGTTGTAAAATGATATCCAATACATAGTGTTATGAATGTTGTAAAATGATATCCAATACATAGTGTTATGAATGTTGTAAAATGATATCCAATATATAGTGTTATGAATGTTGTAAAATGATATCCAATATATAGTGTTATGAATGTTGTAAAATGTTATCCAATACATAGTTTTATGAACGTTGTAAAATGATATCCAATATATAGTGTTATGAATGTTGTAAAATGTTATCCAATACATAGTGTTATGAATGTTGTAAAATGATATCCAATATATAGTGTTATGAATGTTGTAAAATGATATCCAATATATAGTGTTATGAATGTTGTAAAATGTTATCCAATATATAGTGTTATGAATGTTGTAAAATGATATCCAATACATAGTGTTATGAATGTTGTAAAATGATATCCAATATATAGTGTTATGAATGTTGTAAAATGATATCCAATATATAGTGTTATGAATGTTGTAAAATGATATCCAATATATAGTGTTATGAATGTTGTAAAATGATATCCAATATATAGTGTTATGAATGTTGTAAAATGATATCCAATATATAGTGTTATGAATGTTGTAAAATGATATCCAATACATAGTGTTATGAATGTTGTAAAATGATATCCAATACATAGTGTTATGAATGTTGTAAAATGATATCCAATATATAGTGTTATGAATGTTGTAAAATGATATCCAATATATAGTGTTATGAATGTTGTAAAATGATATCCAATACATAGTGTTATGAATGTTGTAAAATGATATCCAATATATAGTGTTATGAATGTTGTAAAATGATATCCAATATATAGTGTTATGAATGTTGTAAAATGATATCCAATATATAGTGTTATGAATGTTGTAAAATGATATCCAATATATAGTGTTATGAATGTTGTAAAATGATATCCAATATATAGTGTTATGAATGTTGTAAAATGATATCCAATATATAGTGTTATGAATGTTGTAAAATGATATCCAATACATAGTGTTATGAATGTTGTAAAATGATATCCAATATATAGTGTTATGAATGTTGTAAAATGATATCCAATATATAGTGTTATGAATGTTGTAAAATGATATCCAATACATAGTGTTATGAATGTTGTAAAATGATATCCAATACATAGTGTTATGAATGTTGTAAAATGATATCCAATATATATATATAAAGACAATTCATATCATTACAAGATAACATCTGCTACATACATGAGATGATGTATGTACCCATTTGGAGAATTCTTAAAACAGCAGATTAAAGGCAGCATCTAAAATTTTATTTTTTAAGTTAAAAAAATAATAATAAGTAAATTATTTACAGTAAATAAATTTAGAATAATAAATGTTATAGACATGGTTTAACAGATAAACTCTTAGTAATTGATTTTTAGTGGGGTTTGTTGTCCTTTTAACATGCTAATTTAATTTATACATGTGAAGCCAAAGGCTAATGGAAAATAATGGATCCCCCATCTAGCAAACTTAATTAAGATGGAGGCTGAGCATGTATAAATTCTCTTATTGACAATATTTCCCACCAACTCTTTTCCTTTTAGACACCCCCCCCCACCCACCGAATCACGTTATTTTATAGCTATTTAAAGAATGCCTTTCAAGCAAGAATTAGGGTTAAAATGCAAATTTATACACACTCAGCTTCTGGCTTATTCTAAATATGCCCCTCATCAATAACATCCAAAGTAAGCTTTGACTGGAGTCCAGTGTCCATGATTTTTTTCATTACTTTCCATAATAAAATTGCTTTCCATGACTTTTCCTGTACTTTCTATGGCAAACAGTTTCTTCTTGATTTTTTTCAAGCATTTTCCATGACCATGGAAACCCTGAATACATATTCCTGGAAAAAGCTAAAAAACTAATAAATTAATAACACGAATTAGGTTCCCCCCCCCCAAACAGATTGTAGAAGTTTTGAAGTAAATCCTGGTACACCAAGCAATTATTTGCTTTAATTTCTCAAAGTTCCCTTAAAATTCACAGAAAAAGAAAAATTCACAAGTGTTAAGTACAAATAATGCAGGCTTGCATAATTAATGACATGTTATGTGTTTATAACAGTATGACATCATCCCTAGTAGCACATAAAAATCTTGCCAGCTTCAGCCAGCTCACTTAAGCAGCGTTATCCAAGCGTACATATCAGACATACAGGATTCAATATACATGACACATTGTTCCATGTCTGAGCATACAGTTGTGCTCAGAAAAGTATAGTTCTAATCAAAAAAAATTACTGCAGTACAAGGAATACATTGTACTGAACAGCATTACAACTATAGTAGATCTAAAAATGATTGAGTTCTTACCCCACAACTCGAGAGTAATAATCTGACAAAAGTCGACCTAGAGTCTTGAATGATATTAATGTATGCTACATTCTTGAGGAGATCTTGAACAGTTCAAAAGTGTGAAGGAGAGATAAAAATCTTTTTAAAAAAACACAACAAAAATGAAGATAACTCTTAAGATGCTGATGAAACAAAGCCTGTTCTTGTACAATACACAATGTCCAGTCAACAGAACAAACCAACTGTCATGACAATGCCTCAAATAGTTATGGAGTTATGAAGTGTTAATGTGGTAGGAACTAAATAGTACTGGACAATGTCCATGATACAAATGCATACTGATTGTGCACTTTTGCTGGATAACAATAAATATATAGCCATAATACAAAAACATTCAAATTTTCATGAAGACATCTCAACGGGTTGAGGAGATATCACGTGTGACAGTTCATTTTTAATACCCCTTCCTGTTTAAAAAAAAACTTTGTTGGGGGGGGGGGTATAGTCACTAAGGCATGATGACCTACATCACATCTCCAAGAAAAGTGCAATGGTTGCAAACTCAAAGCATGCATATATTCCTACCATTTCATGCATTGGTTAAATAGGCTTGTTGATACTGGGACATGGCAGATCAGGCTATTAGGTCAAAGGTCAAGGCCTTAATCTAGTTGCATCCATTTCACACAATCATAACTGAGGAAGATCTATGCCCTGTCATGTTTATAAAGATTTAAATTAATTATCATTAGTTAAACACTAGGTCTGAATCCCTTTACAACCACTCAGGTATGTGTCTATGTCAAATCGCATTTCATTGGATTATTGACATCAAGAGGCATTTCTACATTTAACTGACATGCCATGCATTCATAACAGCAGCTTACCACTGTTGGAGAGCAACAGATCCGGTTGGGAGCAATACTTGGGCGAGGCCTTGGCCAAGCTAGAGCCAGCACGCACAGCCAGCATTGAGGTAGATTTGCGCTTACTCACGTCTACATAAAAAACATGATAATCAACATTTGAGGTAAATGCAAGCTGTCATGGCTGACAAATAAGTGTGATTGTGTTAGCATACACAAAGTTGTTATAAATGCTCTTAACTCCATGTTTCCTAAATGGCTTAAGAAAGGCAATGAATTTAATTACCTGAGAAAATGGAACCATACAGACATTGGGTTGCAACCCTTGTTCTATTCATTCAAAGAAATCAAGAAAATATTGATTCAGAGCTAAGAATTTTTTATTTTTAAAACACACACCACAAAAGCATTTAAAGTAAATAAAATCAGTTCCTATTTCTCTCCTTTTAACATTCCATTCATCTAAAGGTCTGTCTGTCATGTTTTAAACTACTGAATCCAGTCATGATTTTTGTCACAGAGTAATCATTTACCATTAGAAAATATGTGGCAGAAATTAATCTGAGGTCTCTTAAGTACTTTCATTCCCTACAAATAGACACCAAGATTCTTAAGTACTTTCATTCCCTACAAATAGCCAACAAGATTCACAAATGATTTCCAAGGAGAAAGGAGCTGAAATACCTGAGTTGGCTCGAGAAAGACCACGAGGTCGACCCATAAGTGGAATCTTCGACTCCTGTTCACCAACTTGTCTTGCAGACGATGTAACTACTATGACCCAGAGAAAGAACACCATATTTCAAATGAGACAGAAAAAGGGATCCTAAAACTTAGTAGCTGAATACTGGAGACATTTAATAAATATAAAAAAATTACATTAAGGGCTGTATTGTTAGATCAAAAATCACAAAATGTATATAAGAAAAACTTGGGTGAAACAGCAAATGTGATTGAAATCAGAATTTTGGAACACATTTCTTAGCTGCTGCATAATTAAATTAAATATTTATAATCTGACAAGCTTAAATACTTTCAATTATAAAATTAATAAAACTGTATATGTATTTTCATCCTAAATACTGTCTGAATTTTGCATCAATAATTATACTATGGCATTCACTTTGCAAGTGTGATATTGAACAGAATTAAATATTTAATCAGATATGCAAAATATAATTTTTTGTGTGGAATAAATAAGATATTTAAATCCCTTATTTTTTTCAAACTACAATTTGGTGAATTTGGTCAATCTTCCAAATTAATTCTTAAAAAGATACTATTTGCAATTTACAATTATTTGGAGAGCTGAAAACTTTTTCATCTCAGAAAGAATGATAACTGGAGTAAGCAAAAAAAAAGTGGCTGTGCCATAAAACATCCAAAAGAAATAAAACACCAATGCAATCGTAATCCGTTTCTTTCCTACAGTCATGCACATGCAACACGTCATCCAAGAAAGAGAGGTAGCAAAAACGATACTCTTCATTTACTAAAAAGAAACTAGCATAAACTGTCCTTGATAGAACCTACAACACTGAAAGCTCATTAAGGCATGAATTATTTATTGTATTGCCGGATCAGAAAAAAACTGAAGGATGCAATAAAAAAAGGACCAAGCATATGAGGAATGCAAAACGTTACAGATCAAATGAACAAACAACATCAGCAAATATTAAACCAAGTGAAAATTAGATCGATTGAATTGTATGAGTGAAATTAATTAAATCAAAGACTTGGGTAAAATAACTGCCTTCAAGAGGAGATCCTTTTTTGAGGATTTTAACTTAAAAAGCATGACATTAAGAACAGGTCAAATTCAGATACAAAAAGAAAGACAACATTGAACTGACAGAGGTAACACTGAGCATACTAAGTACATACACTTACTCAGACTCAACGACGATGATTATGCAAACAAATGGCATACAAAATTTGAAGAATATTGAAAAAAGAAATGTTGACAAAATGTAGAAATTGAACCCACACAATACTGGTACTGCAAAGTCCTCTGTGTTGGTGGAAAACTTTTTATACATACACTAGTGCATCCATAACTATTTCTCAACTCTACCACTAAGTGGAAATTCACCAAATTTGGTAGATAAGTCAGTCACAGTGACCAACATTTTAAGATGAAGGTATAATAATCATCATCTTATAACAAAGTTTCATTATTCCATGTATAACTATCATATTGAAGATAAAATAGCAATGAGGTCATGAGTCAAATGCATCAACTTAACTGAAGCCAGTAAAATGTGAAATGTAGGTCACAATAACCTTCTTATGTCATAACAGTGTGATGGTAACAGTGACACAAATAATCATCTAGTTTGACAATTTTGTCATGAACATAACTTGAGATTTAACCCAAATCAGTGAAGCATAAACTATGGGTCACTATCCCAAGGTCTACATGTTTCTAAATGAAACTCGCCACTTGGACATCCAGTAATGGCCAGCAGTGGTCAGCTTGAAACTTGTATCACTAAACCTCCTGAGCAGAATGTTATACATGTATTGATATGTTTTCACCACAAGGCTTATTGTGCTGTTTAGTTGTCCTAAAAAGGTGTCAATCTGATTCCCAATATGGCCACCATGGCAGCCATCTTGAAAATCTTGTTTATGCTGAAGAAAGAGTCACAATGATATGGAGTTTCACAACAAGATGCAGCACATGAGGTATGATGACTACCATATGTATTAACGTTAATTTCCGATTACTACTAACAACATAATATACTGGCTGATCTGGGTCTATATTGTCTGATCTGCCAATTAATTCTAACAAACTGATTAGACCTCGATCTAATTACACATTATAAGGCAGCAAATCTGGGTTTATCCTCTTAGCTGCTGGATCCTACTTATATGCATTCATTTGTGAATTCAATTATTCTGTATGAAATTATTTTTTTTTAAAATGTAGAATTCTTTCTAAAAATCAATAAGACATTTTCTTTGAAAATTAAATTCTTAGATAAGGAGGATCTATACTGTCTTCATAGATGAATTACTGTTTATTGGATCTTTAAATTTGTAACCAAACAAATTACTCCCCAATAATTAAGCTAAATTTATGGTACTTTAACATGCATAATCATTGTCTATCAACCCAAAGTTCTTTAGGAATAAAACTGTGTGCTATGAACACCTCCATTTAAATTAACAATACTGTAACTAAGGTTCTGCATTCTGAACACATTTAAGTTAAATTAACCACACTGTAAAACAAGAGAGTCTGTATTCTAAGACCATGATCAAAGCAGTAGTGTAAAATGTGTGACCATTACTTGAAACAACAATGATTCTTAAGCTGATAATGATTCATGTATGAATAAACACTTCATGGGATTCTGTTGTTACTTTGATTCATGGTTCTGAGAAAAGGTTCTATGTTTTCAACAATGATTATTATTCAATGGACATCAAATTCATACTTATTTATTTTAGTAAACTGTAAGTACTTTAAAAATCCTGATTTCACTGTATTATGAAAATTTAATGAAAAGTAGATAACATTATAAAGATTTCCAAAATTGAATATATTATATGGTGAAATCAACATAGGTGTCTTGACCAGCAATTGTACTACCTTCGAAATGTCACCTGTCCTGGTTATAATTTGCACTTGGCCTGCAACTTGACAAGCAAGATTCTTGCTGGAATTTCTAGTACATAATAGACTATTGAAATATTCTATACAAAGTCAATGGGTGCTTTTGATGTTAGATTTAATAAACAGAAAAATCAGTGGTATATGTTGTTAGCCAAGTCATCTTTCTCATTCAAATATATCCATGCCAATATATAACAGAAGCAAAATTAGTCTTCCGTTTAAAGATATATTTAAAAAAAAACCAACATGCTAGTGTCTGTTGGTCAGAACATGCTGTAAATGTGCTCAGTATTTGTTGTAAAAAGTTCCCCGCTGCCTAAAATGAAAGCATCCATTAAGTTTCATCACTGTACATGCAATAGGGTACAAGAAATGGCTTAAATGAAAAATTAACACTGCCATAAATAATTACTCTAATGATGTCCATGTTGGTACCACAACTGGAAAACGGTTGTAAATTAATTCATGATGCCTATGTGTTTTCTATGCTTTGCAGGCAAGACAAAAGCCTATTCATCATGCTCACGGTACTGCATAACAAAAATAAAACTTGTTTTGCTCATGCGGCTTACCAGTGGGAGAGGGGATCCTTGATCCCAAGCCATTCTGAAGCTTCTGTGGTATACGACTAAGTTGGGGGTCCATATATGTAAGACCATTTTGAATCTTTTGAGGTATACGACTTTGCTGTGGTTCTGAAGTGCCATTTTGTTGGATTTGAGATACTGGGCCTGGTTGGGAATCAACTGTATCTAAACAACTTTGATACACAATACCCTGCTGGGTTTCTGGTGATGTGGTGCCATTTTGATGAAAATAAGCAGTGAAGCTTAACTTTGACTCTGCTTCCATGAAGACATTTTGTAGATTTGCAGGTACATGTTTTTGCCCAAATTCCAATGAAGAAATGCCATTTAGACATGAAGAAAAATCTGGGCTTTGTGCATGGTCTAGGGAAAATGACAAAAGGGAATGAAAATGGATACATCAGTACATCAGAATCCATCTAATGGAGAAATTAAATTGAAGTTCTGACAATTACAGTCTCAGCATGCTCAACTGAAAATGGCATTGACCCAGATCTGCCATCACATTACAGTATTTCTCCAATGATATGCCCAGGGGGATAACCTCATAAAGATTTCTAGTCAAGGGAGGGCTTATTATTGGACAAAGATGTCTTAAGTAAATATCTGCCCAGATTTTGTAGAAGTAGGATGGGGGTGAGTGGTTAGTATGGACTTATCAACAATTATGGTCTGGTCAATAGATAAATATGTTATGGAATGTGGAACAATCATAAATAAGAGTTCTCAAGGAGACCGATACTCTTCTGGCTATAACGAATTTCAGTGAATCCAAGATAATACCATTTCTTAATTGTAAATGTTTAGCATTAAAACCATATCTGACATTCTAGAGTGATAACAGTTTCAAACTGGTTGCAGTAGTGACCACATTTAATGTAATTGGTATCATTTTCATTTAGGTTAAACTAGAGATCATTATACATCCGTTGACGAAAACCTCATGTCAATATAACCATCCATATGGAAAGAGTAGCATAAACGACTTCAAACTTGTTTCCATGCTGACCATATTGAATGCTAGATTGGCATCATGTTTATTTACGACATACAAAACATTTCAAGAAGCCTTCTGGTGAAAACTCCATCTTGGTATAACTCCCCACTTAAGAAATGTACCAAAAACAAGATGTCCAAGATGGCTGCCATGGTGGCCATATTGGAGACACCATTATTAGTGGACACCACATTCATACATGTCCAGTTCGCCATCATATGAAATCTAATGGTTTAAATCCCTAGCCATCATAAGAAGTCTTCTGGTTTAAAACCCCATGCTAAAATTATATCCGACTGACATGGTGGTTCATTTTTTTTATGTCTCATCACCTATATATCATTAGAAGTCTTTTGTGAAAATGCTATGTTGACATAAGTATCCATCCAGGAGGAGAAAAGATAATAAGATTTTCAAAATGGTCACCTTGGTGGATAAAATGAAGGTCAGATCAGCACCATTTATGTTTAGGACAAATCAGACATCATGATAAGTCTTCTGGCAAAAAATTCTGTTTAGGATTAGTGGTGATGAGATTTTCAAGATGGCCACCATGGTAGCAATATTACAACTAAACATTGTAAGAATCCAAAACCCCATGTCACTATGACTTCTTTTCATCAGGAGTAGAGATAAGACTTTCAAGCTGACCACTATAATGGCAATAATAATGTCCAAGTGGCACCATTTCAATTAGGACCAACTAGACCATGGGATGAATGCATTAGGAACAACTAGACCATGGGATGAATGCATTAGGACCAACTAGACCATGGGATGAATGCATTAGGACCAACTAGAACTAGACCATGGGATGAATGCATTAAGACCAACTAGAACTAGACCATGGGATCATTGCATTAGGACCAACTAGAACTAGACCATGGGATCATTGCATTAGGACCAACTAGAACTAGACCATGGGATCATTGCATTAGGACCAACTAGAACTAGACCATGGGATCATTGCATGTGTAAAGTTTCATAGCAATCATCTAAGTATTTCAGAAGAAGCAGTGATAAATTTGTGTTAACAGATGGATGGATCATGGATGAACAACAGATAATTCCTTAAGCGCTTGTGGTCTATAACCAATAGAGCTAAAAATAAATCCCTGTAGTTTGTTCATATTGCTGCTGCAAGTATTACTGTACTAGACAGACCACAGATTTCAAAGTTATATATATTAACTTCCTGTGCATATCTGTCCATAATTATCTGATAATAAGCCCCCTCCTCCAAATTTTGGCAAATATTTACTAAAGCCCCCCCCCCTACTTCTGGGCAAATTTATGAGTCTAATCCTCTGGTTTTACTATGGAGAAAATACTGTTGCATTCATGATCAATGTCTGATTTGATCACACATTCAAAAATAGCTGCACAACAATGTGTAACAAAGAAATAATACAGAATATAGCTTCATGTAAGACAACCTCAAAGTTTACACTGATTGATGATGTAACTAATATTTTGTAAAAAGTGCAGAAAAACAGTGAATCCTGTTAATAAAAATCAGTAAAGGAACCATACGTTTTGTCCTTTGTGGAAAAATATTGTGCCCTTTACACAATACATCTTTAATATGAATATAAAAATGTGCCATTTATACAAAGATGTCCTTTGTATCAAGGTGTCCTGTATCCTATGTCCACTACAGCATGTTTTACTATATATCTGTCAAGAATATTTACTAAAATAAATTTATTATAACTTTTATAGTAATAAGTACAGTATACTATAATAGTAATAGTATGACATGATGCTGGGGTATGTGGTATGACTGCTGTCTGATTAGTTTATACAAATGGTGGCTTTTAATATAAGTGTGATTTAATTTTAAAATATCTAGTGTATAACTCTGTCTGAGTTAAATACCTTTAAAAGACAGATGCTATTAAATTATTTAGAAAAGCAACAAATGAACAAGTCCAACAGGATTTAAGTATATATCCAAGGCTAGCAGACAGTTATGTTATACAGGACTGTTATTACATGGATTTGACTACCTCCATCTCACTTGTATTCCAATCCATACCAACTAAGAAATGTTGTTAACAGAGTGCTTTGTAATACTCAGCTGGAGTTATGTGGAATCTGCAACAGCGAACCCTGTTACAATGCACTTCATTAACCAAACATTTAGATATAACATGGGCATGGCATAGCACCTGTTTTTTTTAAAAAAAAAAACATTTTTATAAATTCTCTCAACTCATTTTGAATTACCATCTATACATGCTTGTAAGTTGAGTCTAACTGCAAACTGCATAGACCCAGATCTGCCATCACATAATGCACTGGATTTAATGCACAGCATATAGATGTAATCAGTAAAGCAAAATCATAGACCCTGATCTGCAGGCGTGTTATGTTATGGCAGATAGGGATCTTTGCTGTTTGCAGTTTGTCTTGACCTATAAGTGAGGGTATACAGTACTGGAAAATTAGACGGTCAAAGTAAACAAGTGTAACTTGTCAGTCTAGTGGGTTGTGTTGCATCCTTGAAGACAGAATTGTCTAGATACTTTTTCTTTCTTTAAAATTAATAAAAATGTTATAAGTTTGTGCTTGTGAGTTTTCATTTTAAACATCCTATCAGTTTTTATTATTAGGTTGTTAGTTGATTAGCATGGAATTAGGCATTCATATTTTAATGGAATTAAGCAAAGAAATTTTAGCTGTTTGAAATTTATACAAACTGTTCTTAGTGACCTTGACACATACGCATATGTGAATTTAAACGTAATTGGCTACATCTCTACTTATAACATTATTAGAATAATTTCTTGCACTGAATTCAGAGGCATCACGATCTTTGTTGGATAATTAAAAATTAAATTATGCTTCTAAGTGCACATTTTTCAAGTGGACTTCTTATGTATTCACTACATACTTTTACTGTAAATGCTATTCAGATGCCAATGTATGTAAGTACCAATGCAAGGTTGGTTTGGTTTGGTGTTTGCACGGTATTTAAGTACCAATTGCATGGTTGGTTTGGTTTGGTGTTTCACAGCATGGTAATTACCATAAGTACCAATGCATGGTTGGTTTGGTTTGTTGTTTTACAGCACAGTAATTAAGTACAAATGCATGGTTGTTTTGGTTTGGAGTTTTACAGCACAGTAATTAAGTACAAATGCATGGCTGGTTTGGGTTTGGTGTTTTACAGCACAGTAATTAAGTACAAATGCATGGTTGGTTTGGTTTGGTGTTTTACAGCACAGTAATTAAGTACAAATGCATGGTTGGTTTGGTTTGGTGTTTTACAGCACAGTAATTAAGTACAAATGCATGGTTGGTTTGGTTTGTTGTTTGCACCGTAATTAAGTACCAATGCATGGTTGGTTTGGTTTGGTGTTTTACAGCACAGTAATTAAGTACAAATGCATGGTTGGTTTGGTTTGGTGTTTTACAGCACAGTAATTAAGTACAAATGCATGGTTGGTTTGGTTTGTTGTTTGCACTGTAATTAAGTACCAATGCATGGTTGGTTTGGTTTGGTGTTTTACAGCACAGTAATTAAAGTAGGTCATTTAGTGCAAAAGCAACAGGAGCAAAGTATGTTGCCAAAAAGGACAAACTACAGTGGTCAACCTTGGCTGATCAGATGGTAGGATCTGAACCTGCACTCTTTCAGTAAAGAGTCTGGCACACTAATTACCTAGCCACTGAAGCACCTGCCTATATTATTAGTCTCTCAACAAAAAAATGGTACATTGAGCCAATTACATTTTTTAACCCTGCATGGTTCTCTGAAGAAAATAAGTTATTATAGTGTCTTCACTATTTCTCATTTAATATATTGGTAACTGCATCAATAAATCTCAGTTTTGCACGCACTATTTTTTACAACTCATGTGCCATTTACACTCACTTATAAGTTAGAGTCCAACTGCAAACTGCAGATAACCAGATCTGCCGTCACATGTGCCAGAAAATCTGGGTCTGTGCAGTTTGTTAGGAGTGATCTATCTGTAGAACAAACATAGATCCTGATCTACAAGTGTATTATATTACTGCGGATTGAGATCTTTGTTGTTTGCAGTTTGACTTTCAAGCATGTTCATATGATAATATTTGTGTAGTATACTGATATCTTAATACTGTACACTAACACCATGCCACATAACATAATAAAACAGTGAACCTTGAGTTCCTTGGCACAACTGGGATTCCTTATACTTACTTCAATCTGTCATTCATCCAGTATAAGGTTATTAAGTACAGACTAAACATTATGATTTGACTGCACAAGTCACTGTACCCTATATGTTACTTTTAACTTTTATCTGCCCTGTTCCTTCACTTGAATCCTTTTTATTGTATCCATTGCCATTTTATTATGTCTAACACTGCATATAAGTGATTTTTAGCAAAGATGAACTGTGACACATTATCTGCATTAAAGGGCTTTGTACTTGTCGGAGAGCAAAGTCTTTCTACAAAGTCACACTGGACAAATGATAACATTACACAAACTATGCATATGTTTACCTAAATGTTCATATTTCTGACAAGTACTCAAATATTCAACACTGGTATATTACTGACTTTTAGGATACTGCTCTGTAGTATAGTGATTTTAACATATTTTTCTTTGCTATAGTCTTCCATACTTTTGTCTACTAACATACCATAGTGATGGAAAATAGTTATTAAAGTTTTCAGCAGGCACCATTACCCTAGTAACTGTGCTTTGGTTAGGCAAGGAGGAAGATTCCTTTGTATATTTCCTTACCTTTTGTATAGTCAACACTAATTAAACATGTTGATTTGGATTTTACAAGTACTTTTGAGGGGTGGAAATTAATGTTTCATCATTGAATTCATGAAAAAGAAGATATGAAAACAACCATTTGTACTTGTTCATTCACAATTAACTCATTGACTATGTTCTAAAACACTATTTCAGTGACATAGTGGTTTATGTTGTGGAAAAATGAATGAATGGATGAATTGATTAAAAAAAAGAATACTGGAAAGCAAGAAAGCCTCTGTTATCTTAGGTCTTGGGAGACTGGAGTAAAAAAAAAAAGATATGAATGCCATTTAAAAGTTGATGAGTATAAAAAAAAAAAACATGAAGTAAATATTGGTAAGATACTAGGCTATTATAACATAGTACATCTATCATAACGAAATGTTATATATCAGCCATTACAACAACATGACTGACAGCAAAAAGCACAACTGAAGTGCTTGTGCGTATAATTCTGACTTGCTTACATTTTTAAACTGATGGCCATTGTCAGTAATGACTTTCAGGGTAAATTCCTGTTATCAAGACAGATTCATTGATTTTTTATGTACCTTCATCTGTATGACTACATAAAAGCTGTAAAACAGAAATAGCAACATCTAAATTGTAAATTTGCTGTGTTTATATAATATGGGTGACAAAAGAAAATCCAGTTGGCAAATCATCATTGTAAGCCAAAAGAAAATGTTTGCTATGCTTTTTTTTTCATCTATTTCAGCCTGCATTATGATTAACTTGTTTCTCATGATCATGCATAAACCTGTTTAACCAATCATTATAAGCTGAAAGAAAATTTTCTTGAGATGTTGATCTGACATGATTTCTTGAGATGTTGATCTGACATGATTTCTTGAGATGTTGATCTGACATGATCTATTATGCTAAGTTTGCTAATCAGAATTTCTAGTCCAAATGAGTCACATGAAAGTTTTGTCGTGCAAATCTATTACAAACTTTTTATGTGATGGAGACGACATATTTAAGTTAAATTACAATAATTTTATTATCTACATCAACATATTTACAAGCATATTACACATTTTCTTTGTGACTAAAATTCAATAACTTCAAAATGAAAATTCCTTGACATTCCTTGACTATCAACTGAAATACAAACCTTTTTCATTCAATCTCAGATTTCCTTACTTTTTCCTAATATTTTCAAAACTTCTCTCAGACTTTTTCCTACTTACTGGGAATACTGGTTGTGCATTAGCATTTGAAAAAACTAAATATTTCAAATGATATATGATTAAATCTGGCATGTATACACCTTAGATAAATACAAAGCATACTTAATTCTAAAGTGTTACGAATAATTCATTTTGCTATTAAAAAATAATTGAACGTTTATGTTAATAGTAATTATGAAATATTTGGAGAAACATACAATGTACTGATGGGAAATGATTTATAGAGTAAATTAAGGATATACAAATATACTGTAATAGTTACACTGAAACAGTTATACATGTCATCAAATGCATTAAAGAATATTATTATTATTATTATTATTATTATTATTATTATTATTATTATTATTGGGGCCCCGAGTGGCCAAGTGGTCTAAAGCGCTGTCCGTTATGGACCACTGCCATCTCACCTCTGTCTGCGTGTGTTCGAGTCTAAGATTCGGCAAATGTAGTTATGTGAGAAAGCTTGCCAGCAGCTTCTCATGGGTCGGTGGTTCTTTCCGGGGTTTGTCCGGTTTCTTCCTCCACCATTAATACTGGCCGCCATGTATAGCCTATATTGTGCTGAAAAATGGCGTTAAACCATTTAAAAAAAATAAAAATTATTATTATTATCATCATCATTATTATTATTATTATTATTATTATTATTATTATTATTATTATTATTAATCTAGATTATTAATCTAGTTAGTTTAGTAACTAATCATGTAAAGTGTTGCGCTTAATGTCAGGGAGAATTTTGAATAGAAATTTTATGTTCCTTACGATGTTTGTTACTTTCATAAATATTAATGTTTTATTTTGATTGGTGACTGAAAAGGTCAACAGAACATGACCTTTCATCACTGTAAATCATATCTCCATGACGTCACAGATATCTTTTTATTGGTTAATTGACAGAGGTCACAAACCCAGAATGAAGATAGTATGAAGGCTACAGTGTTAGATTTTATTAATATTCTAAAATGTCATTGTATGTGGAAACTAGCTATCACCTGATATTTGTGAGCATTCAGATTCATTTTTTTGTGCATAAATATTGTTTCATCAGGACTTTAATTTGTGAATTGGGGAAAGCTTGTATTGATTCCACAAACAGTTAACTGAATTGGAGAAGTGGTTGTATAGATAACACAAATAATTAATTGGACTGAGGAATAGGCCCCACCGATTCCATTAATTGTTTGTTGGAATTTTTAGTCCATATTTTGCGGGGACAATTAAGTCAATGAAACATTGCATCCTACAAATATTTGTGAATGCAGCAGTCCCTGTTCTCTATGACAGTTTTTAATAATGTTCATTATATGAAAACATTTTACATCTAATCACATTAATCCACCAAAAATATGTACACTAAAATTGGACCTTTTGACCCCAAAGTAAATATGTGAAGCAGAACCTGTCTTGAAAGACCACACCTTCTACCAAAAAATAATGGTCTCTCAAAACAGGTGGTCTTTCACAGTAGTGGTCTCTCATGAGAGGTATTTCTTATTTCAAATGCACATTTACAAAGTTTGGTCAAGGTGTCTGCGCTTCAAGTCAAGTTTTTCCATGACAACAGCTTTCCTTCATTCAGTCCTTGTGACCATGACATTGAAACATTTTGTGCTTTCAAATCAGATTTTTTTTTCTTCCTCCATGCCCCAAATGCAATCTACTTAGAAAGTTTGTAAATTGTAAATTATACAGAACTGAAGGTGTTATACAGAAACAAAATCTAGAACAGACATGGTGAGGGACAGACTGATGGGTAACAACATAATGTGACATGCCCTGCTTCATGGTAGGTGTTTTTTTTTTAAAAAGGTCAGCTTATTTAGAATACATCATAATAAAATAATGGGAAAAAAGTATTTAGATTATTTTGATTACAAAAGAACTTAGATTTAAGCACAGACAAGAAATGATGAACAAAATCTAATATCTCCCACAACCATTTTTGTTCACAATTCCTGTACTGTTCCATTGTTATGTTACTTCTGCTTATTTGATTCACCTACTATACCATTTGTTTGTTTTCAGTTTGTCTCCACCGATTTGTTGATCTGTGTAACCTTTTGCACCATTCCAAGATGGTTTCCTCTTCCAATCATTCTGTTTGTATAACGGTACCAATTGTACAACCCCAGGTAGGCAGAATTTAAGGTGTAGGGAACATTGCATTCAGAAGAAAAAAAAACAACACTAGCTATGATTGTACATTATGTAAGGGTTGTACATTCTGTTAGGCTTATAAAAAAGTCAATCCTCTTGGCAACATGTGAGATTAAGTTAACTCATATCTAAATCATATTTTGAATTTTTTAAGATTTTTTTAAAATGTGGGACACAAGGGTGAAACTGGGTCTGTTGTGACAAGATAACTCTTACACCTGTCTAGTTCCAGCAGAGTTATCTCTCTTAAATGCAATAGAGTACCTGGTTTTGTCCTTGTCAAATTGACAATCTAAGATTGTTCTCTGTGACAGAGTGTGATATACAGACTGAAGTAGGATATAAAGTATATTTATTTCATAAAACATTAGCATTGAGGTCTATGGAAAAACAATCGGTACCGTGATACCTGTTACTGGATCTGCATACTTCTGATGCCATTCAAAACTGGTCTTACATAATCATACTATTGTGTATTCATACTATCTGAAACTATTGTTATACCATACCATAATGTTTGATTGTTGTTCCTTCTTTGTACTGTTTTGACATTACAAGAGCTGTGCATAATGAATGGCTCATATTTAAAATAAAAAGTTTAATATTTGTATATCAACTAAAAAGCCTGAAATTTTCAGTACAGTAGGGTTCTTATAACTATTTGAACTTTTAAAGGACTTTTTGACAAAAGTATACTTAATATTGACTTAAAAAGCAAAATTCAAAAGAACATCAGTGAAATATACAAATTTGGTGGAAATTACATCCTTCGGATAAAAACAGTACCTAGTAAACATGTTACTTCCGCAAAATGTTTCATCATGTCAGAGAGAGCAGCCAGAATGTTAGTCCTAACTACATCTATATGGTTACCCTAGCCCAGTCAAAATTCATTAAATATATAACTATATCTAAATGGTTACCCTAGCCCAGTCAAATTCATTAAAGATATAACTATATCTAAATGGTTACCCTAGCCCAGTCAAAATTCATTAAAGATATAACTACATCTAAATGGTTACCCTAGCCCAGTCAAATTCATTAAAGATATAACTATATCTAAATGGTTACCCTAGCCCAGTCAAAATTCATTAAATATATAACTATATCTAAATGGTTACCCTAGCCCAGTCAAATTCATTAAAGATATAACTATATCTAAATGGTTACCCTAGCCCAGTCAAAATTCATTAAATATATAACTACATCTAAATGGTTACCCTAGCCCAGTCAAATTCATTAAAGATATAACTATATCTAAATGGTTACCCTAGCCCAGTCAAAATTCATTAAAGGCCTAACTATATCTAAATGGTTACCCTAGCCCAGTCAAATTCATTAAATATATAACTATATCTAAATGGTTACCCTAGCCCAGTCAAATTCATTAAAGATATAACTACATCTAAATGGTTACCCTAGCCCAGTCAAAATTCATTAAAGGCCTAACTACATCTAAATGGTTACCCTAGCCCAGTCAAAATTCATTAAAACACCAGAAAAAAGGATTCATTACAGTGCACCAATTTGATAGATTCCCAAAGTTACTGCAATAAATCATTACTGTACTGCTTGCAAATTCTCACAGGAAATATTGCTGACATTTGTATGGTTTCAGGAAATAATGAACTACTTTGAATTCCGATGAGAAGGGTGCTTGGAGTGAAGAATACAAATAGTGTGATTGGAATGGTTGCCATCAATAAAGATAGGAACTGAACACAATTATTCTATGTTGGGGATCCTCTATTGCAAAACTAGATGCATTCACACACACCAATACCAATGTTTCTAAAATTTACAACTCAGCACAGACTGAAGGTTATGTTCCGTGCATTCATTAACTTTAGTGAGCAACCAAGAGACAAAAGTGGGCCTGAGATCACTTAACTGCTGACACCTGCTTCATAGCCAAGTGCAAGAGTAGTTGGCAAAGAAATAGGGATAATGAGGATCTTCATCCACATTTGATGGTGATTCACTTTTTTGAGAAAAAGTTGGGTGAAGTGTTTTCTGTTTTGAGTAACTGCGGTCATAATTGATGGAAGATTGGCAATATGCTGCCTGTTAAATTTGGTTGAGTGTTTGGAAGAAGTTGTGCAAAAGTGTTACAACTTTTAATAATAGAGCAATGTTTTATAGGTTATGGGCATCAACAGTCCAAATATATTAGCCCCTTTTCTCTTCAATGTTTTTCTCTCAAATTAGGACAAATTATGTCGAGTAATTTAGAAATAAATACATGTGCATCAGCATAATTCTGCTGTATAGTGCTGAGCAAGTGTCGGTATACCACATAGGCATATAAAAAGAAATATAAACAAAAATGCTAAAAGCCTTAAAATATGAAGTCAATTTTTAAATTTTTCTTTTTAATATGAAATACATTCTTATAAATAGTCTAAGATCTTCTCAGCTGCTGCAACATCATCAACCATTTTTTCCTTATATTCAATCAAATTCTCTACAAAGTCATTTGAAAGTTTGTATTTTTAGTTACCATAGCTAATGGACAGATAATATCACTATCTGAGAAAACGAAGCACTTCATGCAATGATTCTTTCAATCAAACTACATAAAATTCTGTTGAGCAGTTTCTGAGGAGTTGCTTTTTAGGTCAACTGATTTTAGTAATGACACACATACATGATGGCAGTTTGACATCATTTGTAAAAATCCCTTTCTTCCTTGGATGCTTTCTGTCAAAGTTAGTCAAAGTCTGTTAAAACAGTTTTGGAGCAAAATTAAAGGTTTTTCCATTTTTAGTAATGACAATGGTATGATGATAGACTGGCATCAACCATATAAAGCAGAAAAAACTGCATGCCAGTATGCTTTGTCTCTTATTTGGTACTTTCTGTTTAGCTCTTATTAAGAAGTCATTTACAAGTTTTGTTCACACTTCCTATATTGTTCCACTGCCATTTGTATAAACCTGAGAGGCCTTCAAGCCAGGAAAGAAGATATCTTCTGTAATTTGGTTTAGTGAATTTTGTGAAAATTTTTTAAATTTTGGAGCTTCATTTGTAAAAAATCTGAAAGCCTTTAAAGTCTGAATGTTTTTTGTCGAATATAGTAAAACTCTGTTAAGCATTGTTTTTGAGCAGT
Source organism: Unio pictorum (assembly GCA_030141615.1). NCBI lineage: Eukaryota > Metazoa > Mollusca > Bivalvia > Unionida > Unionidae > Unio > Unio pictorum. The sequence goes on from JARLTB010000110.1 coordinate 5,415,904, forward strand.
TTTTGTTACGGGCTTTACTATCTTTTGTAGCTATATCTTATGGCTGATTAGCATTATTTCTACAATCTTAAAATCCTTTTGCCTGCATGCCTTCTTCCAAACTGGTCATATTCTGTGTTTACAAATAAGTGTGACCACTTGTGAATGTAGATCATAATCATTTATAAAGCTCAAAAGTATTTCATGCCAGGTCTATACAATTTGGTCAAACTCTGTTCTCATCTGTTAAAAAATGTTCAGATGCTATTTAAATGTTTTTTTTTCAGTAAGGGCACCCATGTTGAACAGCATCATCTGTATGAACCCATCTATGCCAGAATGCTTTACATCAAATTTTATTAACTTCAGTTTGTCCAACAAGAAACAAAAATCATTTAATGGGTATTATATTTTCAGCAATGATGGCCATCTCTATTGGGTTGATCATCATCAATTGCTAAAATCTGGAAGCGGTTCACACCAAGTTGCTCTAAGCCAGATGATCTAAAAGTGCTTAGTCATCATTTACAAAGATTTGAGAAATCAATGGATTTACCTATCGAAGAAGAAAGGTTTCTTTTGTAGTCAAAAGTCAAAAAGGAACTCGGTGGAATCATCAGTATACAAGATGGAGTTTAAGTAGAAAAAGTCCATGTCCAAATGCCATCATGCAAATATTTGTTTCTGCTAAACTTTTCCTATATTTTTCTCATATGAGAATAATCACTTTTTGTCTTGATGGTTTTTTTTGTGCAAAACCAAGTTTCTGAGCAAGCTTAAATTAAGAAAATCATGTTTTCAAAGCTAAAATTGGATTTCCTTTGGCATACTCGTATATAGCAATAGGCACATCTGCTGTGTTTAAATGTGAATTTACTAATTCTTTTGTAAACTTGAATGGTTTCTCATTCACTTCCCAAAATGTCCAACAAAGATATGGGATGCAAATTACTTTCCAACAAGTAGGTTCTTAATAATTATATTATAATTAAATTGCATGGCAATTGTTTTCCATGGTGTGATAAATATATCTCATCACACCTTTAAACGGTGACAATTTGCAAACATTTTAAAAGTGAAGTTATTTTAAAAAGATCTTTGACTCACCTATAAACAGTGTATCTACAAACATCGTACAATTAGTGGGATTTAGTTGTCATATGGGGTGCTGTTTTGTGCCACTGTGTGTTAATGCAGATCAGAGAAATGTTGCTAATAAGCATTTTGACATGGACTCAAGCAAAAGACGTGTGCAAGAGTGCAATGGCAGAATGCCAACTTAGTTTACCTTCAAGAGAATGACGGTGGTAGGTAGGATACAGAAATTGGGGAATACTTCCATCTGTGAAAACAGGGGTGGAATTGTTCTTGAAATCACATTTACTTGAATCTTACTCCAAACAAAAATGAGAACAGCATGATAAAGACCTTTTACAATTGTCCAGGTTCAGCACTGTTTAGAAATAAAATCCATTTGTCCACAATGGAGATCAGATATTGCTCTTGTCTATATGAAGAAATCTTTGCATAATTTGATTTTCCAAGAATTCACTATATTTTCTTTTTTTTTATGATGCTGTGGGCAGGAAATGGTATCAACATTTTCCCTTGCAAATAAGTTTTATGAATTTCCTGCATACAATGATTTTGTGTTACAAATGGCAAGAAATATTTAATTTGTGCAAATGAATCCATCTTAACATGCCAATCATCTTAAATTTAAAGTTTCAAATTGTAAATTTTTTTAAAGTTTTCACCACTAGTGAAAAATTGAACATTTTCATTGTAATATTTAACTGAAGAATGTATTTTACTTAAAAATATATTATTAAAAAACAGAAATCTAGTTCTCAAATTGTTTTAATGTTTCATACAATTTATTGTTCATTATCAATGAGATTTACTTGCTTTTTTTGTCATTAATAGAGTTGTGAAAAATTGCCCCTGTAAGATGTGTGGAAATGAGCTAGATGGGCAAAAGTTCTGTTAAGTTAGATGAATTTTCAGTAAGGTGTAACAAAATAACATTTATTTTTATTTTCGACATGGAAAACATGCATCTGAAAAGTTCAGAAATATGTTCTGATGCAGTGAAAGCAGACATTATGTTCAATTAAATGGTTTGTAAAGTACACTTCATCTTAATTACCTCCAGTGAAGTTTCACAAACTGCAGTTCCAAATCTATTGGACCTAAATGGCTTCTTGCTGGATCTCTTAATACAATGTAATCCTTATTTTTTTTTTTTAAATTTCACATGGCAATGGCAAACATATCTCAAATCAACATGATATTATATCCAATATACATAACTATTTCATTTCCTGCTTCTTTCCACCAAGACTTTTAATATTTCTTATTATAGTTTCTGTGCTGTGTTGATTGTTTCAACTTTTTATGATTTTTTCAACTTTTTATTTGAGACTGATTGTCCCTTATGCCCAAAGATGTGTTGTAATTGAATGAACATTAAAGAGAATAATGTAAGCAACAGCTTAATCATGCAGGTGGTTTACATAAAACATAGGTAAATTGAAGCATCTGAGGTACTCTTTTTCAAGTTACTGTTTCCCTGATCAAGTTCATTGAAGCTAATAAGAGACCATGAGCCAAATCAAACTTGAACAAACCAACAAAGATTATATTTTCATACTTTAATTTATTACTCCGTAAGTCCATAACTTATGGCGTTTTTCAGTATCATTTATAGTCAAATTGTAAGGGTTGGCAGGCTGGTTAAAGTAGTAACCATGCATTGTGGTGATGATGTGTCCTGCTGTGCACCGATTCTGCATACAGTTCTAATCTAGTTTAAATCTTCTTGTATAATAGCAAATCGACCAGAAAAAGTACTGAATTATGTTTAAGTTTAAACAAAGTTTTACACAATGTAAAAATTGCAGTTTATTGTCTCTCATATTTGTGATTTAACTTGACAGAGTTAATTTCTGTGCTGAAAAAATATTTATAACAATGCAAGACATATTTAACAATTTAAATAGGATACATTATTGCGCAATGGTTTCTTGTAGTTTCCTCAATTTTTTCCTCTGTATTTGTTTCCAAAATAATTCAAAGCAGAGTAGGCTTGGAGTCCAAGAACATAGTAAAATTAAGTGGCATGAAAGAAGTGTTATCAAAATTTTAAAAAAATTGAATTCTATAATATCTGTCTCAAATTCCTAATTCATATGATCTACGGTTTTTCTGTTAAAATAGTGGTTACTGAAACTGTTAATAGATTTCTACTCAAGACATGAATCTTTGCAAAAATAATGTCTGATGTTAACATAGTGATTCTGTTAAAAAAAAATTATAGAGCAAATGCTACAGCTTCCTACCTAAGAATCAATAAAAATAAAAGTATAACTCATCACAAAGTGAATTTTTTGAAGCCAATTAAGAAGTGAACTAGACAATGAAAATAAATATGCAATTTGAACAAATCAGTAACAATCAATGTTTTTTTTTAAATACCAAAACAAGTAGACATATCTGGAAAAGTTATTGACATGTTCATTTTCTTGAGAAAAGTATTTGTCTCAATGCATCTTCCTCACAATACAAGTAAAAAATAAGATTTTTCCAGTTATGAACATGGTCACATAAATGCCAGACAAAATATGGGACAACAGTGGTGGAGTGACTGGACACATGGGCATATAGCTGACCTGTGGATACCAACCTTTTGTGGAAGAAGTAGTGCCAACAGCTCCAGCTGTTGTGCTTGGAGTCCTTTTCAGACCTGAAGTTGAACGCTCTTTATCCTTCTCTTTTTCTTTTTCCTTTTCCTGCTTCACATTTGTTTTTGAGCCTAAAATGACAAAGAGATAAACCCAAATTTATTGTTTTTCACAAAAGGATAATAAAAATACAACTAATTAATTCAAATTAATAAACAATTCAGTTACATTTAGAGACAAGTTAATATGTGGATCGGTGTAAATATAAATGTGTATTAGTAAATGGAGATAATACAGAAAGACTGAAATTCAGAGATAGAGACAGATATGATGAAAGCAACCTGACAAAAAAAGGAGACACTTACCCTTTTTAGGTCCCGGGATTTTACTTCCTCCATTGTCCTTTTTATTGGAGAATGAACCACTTCTACCTTTCTCCCCCTTAACAGATCTGGCCTCTTCCTCCTTCTTTAACTCCTTGTCCTCCTATTTAAAAAAGGCGCAACTGTTAGATTTATGGTCAAAGACCATCACACCAAGGCAAAAGTTAACATGTTGCTGCATCATAAAAAGAGAGATGACAGTCAAAACCCCCTCACACTAAGTCAAAATTTAACAGCTTCCTAAACATATTAACTGTGAAGCTTTAATAGTTTCGTTCTGAAGATGGGATGAGAATCAAAGGGACATTACTCTTTAGCCCCAACTTGCTAAGAGAATTAAATAACCCTCAAGCACCATTCCACAGATCACTTAACTGTCTGATAATAGCCTGGATCAAGTCTTTTCAGCATTACTGTGGAAGAACCCATTATTTGCAGTGGTAAAATACATAAAGTGGGACGACTCAATTTGGCTGAAGAAAGGTAAATCAGAATGTGAGTTGAAGAAACAAATGTTGCGTTGAATGATCTTATAAGCAACTTTATTAAAGATTATTAACTAGCTTGTATTCAGCATTAACATTTTCTTGAATCAGATTTTACTCATACCATTAAATCACAAAACAGGATTACTTTGGTTGTGGGAATGATAAAGTATGGAGTAGTATGAATGCAAAATGTGAAAATGCAGATGGGATTCAGTACAGAATGAGGCATCTGTTGAGTCACCACAACCCCAAGTCTACCAGGCATGTACTGCTCATTTTATTGGTTGACACATGAGCTCGCACTTGTCCCAAGATGAAAAATTTGCGAAAAATGCACATTTCGGAAACTGTAACTTGAGTTTGGTACAACGTAGAAAAGCCAATGATGGCTTGATGAATAGAAAAATATCTCAGGAGTAAAACAAGCCATATAGAATGGTTGTGTGCTTTTAAATATGGAAATTGCAGAATGAAATCATGGGTCATGGGTGGAATCAAGTATTTGGAAGTTACAAACCTTCTCTTTTTACATGGTATGATAGAGTGGGTCCTATGTCTGAATGAGTCATGGGGGTAATTTAAGGAATTTTTCTCACTCTATGATTTTTTATCCTTCAGATTATTGTTTTTTTATTTCACATCAAGCTCGCATCGAGCACCTGTGATGTAAACTGATTAGTTTAGTTTACTGCCATGTATAAAATTTACAGACTCAGTAGATGTATAAACAAACATACTCTTGGCTGCTAGTAACACCGGAACTATACATTCCAATTAAATTATATAATTCCACATCTCTGCTTAAGATGACTGTTTAGTGATATTTTTCTGTGAATTCTTTTCTTGAAGTATGAATGATTTTTCAAATCAATGGTGGCATTGCCAGGTGCAAAATTTGAAAAAAAGAGGCATGCACACTGTCAATGGTTACATATAAACAGCTCTCAGAAGATGGTGGTGGTGGTGGTGAGGTTGAGTTTTGCTGCAGCATTGGTATTAAATGCTTCAAACAAAACATTAATTTTTTTCAAATTCATTTATGGTCATTTTCTAAATGTTTATAGTACATAACTAATTTTCAATTATACAATATTGCTTTTAGGGGAGACACTAATAGACACCCTTGGAACACAAAACAGTTTATGAGTGTTGAAATACCCCTAACACTGTCTGAAGGGTTGGCAAATATGTATCTATAATTGATTAGCCTGATGCTATTCAAACGTATCAGAAATCCACTAATTTATTTGTCAAACATAAAAGTGTTTGTTTCCCTGATACTGTTTGCGTTTAATGACACTGATTATGTGATGATGGAAAGAGGAATGGTCTGAGACTCGTACATTTTTGAAGATAAATATTTTCAGACAAATAATGTCTTTGTACTTGCTAAGGTCTGGATAACATTAAATGTCTGATTTTGTTTTAACTCATCAAAAAGAACTTTACTTTTGAAAGGTCTCTTTTGATTGGTTGAGATTGATAACTCAATCTTGATCTTAGGATCATTTTGATTTGTTAAGATTAAAAACTCAATCACGATCTTAGATTCAGAGTTATTTGATCTTCAGGGCTGCTCTCAGATTCTGCTTCAACCAATCATAGGTGAATTTACACTTGACTGGCATTTCTGGCTTAAATGTTTATCATTTGGAGGTAAGTTATATCGATATTTCAATCACTATTCCAATATAGGCTACCTGGTAATACTCCCCAACTGCAATCCATGTCTACCAAACAATACAACTTTCCCAAACCAAAAAGGATTTATTTTTAAAATGTTTCAAATACTCTGGAACTTTGCTCTGGAATAGTATTCCAGTTGAGATTAGAAATACCCACACTATTTTGCTTCTTCCCAACTTAATATATCCAGTGGTTTCAGAGATGCAGCTAAAACAAATAAATTACTTTGTATAAGATCCTTAACGCTTTGCCTTCTACTGACGCATATATGTGACCATAAATATAGCCTTGTAACCCCACAGACGCATATACAAGCTGCTAATAATACTCTCTCTGTCCGGGCTGGCTCATTCATACATGCATTTCCGGTCATGGGTTGGGAAACCCCAGAGGCGCATATACACGTTTCATATTAAGGTGATTGGCTGCAATCACAAACACTCCTTCTTTTTAAAATACTTTGCCAATTAAAATAGACTTAATATAAAATGAGGAAAGTATTCAATTTGTAGTTTTACAGTATATAAGCGGGAAATCATATTGAAAACGAGGTCAATTGTGAAAGTAAAACGAAATGGCAATATTCATGTATTCTGATGACTATTCTGATGAAAGTTTTGAAGGATTTGATTGTGATGACATTACAAATGCCACTGATTTTAATCAGATTCAAGATAAGGATCAGACAATAGTGTAAGTCCTGTTTCAACACCTGACATTTCAGATTTATCTGAATCTGAGGATGAAATGCGTGACGATCAAATCTGGTAGAAATATGTGAGACCGGTAAACAAAGACGACTTTACAGCAGTTTCGGGCCGCATTTATTTTAGAAGAAAATGCGAGGGATTTCCTTTTATGCTTTTTCCTGAAAACAAAACAGTCCAGTTACTGGTATATGAAACAAACATATATCCCAGAAAAGAAATTGGCGAGAAGCTGGATCCCAAGTGGTCCACTACATCGGTTGCAGAAATGAAGAATACATGTAATTTTTAGTGTAATGCAAATTCCAGTTAAATTGTGTATAGACAGGGACTGCTTCAGGCAGTATCATTAAAAAATTACCCAATCTATTTATGAAAATGTGAATATAAAGATCGATTCCTATGGATTATATGTACTTTTTGGTGCACAAATCATTGGTAAGTATTTAAAAATTTATTTTTCATTAAATTACATAGTTTGCATGGGACAAGATTGATATAGAAAATGTAGACAGCATGTGCACTAGCTCAAGAAGCTCTCGTTCAGGCAGCCTTTATGATGCTTCTGGGATTCATCCTAAAAATAGGCTTAGTATGCAGGGCAGCAAGTACTTGCAGAAGGTAAAGAGTTAAGGTAGATTAGTTCTTAGCTAATTGGGTTACCCTCTTTAAATAAAGTCATCATTATTATTATTATTATTATTATTATTATTATTTATATAATGTGTATGGGTTAGATATATTTCATTTTATACCAAAAAACTATCTGTAAATGTGTCTAACTGTACTAATTTTATCAGAATCTTCAGAGATTAAAAAACTGCTTACCAATTCTACTAATCTCTTCTCCTCATCTTCCTTTTTCTTGTCATCTATGTCCTCTTCCATGTACATCCTCCTGGTGTGCTAAAACAACAACAATATATTGAATTTGGAGCTTTTATCTTGGTTTTCTCTTGTTTTGCATTTAATAAGATCAGCTCTCTCCAAAAACATGTCTTCAGTATTATAAAATCATTAATGCTCTCAAAACAGACACAACTCAAAATTATGACACCAATCATGTGTCAGAGCTGACGTGTCTCTGATTGGTCTGTGATCAGATATCAGCCAATCTAATGTGAGAATTTAGTCATGTCTCTGATTGGTCTGTGATCAGATATCAGTTAACCTAATGTCAGAATTTAGCCATGTCTCTGATGGCCTGTGATCTGATATCAGTTAACCTAATGTCAGAATTTAGCCATGTCTCTGATGGCCTGTGATCTGATATCAGTTAACCTAATGTCAGAATTTAGCCATGCCTCTGATGGCCTGTGATCTGATATCAGTTAACCTAATGTCAGAATTTAGCCATGTCTCTGATGGCCTGTGATCTGATATCAGTTAATCTAATGTCAGAATTTAGCCATGTCTCTGATGGCCTGTGATCTGATATCAGTTAACCTAATGTCAGAATTTAGCCATGTCTCTGATGGCCTGTGATCTGATATCAGTTAATCTAATGTCAGAATTTAGCCATGTCTCTGATGGCTTGTGATCTGATATCAGCCAATCTAATGTCAGAATTTAGTTATGTCTGAGATGAATTTGAATCCATAATCTCAGGGCCTGATGTAAGTAGAAATACTACAGCTTTGATCTAACTGTCAACACATATTATCACATAATGCTCCCAAGTAAGCATTCAGCCACTTAATGGTTATGCTGAATGAATAGGGTTTTTAAGAAACCACCTTATGGCCTTTTAAAAACATTAGATAATCATTTCCCTATGATAAACCCTAAATGCCTTACCTATTGTTTAGGGGGAAAAGGTCAAGGGGGGGGGGGGTTACTTCATGGGCTTGTGAGTAAATAAACATGTCTTATACATCTGCAAAAGGTTTGTGGAAGTGGTACATGGACTTATCAGGATGGATGGATGGATTGATGATGGATGGATGATACTTCTGCTTAAGTTGTAATTCTATTAGAATGAATTACTTTCCTATGGAAAAATCAAGTTGTACTTTTAAACCAAAAAAGGAAAATCATTTCTTGATCATGAATCATATTATATAAATCAATAAGAAACCTATGTATACTTACCGATTCCATCTGGTAAGGAATTTTATCTAATTCTTCCACTGCCTGAAAAGTGAAAAATTACTGATAAGAATGCAGTGCTTGTCAAATGTAATCTTTTGGTAGCATTATTATAAATCTTATATGCAAAATATAGCTCAAAGTTAAAATTAATTTTAATTTTGTAATACTTATTGCATTCCTATATCTTTTCATGGTACTTGTCACCAGTCGAAGGAGATTATTTCCTCCTCCAATTAGTGATTGGAGATCTAGAATAAAAAAAACATGATCTCAGGCTGATGATTTGGTCCACTTCCAACAAAAAGAATGTTGTCCTTCTTTGACAAGGAACAAGACTGACAGAACATCAGAATGGGGAGGGAGAATGGAACTGGGTAATAACAAAAAAATACATTTTAACTGCAGTAATATATCTTGCCTGTTAGTATTTCATTACTATATTTGTCAGCCCCGTGGGAGGCTGATTATCTAAGGTAATATGTTATAGTGAACTTACCATAGCTGTCATTGAAGAATTTCTTGACAACTATTTGGACAATTACAACTAGACAAGATGGACAAATACCCTCACTTTAGTGTAACACTGACAGAAGGTAAAATAACAACCAAGTGGAGTGAGATCTCCAGAAGGCAGCATTCATGATATCCAAAAAAGTATGATTAAAAAATTCCAATATTTAGCAATACACATAACCTCATGGGCTTTGATTTATATGGAAGAACTCTCACAGTGAAGGAATAATGATAATGCAAATCAATTTTGAATATGCCACATAAATCAATCTGATGATAGTGTTTGTTGAAATGTCAGAGATATTTTTTGTAACACACAGTTACACCCCATTTTTTCTGTTTTAATTTAGAGATACAGGAATATAAAAATCTAACTGGATTAAGGAGTGTATGTTGATCATCCCCAGCTCAGATACAATCAAACTGGGGATTTCAGAAGGAACAGGAACTACCAAAACTAGCTAATTCTCAGCCAGAATCCCAGCTTGGCAAGGAAAAAGAGATAGATTTATAGCAATCTCTGAAGTGTAAACAATCCTTTTTCACTGACAAAGCATGAATTCTGCTCCTCATCATTGCACAAGGTGCAGAAGGAGGTGAAGTTTCCAGGGTTAAGGTCCTCAAAGGAAGCTTCAATCAAAGTCTCATAAAAAGATTTAGATAATGACCAAAGAAAAGACAATATTCTACATATTAGGCATTAAAGAGTGAGAGACTGGTCTCTGGATCTCAATGTATCTGATCAATTCTGAAAGATCTGGGTCTGACCCTATAATGAAGCAGTGAAGCTCAAAGAGAACTTAAGAGTACTGGAGAAGACTGCTCTATAGACCTAATTGTGGATAACAAGCAATCTTTTTCTCTATAGCAAAATAGAAAAAAAATCTACAACTACAGTTAAAGGGGGCTAGATAGGATATCAATCCTTTTCCTACTGCAATAATTACAGAAAATCCACTTGGCATCATAAACCTTTTAAGTCTATCCCCTTCTAGCCTCAGTATGTCATTGCCAGATAGATTGTTTGGCACATGTCAAGCATGACGGAGTCCTATGCATGAGAGACCCTAACATATACAAGAATAAGAAACTTAAAAACAGAAAAAATTATAGAATAATCTTACTTGTTTGATAGCTGCCTGAACATCCCGATCTTTTTCTCCTATCAAAAGCTTCCTCACACAGGCTTCCAATTGCTGAAGAAGAACACGATCTGTTGGAAGTTTTATCAATCGCCTAAGATCCGGTAAAACTGAACACAAGCGTAATCGTACATTAGGCACAGGGTCTAAGTGTAACTGAATTAAAGGTTCAAAAAAGCGTTCCTTGAAAAATGCCTTGGAATAAAGTTCTATTGTCACTTTGCACATATCAATAAATAAATTCCTATGATGACAGCTTCTACTGCAGCAAAAGTCTGAAATAGAAAACAGACAAAAAACAGTGCTAGTAGCAATGGATGCATCAAAAATGGATTATGCTCAATACAATTTCCTTAGAAAGGCTTTTAAGTGAAAAAATTTGTTGGAACATCAATGTTTGAAAAAGATGGGCATTCAGGGGCCATAACTTATACCTTGAAAAAATATTTTTTTCTGTGTCCTAAGAATAGGCATGTAAAAAACTTTCTGTCAACCGACAATTATTAATCAGTTGTAAAGTACATTGATTGATTTTGTTATTGTTTTGTATATTTTCTGATTTCTTCATCATGAAAATAAATAAAGATAAATACAGACTTTATAATTTGCGGGCCAGTTGTGTTTACTCTGGACACCAGGCTGTAAAGTACTTACACCGTACAAAGTGTGCATAGCCTCACTTAAATCCTTATTTATTCCCAAACATATTAGATACAGATTTTGCTTTGTTCATTGTTTTGACCAAATAACCTTTCAGCTAGTCCTTAATAGATGTTTTATTTACTTCTACTCCAAGGGATGTGTGTATGTGTGATTGGGAATTTTATTGTAGCTTTAACAATTTTTCAGTCATATTGCTTTGATTTCTGCAATGTGGCAGTTTACAGTGATGTCTAGCACTGGGGCATCATGCCGCAGACATATAGTATGATGTCCCACCCAGTCACATTATCTTGACACCAGGCCGACCAGTCCTAACACTAACCACTTAATGCTGAATGCCTAACAAGGCAGCTGTTAGTACCATATTTTAATGCTTTTGATATGACCTGGCAAGGGATAAAACCCACAACTTTCTGCATCTAAAGCAGATGCTCTAACCACTAGGCCATCAGAGCAGTTTCTAAGGGATGTACTTAATTCAACATGTAATCAAACCTACAATGTACAAACTGTGAGCGTTGAATCAAACCATATTGTTGTTCGTTGTATTGACATACTGGGATTATATTTTAACGAGCTAGATATTTATATTTTCAAAGCAAAGAAAAAACATAATTATAGGTACAATGATATAATTGACCAATGCAATAATGCATAAACAAACAATAATTTAGTTAACGTGTTACAGAAACTCATGATTGCTAAATTCTTGTCATCGTTCGATCAAATTATACACAAATCTAAATTAGGCAGAAACAATAAGAAAACTGAAAAGAAAATAAATTACTTTTCAAACAAGTTTTTTTTTAAAATACCATTTCTTTTCAATAATCATGCACACCAACCTCGAGATAAGTATACATGTAATTTTTTGAAGTATAAGTTTGCTTAAATAAATGCATTTATAATTTTTACATCATGCATCATGAGATGTCTTGGAGCTTCAGCCTATATGCGGGTCATGCACTTTTTAGCATTTATACCTGTTCAGTTTGGGGGTTGGCTTATATGCGAAATGTTTATAGCATATATGGTATGTTAAATGGTACATAAACAATGCTGGCTTTATTGATTTTCTTGGTGCTGAGGTAACATGAATGCAGAAGGGAACAAACTCCATCAGATTTTGATCTGAAGCCCTTGTCAATCAAAGTTATTTCTCAGAGGCTATACTTTATTTAAAATGGCACGGACTAGACAAAACCCATAAAAGGCACATCCATGGTTTTGGGACAATGTACACACCAAAATGCATCAGAATATGTTGATGATTCTGGAGCTATTCTGGTTACAAAAGGGTCAGGGTTAGAAAAATGTGCAGTTGTGGAGACTTAATACAGATGGGGAAAAGTACAATAACAATAAGTACAAAATTGGACCTTAAAAGATGAAACCTTTAAGTGGCACATCCATGTAAATTATGCAATTCACCTACCAAACTATGTATAAGGAATGTACAGCTATAAAGATTTCAAAAGTATGGATGGATGAATGGTAAGACTAATGAACCAATGCATGAATGGGTAGACTATTAAATGAATTGGTAGACTAATGAAACAATGGATGAATAGGTAGACTAAATGATTATTGGATGAATAGGTAGACAAAAAGACCAATGGATGAATAGGTAGACTAATGAAACAATGGATGAATAGGTAGCCTAAATGATTATTGGATGAATAGGTAGACAAAAAGACCAATGGATGAATAGGTAGACTAATCAACCAATGGATGAATAGATAGACTAAAAGACCAAAGGCTGAACAGAAAAGGCAATTACTTCAGGGCTTCCATATTTTTAGATGGCTTTGTCTAATCTACTATGATTCATTTCCATCTTACATATATTCTTTAATTCTTTCCCCCTTTTCTTGTTCATATTTTGAATTTCATTTTTTTTGTTCCACACTTTAACTCTACCATTGTTTAGAAATTTGGACATTATCTGGCTCAAACACAAATAATACAAGCTGAAATTCTTTACTTGTTCTTCATTCAATTGATGACAACCATGTGTAATAAACAAATTATTAATCAATGAATCATTCTATCAATCAATCAGTAAATAATTAATCAACCTGTCAATACATTTATTTATTCATAACAACCACCAATAATACATATTAAATGTAAGATTTTTTTCATTTTTAAAGAAGCTTTTGGATACTGCCAGGAGAAAAATTCATTAACTAAGGAAAGGAATATTTACTAATTTCTGACACACAGTGCAAGGGCCAGAATTTATATTAAGTTAAAATTTTTACTAATTTCTATCATACAGTGTAAGGGACAAAGTTTATATTGGTGCTTTGCCAAGTTACAATATTTACCTTGAATTAGCATTTGAAGAAGTTCTTCACGTTGCTCCAGTTTCTTCAAATTACGTATTAGGGTTAATGTAGTTCTAACTGCTGCCTGCCGGACAGGCAGTGCCCTCTGAAATCAATGAATGAATTAAAATATATTACCTATCAATCAATCAATCAAAATACAGTTTCATTTTATTTAATATCTGAATGCAAACTGCTGCTATTTCAAACACTCAACAAACTATGGTCAGAAGTTACTCTATTAAAGATCCGTATGTACTGCGAATATACATGTATTTGTTGAGTACGAATCATCATGGATTTTATATTTTACAAAACCATGAATTTTATGACCCATAAAACAATGATCCTTTTATGGAATTCCTTCTCTAATTCACAAATTTAAGTACAGTAAAAACTGTATTGATAGACCATTGTGGTAAGGGAACACCTGTCTTGTGAGACCAGCACATATTTATTAATCGCAGTCATATGACCTATTATGAGACACTCCGTTTTGAGTGATCATTCATTTTTTGGGAGAAGGTGTAATCACTCATTCTTCAAAACAGTTCAACTGTAACTATAAAAAAAACTGATACTCGCAAAAATTAATTCAGAATATTTTTCTGAGTAAGGGTTCTGTGGAAATTAATGTCAGCTGTGAAATATACCCTAATATTCATACATTCTATTTGCCTTGTGCCACAACTACAACTGTTGCCACCAGAAAACTGATATCTATTTCTCAACAACTGCTAAACACACTGATTTTGCCAATATTATTTTATGAAAGCAAGAAGCTTCCAACATCTACTTAATAACTTGAAGGATAAAATGTCACAATGTTCTGGACAAAGCACTCCACAAAACTTTGCCTTGGGGAGCATGGATCTGTATCTGTGCTCTAGATTTCATAAAACATCTCAAGTTTGAGTAACAACTCCGCTGCATTATTTCATGCTGATTACTTGTTAAGTACAATCCATTTTGAAAGCAAACTGAGGATTTAACATTGAGATACTAATATTCAATTTTGCTGTACAAATATTTTTTAATACAAAGAAACAGAAATTTTCAGACAAATATGTACTCAAGTTGAATTTTATGAATGGCTTATGTCTGTAACTTAGTGGTCCCTCCATCATCATCACAAGCCTTGGGAATCTGCTATGCTCCTTTATCACCAGCAGCTGCCTCTGCAGAGAATTTCTCATTTTTCAGAGTACGGGTAAACAAAACTATGTCATCAACAACACAATGTAACAATATCTTGCATATCAAACGTAAATCAGGTACCTGGACCCAGCATAATTTCCCTACCTGTCCATCCCCCTGGTGGGAAACTATGCAGTGGGTCCGGGTATTTCTGGGATTTGCAAACAACAGCCAGATCCAGATGGCAGGATTGGGTTGCCATTCATTTCAACTGACAAGTTACTGTGTTTAGAATAGAGACTTTGATTTGCTCATTCAGTGTGAATGATCATATTGGGTCATCAGGAATGATGAAATCTTAGCACAGGTTGTCATGGGTGAGGGTGCAGTGTGGATTGTTGCCTGTGGCGTGCAACACATGATTCCCTAGTTTCTGCCTATTTCAGGCTCCAATTTCACTGAGCCAAAGCTTAGTCGAGTTTAGGGCATTTACTTGGTCAATTCTGACTATGACTTGAATTCCAGCTGATTGGACACAAGTCTCATAATATATCTTAAAACCTTAGTCTTCACATAAGAATTTGAATGTTCAATTTCAATAAGACTTGGAAAATAAAAAGTTCTGACTTAAACTGCTGAAATTTAGAGTTTTTAAGTGATTTAAATGTTTTGGCAGAATTCAGGCCATGCGACTTTAAATCAACAACCATGCTGTCTAAAGTACTGCAGTCCTTGAATGACTACAGATCCATGCCAACTGTTCAATCTAGCAAGTTATTCATTTTAACGAGGTTTTCTAGTAACATTTGTGTGATTAATGGGATTCAAAGTGGGATTCAAAGTGGGAATTTAGTAACATTTGTGTGATTAATGGGATTCAAAGTGGGATTCAAAGTGGGAATTTAGTAACATTTGTGTGATTAATGGGATTCAAAGTGGGATTCAAAGTGGGAATTTAGTACATTTGTGAAATTTGTAGTTGCAATACTCATTATAGGAAGGAAATACTGTACTTTAGTTCTATGCATAAAAATATTACACGTAATTTATGCCTCTTGATACTTACAGCTGTCCTTAACTTATTGAAGAGAACTGGAATGACTTTGTTGTATATATTCTCACTGCTTGTGCAGTCCTGAAGACAAACTAAATGCTTCATTAACTCTTCCTGAAGTCTCCAGTCATTGGATGCTGAGATTACTATCTCGGCTGTCAGAATGGCTGGAATAATTTCAGCTACTGCATTCAGCTGAAATAAATGTGAATATTTTGAAAATATATCTGACAGCAATTCAATGTTGAGAAAATAACATTTAATTCTCTACCCTTTTCCAACTTTCTGTAAACTTTAATTTCAAATTAAACTTTTAATCAAGGTATTTGATCTAAACAGTATGAAAAAAATAGATGATGTTAAATAAAGTGTTCCTTAAAAATATAAAAATGTTAGATAAGAAAAAGTATTCATTAGATATGAGAAAGTGTTCATAATATATGAAAAAGTATTCATTAGGTATGAAAACGTGTTCACCAGATTTGAAAAAGAATCCAATAGATATGAGAAAGTGTTCATTAGATATGAAAAAATGTTTATCACATACAAAAGTTCTGAAACAATTTAACATATGCTACAAGCTGCTTTCGTTTTATTTCTGTTGTGTTTTGTTTTTGCACAGAAAATATTAGTAGCATTATTAAATTTCTTACATCAAGGTAAGAAAGCAAATATATGAAAACAGGGCTGTTGCTCTATTGTCTGAAAAGAACTTCCAGGAATTCAAAAAAAGACCATTTTATTTTTTTAACTGGTGAGAGTTGAAACCATCTTTGATATTCTTGAGCAGTGAGATTTTCAAATAAGTATCTATCGTGGACACATTGGATAAGATAGGCACCAAATAACAATATTTTCACGATGGTTGGTTTCATACTGGATGTCTGAAAATCATTCTCATTGAACTGTTCTAAAAGATAATGCAGAACACTAAAACTAATCTTGAACAATGTCTCAACAATATAAGTCTGGATGCAGGAATCTGGCTGAAATGCAGCAAATCTTAGTAAAGTCATATTGTGCAAACCGCAGTCAGGGAATCAAGGCTCAGAGAACTCCTGTAAATGATGACATGAAATGCTGAAAATCAAACTCACTCAAATTCTCATCAATTGAAGCAAGAGGCCAAATGTGGGTGAAATCCTATCAATTTTGGTGAAGGTATCCAATGAAAAACAAAACCATGATGATATGAAATCAGGGCCCATAACTCATATAAATGAGACCTGACCCATGTTGTGTACAATTAAAATTGATGAGAAAATGTTTATACAAATTTGCATCATATTATATTAAGTTGTTCTTCAACAATGACAGCTACAAGCAGCATTCCAAGAGCTATCACTCTCTCCTAAATGGAATTGACGAGACAGTAAAGATAAGGAAAATTGGATCTAAGAGAAATGTACACAAAAAAATTGCATCAGAATAAATGGAATGGTTTATAAGCCTATGCTAGTTACAATGATATACAGTTTAAAAGACTAATATTAATGGGAAAGGGCCATAATATTCCATTAAAACTGGGCCAGAAAATACACAATTAAAAAGCACACATGCAAGGCCCATTCACCTACCAAATGACATTATTTTTATGGGTTTCTAAGCATTACTGCTTACAAAAAGGGATATTGGATGGATAGACTAATGGGCTAACAGTCAGATAGGTGGACACACAAAAAAGATGATCAGTGTAGAGCTCCCACATATCAATGCTGGGCCCTAACTAATTAACAAAAATTAGTTTCTTTATAATACCATGTTCTCTACTGACTTACCCTGTTGTATTTGCAACCAGTGAATTGTCTCCCATGACCAACAGTAAAATTACAAATAAAGTCAATGAATAATATTACTCTACCAGGGATGTCGCAGACAAATTTGTACAATAATGTAAATGACGATATCAACAAGGATTATTAATTGAACATGGAAAAGACTGAAATGATGTAGCAGATGTCACAAGACTGGCCAACTGGAAAAGAAATAACTGAAAAATCTTACGTCATTTTATTATTTGTTTGTAATAAATTATTTCTTCCTTTACTCATAAATGTTATGCAACCAAATATAAATAAATGTATGTTTTTATGTGTGTGCGTGTATTGGATTTTTAATGCAGTTTTAACAATTTTTCAGTTATATTGCTATGATGTCTGCAATGTGACAGTTTATAGTGATGTTTAGCACTTGCGAATCGTGCCACAGACATGTGGCATGATGTCCCACCCAGTCACATTATCCTGACACCAGGCTGATCAGTCCTAACTCTAACCTATTAATGCTCAGCGCCAAGCAAGGCATCTGCAAGTACCATTTTTATAAGTCTTTTGGATATGACTCTGCCAGGGTTTCAACCTCCACATCTGAGGCAGATGCTCTAACCACTCGACCACCAGCACTCAGCACCAATGATTGACAGGTATCATTAAATGTCTTCCTGACATGTTTATTTACTTCATCTCATAATAATAACATGTAAATAGTGGTAATAAAAATAAGTGACATTTTAAAGAAATACTAAATTCAAACTTCTAAAATGTATATCCTGTGTTAGTGATAAGAGAATGAGAGACAAAAAGACAGAACCATAGAGATAAATAGGTATACCTTTGTATCAGAAAGATTCCCTGGAGATGCCATTAAACATGACAAAATATCTGGTAAATTTGATATTAAACCTCTAAGAACCTACAATTAGAAAAAATATATATATACTGAAAATTAGATGGCCTTAAATGGAAGATATAAAGGAAAAAATTCTGATGACCTTGAATGAAATATTCAAAGCAAATAAAAAAAAAGCAAAATCATTTGTGAAAAGTGCAAATTGATAGTCCCTGATACCAAAAACAATGTTACCCAAACCTGCCCATTTTTAACCTCAACCTCTGATCTTTCAAGTCTAGAATTGCTATTTAAAAAATGCCATGTGAACCCTTGGCTGATTGTTTGATGCTTTGAAAGTTCACTGATGAAAATTTAATCATCTAAATGTCTTTCATTAAACATTTGTCACATTTGGGACCACATCAGGGAGAACATAATTGTCTCTTTTGAATGGTTAACATACTGAAATTTTTCTGAAAACCAATGTTTGTACTTATGAATCCTTTTTAACAGACTTATCTTTTAAAAACTGATAAACAAAATTCAAGAAAAGTATCAACATATTCAACATAAGTATTTGGTATAAAAGGTACTGTTTGTTTGAGTAATAACCACTAAATCTGAGGACTGACATGTAAAATTGAACTGCATATGTAAATCAAACACCATTCATATCAACTCTGAAAGTGCTAAAGTATGCTTTTGCTTTGCAGATATATATTCCAGCGTTAGATCCATGACTCCTACTCCTGCAATTAAATTGTCACTTATCTACATCCTGTGATCTCCATGGGTCGTCTCTTTTTCTCTGCCCTAAAGACAATTTTACATCCCCATCTGGGTCATCAAAAATATACTGTTTAAGCCGATCAAGCTTGCTAAACAACTGATGTAAAATAAACATTATTTATACTTACCCACCCTAAAAAAAAACTCTTGAGTCACTCAAAGGGATGATGCTCTACTGTCTGAACAGAATTTCCAGGATATCAAAATAGCACCACCATTGCATCTTTTTAACTATGAAGCATTGCAATTGATATTCTTCAGTAAACAAGACTTTAAATTAGCCACTAGTTAAGCCATACTGGATGAAAGATTAGCACCTTTTTCATGGAGGACAAATTTGATACTTTTAGAAAACAATCGGTGAAAATTCCATGCTAAAATGACCGATTCTGGGAAAATAGTAACTTGATTTTCAATATGTTCATTGTGGCAGGCATATTTGAGGATAGATTTTCATTCAGGATCAACTACATATCATAATCAGTCTTTTGCTGAAAATCCATGTTGAGATAACGTTGCATGTAAGAGCAGCAGCAAAAATCAATTTTTAAAATGACTAATATGATGGTCATACTAAATGTCATGTTGGCACCACCATAAGAAGTCTTTTGGTGTAGACCCAATGTTGATATGAATTATCATCTAAATAGAGTCGTGACAAGATTCTAAAGCTAGCCACTGCCTGCATCTATCTTGGATATCAAAGAGACACAATTGATTTTTAACTTTTCAACTAGACATGCTACAAAGTCTTCTGGTGAAAACACCATGCTTATATGACTTTTCAGAGTAGCACCATTTTTGTTTAGGAACAACAAGACCTTTGGATGAATGTGTGTATAAAGTTTTATGGGAATCCTTAAAGTAGATTAGTAGGAGTAGTACTAATGGAAAGCTGGACAATGGATGATGGACAACAGGGCATACCATAAGCTCTTCATGTCACAGACCAAATGAGTGAAACACTGTTAAAAGAATGTTAGAAAAGGTGTGGGAATTTAAAAAACATCTTACGTCGATTGTCTCATCATGCAACAAGAGGATGAACTCATTAAGTATGAAGTGGACATAACTGCCAAGTGTTTTTGCAATCTGGAATGCAAAAAAGTACAGGACATATAACATTGTCACAAACAATAGAATGCATATGGCTGATTACAATGACACATAATATAAAATTAAATGGTTTGACATCTAAGTCAGATGTAACCAAAATTTTATTCATACATATATACTTATAACTTTGATTCTGCCTTCATATTAACAGAAATGCTAGTGATAAATTTTTTTATTTCTGTGTTCAACGATGTGTTTAATTCAAACCAAAATATTCTTCATACAAAAAGGCAGGTTAATGAATTTATATTTTGTAGTAATATACTTAACAACACCCCATCACAACAAAATAACACCAAAAACAATAGTACACAAGAATTACTGCAACAAAAAATAAAGAATCATAAATGGATGTGGTTACTTAACAATATTAAATACTAGGGCATAACCGATTAGCATTTTTCTACCGATTTCCGATTCCGGATTTTGGGCATGAAATTTTTCCGATTCCGGATACGATTCGATTAATCAGAAATGCTAAATCCGTATTTTTTTTCTAAAAAAATTTCATCTTCCGTTTCCGGGTTTCTGGTATCTGGTTTTGCCGTGTCTAGCATGTTACTTAGTACTTTACCATATCCGGCTTCATTTCCGGTTTTCACCCGTCAGTTCAAATAGATTGTCTCACAGCATGGTTGTGTTGACCATATTGGACTTTTCTGACTTCTTATTTAACTTTATTAACGCACTATCGAAGGACACGCAGTGTTAGACACGGTGCTATAGAAATTCAACTTTATTATTTTTATTATCCGAATCGGTCGTTCCTGCCTTATCTGACTCCGATTAATCGGAAGTTCATACTATCCGGTGGAATCCGATTTCCGGATCAAAAGTCGGTTATGCCCTATTAAATACTATCTTTTTATAAAACTTGTTTTCATACTAACATCTTACAATCAAATTACGCTTCCATCCTATGGGAAATAACTACTTTTGATTTATGCCAATTTCAATTTATATTATAATCTCAGGAATGCATCTATAGTGTAAATTAAACATTGCCTGCACTGCATGAACCAATTCAGGCATGCAAAAAAAAATAATTACATAATATCTACACAAGATTAAACTTGACACTGAGCATGTGTGAACTCCCAACATAAATATGGTCAATAATGTAACAAAACTGGTCGTTGCATGAGGACTGACAGCCATATGAAACATTGGTATAAAGACTAATACATTTGTCATTCACAATAAAACTGAGAGCCATAAAACTGCATCATATAAACAAGGCTGTCTCATACTGGTCACATGATTAGCAAGGCTATTATATAAAGATTACACAAACCACATTATGATTTATGTCTCCTGTGAAATCACATTATAAATGTATGTTTATTGATCATTTAAGACAAGCTAATGTGAAATCACATTATAATTGGTTAGCAAAAGTGATTAGTAATTACATTATTATTGGTTATCCAATAACTGAATATCAAAAGGTCAAAAGAAAACACATTAAAACTGGATATCCGAAGTTAAGATGTATAATTATATGAAATAACTAAAATAGAACTTTCAAAAAATAAATTCACCTGGCACAATGGAATCCAAGACAATAAATATATTACACAGAGCAATCTGGTTATACCTAGACACATTATGGAGACTGATGACTCTAAATAGTTGTAAGTAACTTCATAGATGACTGGGCAAATACCGTTTTGATTTTTCTGGATTAAGAGTTATTTCCCCCTCATCACAGCTTTACAGCAAGTCATGAAAATCAGATAAAACCAGAAACACAAAACATTATTTTCCTGCTGAAAGTCTGACTTACCTCATGAAAGCCAGATGCTAAGGTTTTTCTGACGAGAACATTTGGATCTTTACTGAGACTAGAAAATACATTTCCCAGGTCCGACTTGAAAGATTTTGAAACAATAAATACTACCATAGCCTGAAAGAAAAAGATAAAAAGACAAATTAATACAGTTTAAAACAACAATTACATGTACTTTCTACAAACATGTAAAAACTTAATTTTGTAGATTATACTCTGCTGACAGAAAGAGTAGACTAGAGTGTCGATTATTTTAAAGTTATGTGCTTATAAAAATATTCTTACAATGCAAATTTACTATATACAATAGTCCCACTCTTGAATGGCGCCCTTCACCAGCGTCCACCCACTTCTTATGGCCAGAATATCGTGGCACTGACGAGTTTATATTCAAAAGTACCCCTCAAGAATGGCCACCCCTCTAATGCAACCAGCATATTACAGTAAAACCTGTTATGACAGACTGCCCCTTCTGCCAACAAAAAGTGGTCTCTCATAGTAGGTTTGTACAAAAAGATCAGTTTCCAAGGTTCAGTTTTGGAACAATTTCAAGAAAAATAACAACAATCACTGTACATATATTCTATTCTTTATTAATAGTTCTTGTTAAATTATTGTATGCATTCATCTAAAAACAAAATTATATAGCAATAAAGATATACTTCTATCATCAAACATGAACTCACATTTACATTTGAAGATCACATATTTTAGCATATGAAATCGTTTCTGAATTACTCCTTTTCCTTTGTACGGACCTTAATTTGTTTTACTGACATTTAAACCACTTTTTTGTGAGTGGTCTGCTCTATTTCACTTCTTTCAGTTACAATAATTATTTTCTCCAGCCTTAAAGTTTGTCTCCTTTTAGGTGGAGGTTCGTCACTTGTTATTGTGGTTTTAGGTGTTAAAGCTAATTTGTAATATAGAATGTAAAGACAGTTTTGACTGGACTGTGAGAAAATATGACAAAATTTATATATGTACATTGCATGTGTAACAATTAATTTAAAAGAAACAATTATCTCATCCAGAAATAAAATCATTTACTCAGAGACAAAAGTCAACTGCTTCATTCAAAGATGACATGCAGGGATTAACTCTATAATATAAGCAAACTTGTTGAACCATTTTATGAAGAAAAGACTCTAATAAACAATTTTAGGTTGAAAAGACTTGAATAACTGATGAGGAGATTATTCAGCAGCAATGAAGCAAATGGACCAAGATTTAAATGACATTTTTGAATGGTTTCGCAATATCCATGACAACAATACTCACTCACATATCACGCTTGCGCCAAGAATAAGAACTAGTAATGTATATTCAGTTGAAATAACAAGAACAACCTTTCAATAATTAATGTTACATTTAAATGAAGATATTAAATGAAGATAGTAAATGCTTAGAAGTATGTAGCTTTCTTACTATGTACATTACATATACTCCTCACAAAACAGTCACCCTCTGGAAAGGCCACCCATCTTAAGAGGCCACTTTCCTGGTGCAGATTGGGTGGCTGTATAAAAGGGGGACCATGGTATACTTGATTAAAATTGGTGTCGAAATTTAAAGTGCAAAGACCCTGATCTGCTGTCATATAATGCGACAACAGATCTGATTCCGTACAGTTTGTTTGGAGTAACCAGAAACACAAACAGCACAGACCATGATCTGCCAGCACATTATCCAAAGGCAGACTGTTGTCTATGTTGTTTGCCATCTGACTAGACTTATAAGTGAGTATATATGATAAAAGATAAATAAAATGTATATTTTTGACTAAGGAAAGTAAATACAGACAGGTTCATCCAGATATAAACAGACAATATTTAATGGATAGATAAAATGTAAATCTCTTCACCACATACAATAAATTCTATCATGTGATAGTAGTTGCATACATTTTGTAGTTTTATTCATTCAATAATAACAAATCTCCACAATAAATGAAAAGGTACCTCTTGTGCACTAAAATACTTATATGTGAAAAAAAGTTATTCATTTCTGCATGCAACTTACAGGAAAATTAAATGCACAGTTTTTTCTTGTTTCTATAAAGCGATGCTCCTTCTCCAGCATATCTGGTTGAACAGGAAGCTGGAAAAAAAGTGAAACATTGTTTAGACACAACAAATATCCTGAACACCTACCACTATTACCATGGAAAATCAGTCCTGCTAAAAAAACATGAAAAACCATTAGTTTTGTTTGTTATAGCAATAAAAGTGCAAAAATCTGCTTTCTGAGACAAGAATTATGACAAAAGTGGTTTCACGATATATACAGAGCCAAATCCATTAATTGGCAGTTACTACTGAAGCAGAAGTGCACACTTCCAGGAAGGTAACTTCCAGAGAGGGCTTGGGACATGGTGTGACCAAGTAAGTATTATATATAAAAAATATTTTGCCAAAAAAAATGATTTATTTTTTTATATAAATTACACAACCACAATACATCAGAATTGGTACAAGATGGAAAAAGTCACATACCCTTACCCAGAGCTCAATATGGCTTTGGTTTTCTAACTTGTGCAAAGCAACTTAGAATCCAATGTAAGCTGTAATACAGCTGTAAGCTGAGCTGCAGATATTCCAACAGATTTAGGATTATGAGCTTGACTCGAAATATCATCCTTTCCTTACTGAAATAGTAAGGGCAATCCAGACATCACTCTACTGGTAAATTCAGTATGTATCACTCCAATGCCATCATCGAGTCTTGAAGATTTACATGAGAAGAAAACAGTTGCAAGACAAAAGACTTTCTTTCCACTAAAAAGGCGGAACTGTGGAAAGTTCAAATCAACAAACATGACATGAATTTCAGTTGGTCTGCTTCTTAAAACTAGAGTGCCTACAAAGCAGATTATGTAACACATAAGATTCAGTATAGCTAAAACCTGTGGCTGGAAGATTGCCTTTTTCAACTAAGTCAGAATAAATGGTAGGGTCCACTTTGGATAAAAGTACAAGGCCATTTATTGAGACGAATAAAAATGTCCTAGATGGTCAGAGAGTAGTTTGTTCGGGTGAATGTCCCCCACACCTATTCAATATGGTGAAACATGTCCAAATTCGTGGAATGGTAGCCCTTGATTGTGACTAGAACCCTTAACTGTTATACAATGTTTTTGAAGCAAACCTCATGCCTCTGAATGATAATGTGAAGGAGTACATCTTTAAGGTTTACCACCTTTGTTGTGAAGAGAGTGTTTATTTCCTGATGAAGACTGTCCACTTGTAGGTGTCTCTGAGGATCTCTGCAGTAAAGAAAAGGTCAAGCAATGTGATCTGGAGATTCTCCAAGACAATTTACTGGACCCACAAGTAGCCATGGCAGATTCTCTCCTATCCTGTAGTGAAGTGTTTGGAGTCTCTCATACACCAAGCAAGATGTCATTTCCCATGAAAAAGCTGCTTTGGAAAAAAATGTGTAGGAACCAGAATTTTCTTCAAATTTCTTGTCATGATATGCCACTGGAAATTGAACCCTTATATAAGGTTTTGAAGAATGTTTCCCCCATCAGGCATGCCACAGAGGAGTCCTAATTACTCCGGGCTTTGGATTGCTGGGACAAGTGTAAGCAGTAACCAATAAACTACAGGATTTGATGCCTATTCAAAATGGGAGACCACTCTTCAAAGACTTCCACCTTAGCAAACAGCTGACTTTTAATACTTATATTACAATACTTACATTACCGAAACATGCCTCCACATATGGTTAAGGAGATTTAGCAAAGTAAACAAAGGCAGATATTTTAGGAGGCAGATTTTTTTGCATTCACTCAAATTTTGTCAACAACTTTAAGAACTTTATATGAATCCTGCAATTACCGTGCTAGAAGAGACCCTAAATTTTGAAATATCCTATCAATTCAATCTTTTAAATCTTTCACTTGTACTTCCACTACTTTATATGAATTGTTTTTATAACTGAATACTATGCATTTAAATGATTTATATTCAAAAGGAACATGATACAGAGCTGTATTTGATATGTACAATATGTATAGCTATTTCTGAAAAAAACTCTATCCAAGCATGCAAATCAGAAATGTAACTGTTAGTACAGAGTTTCAGTGTCAATTTAAACACCAAGTCGTTCATCAGAACCAATCAACAATCAATTTTATGTAGTAGAAGATATTTAGGAAATTTTCTGAGGAATTCTTTTTCACCCACTTATTCTAAAACGCTCAATGGTTTACTGACATGTTTATCATGTGACATGTATTAGGCACCCAGTAGTATCAACAAAATTAGTTCTTATACTTTGTTTATGTTTATGTTTATGTTTTTGTTTATGATTTTACTTTATGAGGAACAGCTCTTCAATTATAGAAAAAATCATAACTGAACTCTTAGTTGTTTGAATTTTCCAATCTATTATTAATTTTATTTGATTATTCGTCAACTTAAGTAAATCTGGCTTCAAATGCAAAGAAAAAGTTCCAAATAAAACAGGGGCTATTATAATATCATGAAATTTAACCACAAAAACGTTGAAAATTAAACCTGACCCAGGCTCATTTCTCAAAGAAATTTAGTAAACTGAACTTAATCAAATTACATCAAGGTTCTCTCTGGTACTGATAAATGTTGTAAAGTTCAGGCGGTGTTGTTGATGATGAAGCAGAATTCTGATGTTGATTAGCTTTTCATGCTGATCTACATCATGGATGCCTCCATGGCCAACAGTGAAATCACATTATGCAATTATGAAAAGGCAAAGCTTTCTCCTTTACTTGATCTTTTTACAAATCTAAACATGACAATATAATTGTTCTTCCAGTTCTCTTTTCTTTGCTGGAGAAAAGTTTGAATTTTCTGTTTTCCTTTTTGACACAACAAGAAGCTGAATATTACAAAGATGAGAAACAGTGATGGCATCTATTACTTTGCGTGATTTCATGAATGCATCAATCATATTTTATAATTCAATATTCCTATCTTCATGCAATAAATTCCTATCAGATTGGCGCTGGGTACCCATTCTTAAAGAAAATTGCAAGGAATATTTTTTGTTAATTTTTTTAATTAAAAAACAGTGTTTTTACAGGAAAAATGTACACATATATTCAGGTCCAATAAATGGGACAAATATGGCAAAAACAAAACACTTGACAGCTATGATACTTGCTTGGAAGTTGAGTCCAAGTGCAACCAACCAGACCCTGAACTGCTATTGCTAGCATAATGTGCCAGCATATCTGAATCTATGGTGTTTGTTCTATGGATTGCTCACAACAAACTACACAGACCCGATCTGTCAGTGCATTATGCAATGGCAAATGAGGGGTCTGGGCATTTTGTAGTTAGACCTGACTAAAATTGAGTATATATTATACAAATAAATACTTGCAACATAACATATGGTGAAGGCATAAAAAAGTATGCATATCATTATATCGACCTTGAAGCAGTTTTTTTTGTTGTTGTTGCAAATACAAATTACTGAATTATAAATAATAACCAAGAAGAATACAGTGAATGGCACATTATATGCTTACTCTGTCTATTTAGGTACTAGTAAATTATGGTTGGCAGGGGAGATTATTGATCTAGGGGTCTCAATTATGAAGACCCTTGGTCAAGGCATGCTGTCTTTAACTAAACTGAATGTCAAGAAACCATTATCTTATCAGATTGACAATATCAACCTTTGACCTTTATACCACAGAATCATTAGGTTTCTATATTATCTTAAATGAATGCCATCCACACATTTTTGTGTGAACTCACTCTAGAACAAAAATTATTCTGTAAAACCCACGTTTTCTTTCTGTCACAATGGCCTTGACCTTCTGACCCCATCCTCATCCTACCTCCATGAACATTGTTTTTTGTTCACTTTTTTTTTGGGGGGGGTCAAGGTACAAAATTTATCATGCAACATAAGGTCCTTGAAGTTACAAACACTCTACTGTTTGCACACAAAAAAAACCTAGAAATTCAAGAAAAAAATCTCATCTTTTTAACTGCTAAGTGTTGAAACTATCTCTAATATGCTCCAGTGACGAGATTTTCCAATTAGCTACTATTGTATGTAAGACTGGCACGAATTCATTGCGTCATCATTAAAAAACATTTGTTGAAAACCCAATGCCAATATGATCAGCCATTCAGAAACATTGGTCAGATCTATATGTTTAATTTGGCAGACAGATCTGAATGTCTGCAACATTTTCATTTAGAGCTAACCTGATATGTTAAAAAGTCTTTTGGTGAAAAATGCAAATGTGAATGGAATGTGATCAGAACCAATACAATGCTGAATGAATGCAAATGAAGTGCAAATTAAATGCTGATTTGAAATAACGACTCATTTCAGGTCTGTATTTCGAACTGATTTTGCCCTATGAATATTCTTTTCAAAGGCCAATCTAAATTATCACTTTGGCTAAGGCATGACAGACTATGTTATAAAGCATTAAAGAAAAATATCATAATGGATACATTAGCGATAAAAAAAAATCACCTCGCTTCCTTCTTTTGTGGGAGATTCCTTCTCCATATCTTTCATTGCATTGACTTTAGTCTTATCTGAAAGCCCAACTTTACACAACTTCTTAAAGAAATCTATAAACCACTGCTTCTGATCATCTGTTAAAAAATCTGAAGAGAGAAAGAAATTTTGATAAATATCCAGGAATACTAATATGACATTTTGTCATGCAATAAGTTTTCAAGGTACACAATGTAAGGATTGCATATAGATACCATACTTAGAAATAAATCGTTTTTTATTTTATCGTCCACATCTAGGAAATTCTAAATGTTTTTAAGCATATGTCACATGCTTCTAAAATTTTCAATGAAGTATGCAGCATTTAAAAAAAGTGACAATCCCAATGAAGTTTATGGGATTAGATTAAAATAGGAACTTACTTAAGGCAACAAGTTGAAAGCATAAGATTATTAATTGTTATATACTGTCTTTTAAGAAAACATATTTATGTGTGAATATTGTCCATGTAATTCTTGTACACAACAGAAATTCTGATTAGCCAAATAGTAAAAATGTGGGAAACAAATTAAATTAAAAATCAGATTTATAAGCAAAGAGAATTAATTTAATGGACCATGACCCTATCGACAATGACTCTAGGTACAATTTTATTGTCACAATATTGTGCACATTTGTAACCAATCAGAGTATGTATATGCACACACCAAGGCCAGGACATGGTTATATAGTCTTCATGACAAATCATTTTTTCCCAATTTTTAATTAAAAACAAAATTTCATTGATTGAACCAGATATGCTTATGTATTTAAACAACTTACTTGAAAACCCATGACACAACTGTCCCAACTGCATTGCAACCACTGGCAACATAACATTGTTGTCTGCTTGAAGGGACTCTTGACATATCTTACACACCAGTGGTATAAGTGTATTTTTGCACACATCTGGAAATGAAAGTCAAATTGCAAAGTTAATTTGGTCCAATTTAATATAAAATATGCAACATAAAACAAGTCTGTACACTGCTTCCTTAATTCAATTGTCTTTTATTAGAGTCTGTCTATACCCCTGTTTTATCAGGAACTGTGTCAGAGTGAAGTACTTCACAATGAGGGACCACTGCATATTGTATATAATGAAATCTTTGTACACTGCTTCCTTAATTTGATTGTCTCTTATTATCAGCTGTCTATATCCCTGTTTTATCAGGAACTGTGTTAGAGTGAAGTACTTCACAATGAGGGACCACTGTATATTGTATATAATGATATCTTTGTACACTGCTTCCTTAATTTGATTGTCTCTTATTATCAGCTGTCTATACCCCTGTTTTATCAGGAACTGTGTTAGAGTGAAGTACTTTACACTGAGAGACCACTGTATATTGTATATAGCGATATCCCTGTACACTGCTTCCTCAATTCAGTTGTCTCTCATTATCAGCTGTTTATGTGAGTTATTAAGTGTAATATGATTTAGGCAAGGCCACCTAAGACTAAGGTATGTTATACTGAGAAATATAATTCCGTGACTATAATGGGCTCTATGACTAAATGCATGTTATATCAGGAAATTTGTTACAATGAGGTACTTCAAAGTGAGGGAACACTGTATTGCATATAGTGATATCCCATTAATCCAAACACTTCCTTTTGCCCACCTTTCACATGGACAAGAAAAAGGACATCGATTAAAGAATTATTGATTAAAGAATTATTTAAATGCATGAAAATAATAAATCGTTTACCAAATTTGTTATGAGGATATTGAGACATTCCAATAAATGGAGTGTGGATTAACATGGCCTCATGGAACCCCAAGTATAAAACTTCCAGCATATCTACCAAATATAAATATACTTCGAAATGTGAAAATATATAAATTTTCATCACTGCTCTTCATTCATCTATCGGGGTCCCCAAGCATATCTGAAATTCCATAGCTTATATAATGACTTTAAAATATACAGTTAAGATAAAATATAAAGATATATTCAAATTAAGTTTGAATGGCATGATAAAAGGTAGGGGAAGAGTTTGTGAGGGTATCGGGAGAACTGACCAAAGCTGCTCTTGACAAATGTCCAACAAAATGACCGCACTCACCACCAACTCTCAGTTAAATTACAATGTTTATTCAGTTCACTACTGCAATATGCTGCTGTCCACCATCAAGTAATGCTCAATGTGACATACCAAAAGTTGTTATCATTTTGGCTAATTCTATTATGTATAGGCTTCCTACACTTTTTAGAAAACTTTCTCCATGTCTTTTTCCAAGTTTTCTCCTGGATGAAATAGATTTTATCAAGGTTCACATATGTCACTTGCTGAACAGATCGTGCATTTATGAATCAAAAGTTGTTTCTTTCTCGAGACTCTCCCACAACATCAGGATGAAACACATAAACATGTATGTAACCACCAGGCTGCATATCTTGAGCTGAGACACATCAGCTCCATTCATAATCATCTTTCAGTTGATGCCACTAAAAAACTTGTGTGTTCATTAGCACTTTCAAGACTGGACTATTGTAACTCAATTCTATCTGGTTCATCTCAATATCTACTCCAGAAACTTCAAAAAGTTCAAAATACAGAAGCTCGGATCATTCTTTGAGTACCTACCTCTCCCCTGCTCTGTACCCTACACTGGCTATCCATTCAATCCAGAATCAAACACACAATTTGTTTTTTTGTGTTACATTTCACTGATGTACTCCAGTCTAACATAACTATCTGACTTCACCCATGTGTACACACCGGCAAGATACTCATACTCCTCTTCTGACAATCATATACTCATTATTCCCACTATGAAAACGAAGTTATATGGACAATGTTCTTATGTATACCATGGCCCATCAATGTGGAACCAATTGCCCACTGAACTTAGACATAAAGACAAGGTGATTCTATTCAAGAGTGCTTGTAAAAGTCATCTATTCTGATTGCAAGAACAGAATTAAAAGCCTAATAATGTTTCCTTACCTTAAATATTTTCAGCATGTTTTCTTTTTCTAATTTCATGGTGTGGTTTTTTTTGTTATCATATCATTATATATTTTTTAAAATATGTAATAAATGTTGTCCAATGTTGTAAAGCGCTTAGAGCTTTTAAAGATTAGGTGCATTACAAAGTCCATATTATTATTATTATTATTATTATTACTGTTATTATATCACTAAGTTATATATAAACTGTACATGTAACTCGTTTACATTTCCCTAAAATAATGTCAACTGTATTCTGCAACTGTTAGTACAGAAAATCGATTTTCAATTGTTTTATTTAATTTAAAAAAAACAATAAAAGTTTATACATTTAGGTATAAACAGTAACATTAACATTTAGAAAAGATAATTCCCCTGTAAGTGGTTGATACCCTAACATCTACTTCTGATTAAGCCAGCTATGAACTACATTTTTAATGCAATCTTTCGCAAGCGTGCACATAGAATATGGGTTTTAAATTGACAATTGCTGCAGCATATATGGTAAATTTCTAAGTAGTCAGCAAGGTGTGATAGTAAAATTCACCGCAGAAGAAATAGTGTCAAAGGTTACTATTTATTATAATATTTAACTATAATGATGACATAGTTTCAAGTGCAAACTGTGTGTTTTGCAATTTGAATGTAGCTTTAAACATTTTTCATTCATATTGCTATGATGTCTGCACTGTGGCAGTTTATAGTGATGTCTCTAGCATGGGGGCATCATGCTGCAGACAGTCACATTATCCTGACACCAGGTTGACCAGTCCCAACACTAACCTCTTAATGGTGAGCACCTAGTGAGGCAGCTGTTAGTATAATTTTTTTAAGTATTGGTAAGACTTGACTGGGGTTCAAACCCGTGATATCCCACATCTGAGGCAGATTCTCTAACCACTAGGCCACCAGAGCAGTTCTAGTGCAAACTATGTTTTATAACCATACATTTTTGTTAACTCTGGATATCAAAAGGGGAACTGGGAAAGATAGCTTTAATATAACTCTCAGATATTGGCATAATGTGATGTTACACTGGCTTTAATGCCTTGTACAAAAATAAAGATGCTGATATGGAGATGATAACTTGAGAACCATTCAACTTAACCACTCTGATTGCCTGAGTGCTTGGATTGAATACAGAATATGTTAAAGGCAAGTACACAAATGATCCTAAGAACAAATGCACCTCAACTGACTGAACACTTCTCCAACCTTCATGGATTCTGGTAAGAATTCAATAAAATTAACTCACAATCAATGACATATTTTTCGACATTCAATTGTTGGCTGAACATTCCTTGATTTTCCAAACTTTAATCAATATTTGCAAATTTAAAGGGCTTTTCCTGGTTGGGAACAAACTTATTCCCTACTTTTCCCAGCATGTAACATGTACGAATTCACAACATTTATAACTTCAATGTCTATCAACCAATAACTGAATGTTCAAAATTTTTAAAGCAAAAATCACTTTTTAACAAAGTGGTTAAATACTCGTAAGAAAATCTTTGGTTTTACAGAAATTGCAATACTAATTAGCAGCATGGTCATCTCTGATTTGTGAATTTGTCTCCAAACATCTGGTTATTACAGTTCTTAATTAACATAAATTGCAATACTAATTAGCAGCATGGTCATCTCTGATTTGTGAATTTGTCTCCAAACATCTGGTTATTACAGTTCTTAATTAACATAAATTGCAATACTAATTAGCAGCATGGTCATCTCTGATTTGTGAATTTGTCTCCAAACATCTGGTTATTACAGTTCTTAATTAACATAAATTGCAATACTAATTAGCAGCATGGTCATCTCTGATTTGTGAATTTGTCTCCAAACATCTGGTTATTACAGTTCTTAATTAACATAAATTGCAATACTAATTAGCAGCATGGTCATCTCTGATTTGTGAATTTGTCTCCAAACATCTGTTTATTACAGTTCTTAATTAACATAAATTGCAATACTAATTAGCAGCATGGTCATCTCTGATTTGTGAATTTGTCTCCAAACATCTGGTTATTACAGTTCTTAATTAACATAAATTGCAATACTAATTAGCAGCATGGTCATCTCTGATTTGTGAATTTGTCTCCAAACATCTGGTTATTACAGTTCTTAATTAACATAAATTGCAATACTAATTAGCAGCATGGTCATCTCTGATTTGTGAATTTGTCTCCAAACATCTGGTTATTACAGTTCTTAATTAACATAAATTGCAATACTAATTAGCAGCATGGTCATCTCTGATTTGTGAATTTGTCTCCAAACATCTGGTTATTACAGTTCTTAATTAACATAAATTGCAATACTAATTAGCAGCATGGTCATCTCTGATTTGTGAATTTGTCTCCAAACATCTGGTTATTACAGTTCTTAATTAACATAAATTGCAATACTAATTAGCAGCATGGTCATCTCTGATTTGTGAATTTGTCTCCAAACATCTGTTTATTACAGTTCTTAATTAACATAAATTGCAATACTAATTAGCAGCATGGTCATCTCTGATTTGTGAATTTGTCTCCAAACATCTGGTTATTACAGTTCTTAATTAACATAAATTGCAATACTAATTAGCAGCATGGTCATCTCTGATTTGTGAATTTGTCTCCAAACATCTGGTTATTACAGTTCTTAATTAACATAAATTGCAATACTAATTAGCAGCATGGTCATCTCTGATTTGTGAATTTGTCTCCAAACATCTGGTTATTACAGTTCTTAATTAACATAAATTGCAATACTAATTAGCAGCATGGTTATCTCTGATTTGTGAATTTGTCTCCAAACATCTTGTTATTACAGTTCTTAATTAATAGCAATTGCAAAAAAATAGTCAACACTAATAATAGCAAGACCAAAAAAACTTGCAATGTCTCAGTTCCAAAACTGTTTTAGTGTTTTTAGTTTTGCAAAGCTGCATACAAAAAAATGCTTGATAACAGGAATAAGTAAGTCTTTGGAGTGATGTAAGGTATTAAATCAATCAATGTTCGAGTTGATAACTAGGTTTAATTGTACCTTACAAGAAATAAGTACTTACCCTCATCTACTAAAGTGAGTATATTTACAACTGTTTCTATTCCTGCAATACGGACATAGCTTTCTTCATCGTTAGTCAATTCAACAAGTTCTGGAAGTATTGCACTTTTTGTTGCATCAAGGCTACAATAAAAAAAAGATAATATAAACATTTTTCTGCTGAGACTAATCTAAAAATATAAAAAATATCTTCATGGCTTGATTATTTTTATTGTAAGTCTTTATTTCCATACAATATGGAAACTAAAAGTGTGTATACAGAAACATGATATATGAAAAAAAGACAGTACATGACTGAAGTTATAATGTTGACATGACTGGTAATTAATGTGCAAAAAACTACACTAATATATGATAAGTCATTCACCTCCTTTTTAAATCTTAACACATTAACCCCTGGAGGTTTTTGCTGTTTTCGCATGAAATGTGAGTAGGAAACATGGGGGAAATTTGGGTGGTAAACAAACAGGTCCAAAAAATTAGGTTTATCCCTCTGTATTTTGTAGTGCAACTAAAATGTCCAGATTATTTGGTATCTTTGTAAATTTGTAATTTATGTGCAGTGTTGATGCACAAGTGATTAAATACTTAAGGAATATTCAAATTTGGTTGTATCATGAAAAGTGACTGTTTAAAACATTAACCCCTGGAGGTTTTTGCTCTCTTTGCATGAAATGCGAGTAGGAAACACATTTTGGGGACTATTTCTGAATACATCCTAATACATTGACTTCCAAGCAATTTTCCATTAGTTCAATGCCTAGTTGTGCTAAAATAATGTTTTCTATTGGTTAGTTTGCTGGTGCATGAGCAGAAGTTGAAAAGTTGGAGTTCTTTTCTATTCTTCTTTTTTTTTTTGGCCTAATGGGCCCATACATTTTGCACTGAAAAGGCTCTTTATTCAAAATGTCCACCTTATCCTACTTTTGCAGGTTAACCTGCCTGTGTGCGCTTCAGACCAGTCTGCCTTAGATCTGTGGCCATAAAGTCTAAAATCTAAACACAAAATTGGATTCCGACCATGGGCAAATTTTGGGTGGGAAAAAAAAAGCAGGTAAATAAGAGTTTCAAGTCAAACAGGGGTCACAACTCCATACAATTTTGCTAGGAAACAATACAAATCAAAGTTATTTAACCTAGGTGGTCCTAATTTGTAGTCTTATAAATATAGCAAAATGTAAAAATAACCATCCTTCCAAGGTACCAAAGAGAAATCAACAGGCAAAGTTCTGTCAAAACAGGAGACAGGAAAAAAGGTGAAAATAAAACCTGACCTTATTTGTCTTACACAAAGTCTCCTGAATCACTTAAAAATTCTTGAACTGAAATAAAATTGAGCGGCCACGTTGTCAATCAAACTTGACCATGTCTTCACAAATGTAAAGCTCTAACCAAATTTTATCTTAAAACATTACTAAGTGAAAATAAAATCTGTGAAGGGATGGGTGAGCAGATGTCAGATGACCCTTTTCATAGTTGACTAACTTTACAGCCAAAATCATTAGACCCCAGAAACTAAAAGTTTCTTTACTACCATAAGTGCTATCCATCCACATATTTGGTCAAACATCATACTAAAGAAAAAGTCATTTTGTAAATCCATTTATCTTAAGCACCACTTATAATAACATCTGACAATTTTAGCCACAAATCAATAGGCCTCTTCAACAAACTTTGGTCCTTTTATGTGGTAAAAAATTATTGTGCACAAAAATGCCTTTCTTCAGTTACAGCAACCTTGACCTTTGACATTTTGACCCCAAATCAACTGGTTTCTCTTCTTCGTACGTAATGCACAAACTTTGATGAAAGTACATGCATGGTTGTTAATTAAATTTATTTTGTGCTCTTGTGGTCAGAAAAAAAACCTACTTATTTTAATGCCAAAATATCAAAGGTCAAGGTTATTCAGGCTGAACGAAGAATGGATTGTTCTTTCAGTCACAGTGATCCTGAACATTTGACATCAAAATCAAAAGGTTTCTTCCTTACCACAGGTGCAACCTATCCAAAACGTTTGTCAAGGTATGTGAGTGTGTGTGTGCGTGTGTGTGATTTGGATTTTTAGCACTGCTTTAACAATTTTTCAGTCATATCTCTACCATGTCTGCAGTGTGGCAGTTTATAGTGATGTCTATCACTGAGGCATCATGCCACAGACATGTAGCATGATGTCCTAACACTACCTTCTTAATGCTGAGCACCAAGCGAGGAAGCTGTTAGTACAATTTTTATAAGTCTTTGGTATCACTCAGCCGAGGATCAAACCCACAGCCTCCCACAGCCAAGACGGATGCTCTAACCACAAGGCCACCGGAGTGGTTGTCAAGGTATGTGATGAAGAACTGATGTTATTTTGCAAAACCAATGTTTCTTTTTTAGTTACAGAGTCAAGGTGACCTTTGACCTCAAAATAAATAAGCTTCTTTCTAATCTCATGTGAAACCATCCACAGTTTTTGGTTATGTACATGGTGAAGAACTCATTTCAGTGTTCAGAAACAATATTTTTCTTTCAGTCACCTTGACCCTTGGCCCCAACATCAATAGGATTCTTCCTTACCCTGTGCAATCCATATACAAAGTCTGGTAAATGTAGATGGCGTAAAACTGAGTTATTGCAGAGAGAAAAAAATGATAACAAATGGATGAACAAACATCACAATATAATACTGCTCATAGGGAGTGTATAATATAAAGGCCTATTATTTTGCCAAACCCATGCTCTGTATGTTTTTAATACAGTTCCAAATTCAATAAGTCTTATATACTATTCATGCAAAAGAAATCAGGAAATTAAAAGTCATAAAATTACAACAATTTTGTTTTGATTAATACCAGGATTTATCAATCTCATAAAAACTCTATTTGTATACTGCCAGTTACTGTGGTGAATTTCTCTTGATGTACTAAATGCTCCTGTAGCTATGGACAGTCTCTAAAATTGGACTTGATTGGTTTTATTAAAAGTGCAGATATGTAGAAATAAGGTTGAAGAAAACCTGTGGCACTTCTGCCCTTACCCAAGCCCTCTTGCAACAGGATCAAGCTGGCGACACATACATTCCCGCACCTCATAATCCACATCTTGACATAGCGACTGGACCACAGGCAAAATCTCCTTCTTAATTCTAGAATGAAAATAGAGGCACTTCAACTACTATGTTATCACGTGGAAATATATGGTTTACAAAATTTAAACTACATATATCATGAAGACAGAAATGTAAACTGCTATAAAACAAGTAATATTTATTGAACTGTTTCCTGAAACTAGAGGTACAAAACTGGAAAAGCCATGTTTACATCTGCTTGATGAGCACTGTATTAGTGACATAAATAAAACACACAGACACACACTGGCCAGTCTATATATTGATGGAAGAACCACCAACCCATAAGAAGCTACTAGCAAGCTTTCTCACATAACTTCATTGACCGAGTCAAGATTGAAACTCATGTAGACAGGTGAGATGCTAGTGATCTGTAAAGGGGAGTACCTTAGCTTAAAGCAGGGTACCTTACAACATTGAAACATGCATAGTTTGGTTGAAAGAGTAACATGACTGCATTTGATTAATCAGCTGGTTTCTATGCTCTATAAAGGAAAGCTAACTTATTTTAATTCATAATCAATGTTCTTCAACCAATAATGGGTAAGTTACCCCATCGTAGGATTTCAATTTTGAACATATGGCATAAAACATCTGGACTAACCAAGACCTGACTGTTCCATACTCAAGTTTCCTGTCTGTAATTTCTTTACTGTCTACCCTATGCAGGCTCAGGGATGTAGAACAGTCTAGGTAACTACCTCCTGAAAGTCATAAGACTTGAGTAATGGAGCCATTGTAGCTTAGTGGTCTGTATGCACGAGTATAAGGGTGCAGGTTCAAATCCTGGGTCAGCTACCATGGTGCACCATTGGTCAAAGCAATATTTGGTCAACTGCTTAACAATAAATACCATAGAAGACCAAACTTATTCTTTATTCTAAAAACCCATTCCTCCCAAAACACAATGAGTTAACATGGAAAATGTACGTACTAAATTTTTTTCATAAGAAGCTGTATAAACCCAATAGATTTGATGTATTGATCAGCAACTCTGTGCTGTTATGTTCGCTATTTTCCTATTTTCAAAACAATGTTACAATAGATAGATGTCAATTGTTTCTTTGCAATGAAATGCATTCTTCTGTCAATCACTTTAAAGACAGGAGTTTTTCAAGTTTTGCAGCTTTTCCTTTTTATGATTTACTGCGCAAAAACAAAAGTATTGGCTGAGATGCATAATCAAATGTTTAAGATGTGCTGAGTAAGGTATTTAGACATACACTGGATTTTAAATACAATTGTTTGATATTTTCCAGACGAGAAAAGAGATACATGTATCCATGAAAAACCACCCAAAATTAATATATCAATACAGGTTCAAATGTTACAATTAAAAAATGAATTGCAAGGACATTGATACCCCACTTGCCAAACATTTAATGTCACTTAAAATTACTTTTCGATATCAAGTTTCCAATTTCAATTAAGTTGTTTTTCTAATAATGAAACATTGTAGGATAATAGTTCAGTTGGTCTGGATTAAAAATTTGTAATGTGATTTTAATAGTCTAATGTCCCAATTTCTTCAGAAAATTGCTAAACTATATGCTTTAATTAATGAGTCTGTCATGTAAAAGTGAAAGTTATATGTGTCTGAAAAAAACTCTTGATTTATTTTATTTGCAAAGAGATGATTTCATATAGGATTCTAACATGATCTGCTCCTGTTGCAAATGCAGCATGGATGTACAATGTAATCATTATTAAATAATATTTTTGTATGGTTACAATAGTAATCAATTACTGTTAGGAAAAATTATGTTTGACTGTTATCAGTATCTGCCAGTAGTTTTTCAAATTAAGTATCATTTTTTTCCTCTCCTGCTGATTGCAGTATTGAGACCTTGAATGAGGCCAATAATATTCACAGTACAGGAGATTTACTGTATAAATATGCCAATACAGAAACTTTTTCCTTACTGTTTCTCATTTTTCCTGCGTAATTTAGTTCATTCTAATTTAAATCAATGACCCATGCAACTCTACTTCAGTCAAATTTAATCCAACATTTCAGTAGTACGTCTTTGAGACAAAGGCTGTAATACTCACATGTGTAAATGGCTTTGTTTAGTTTACTGCCTGTAATCATTTTCAAAATCAGCAACCATGTAAACAAACATGCATGTGTTACATCTGGCGTTAGCTGATGCACATGTACTAACTGCAAGTCCAGTTGCATTATCAAGTTAGTTTTTTTTTATGCATTGATATGTGGCAGCATGAAGCAATATTACTACAGACCTAAGGATGTTTTACCTTAATTGTCATATATATTTAATGAAGTTATGTTTTACAAACAGAATGCAAACAACATATCAGTAAATGAAGTGCAAAAATGAAAAAAAAAACTGAGTGAGGTATGGCTTACACATAGATCAACAAGTTTTTCACATAAATTCTTTCCTTTTATCTGAGAAAAGTTAATATCAGATAAATTAAAAATGGCAAAACTGCTTTTTGCTTTAGGCATGCATATTGTCATTAGCTGGCATACAAATACCTGACAAAAATAACTCCAACTTCAGAGACATAGTTGAGTTTTTGAATTATGTGGTTATTGCAAAACATTACAAACCATTCCAGTGGCCTAGTGGTTAGAGCATCCGCCTCAGATGTGGGAGGTCGTGGGTTCGATCACCGACTGAGTCATGCTAAGACTTATTCAAATGGTACTAACAGATGCCTTGCTTGGCACTCAGCATTAGGAGGTTAGTGTTAGGTCTGGTCAGCCTGATGTTAGGATAATGTGACTTGGTGGGACATCATGCTACATGTCTGCAGCATGATGCCCCAGTGCTAGACATCACTCAAAACTGTCACAGTGTAGACATCATAGCAATATAACTTAAAAATTGTTAAAGCTACATTAAAGATCCAAATCACACATACACACAAACCATTACATTTGTCTAAAGTTTGGTAAATGCCTTAGCCATATTCTGGACTAAAGTACTATTATGTTGTTCATATTTAATGGGTCAAGTACTCTGCAGTGATTGCAAAGGCCAAGGTCACATTTAAAAGCCAATGAAAGACCCTTACAATATCTTTATTCTAATTTGAATTCAATGAATTTTCATTGATATACATGTATATAGTTCTTCTGTTTAAACTTATCATCTGAGTGAGTTATTTGGATTTTTAACAATTTTTCAGTCATATTGCTACAATGTCTGTAGTGTGGCAGTTTATACTGATGTCAAGCACTGAGGCATTATGCTGCAGACATGTAGCATGATGTACCACCCAGTCACATTATCTTGACACCAGGCTGACCAGTCCTGACACTAACTTCTTAATGCTGATTGCCTAACAAGGCAGATGTTATTACCAATTTTGTAAGTCTTTGGTATGAGTCGGCCGCAGTGCGAGCCTACAGCCTCACACTTCTGAGGCAGACGCTCTAACCACTAGGCCACCGAAGCTGTTAAAATCTTATCATCTGATGTGTGTTTAAGATTTAAGCCTATTTGATCATTGGAATAATGATTCAAGGTCAAAGTCAGTAGAATAATTATGAAAAATGAAATCACATTCCACATGTTGATGAGTAGGTGAAAACAGTCTAAAATGAACGGAGGTAATTTTAAGGAGAAAATGAAACTTCAAAAAAAAAAAAGATTTTGAGACCTGTCAATATTAGAATGAATTAATGAGTATAAGTTTAATTAACTAAGACTGATTATGCACTCATAAAGCCTAATATCTTATAAAATTAAATTGAATTGATTCATATTCATTTTGCTTTCACTGAAATGATACCTTGTAATTTTTCTGACAAAATAAGAAAAAATTAGTAGGGTTCTATTGTTTATATAATGATGCTGCAGTTATTCTTTGATCTGTTGAAAACTGCTGAAAACTATCAACTGTGCCAAGTTAATACAAAAACCTAGTGGTTCAGATATCTCCTGTAATTCTTTGTCATTAAAGAAAGGATTTGTATGCACCATGGACAAGAACATGGCCTAACCTTATGAAACTGGGTTATTAAATGGGGATGATCATATCTTAACTGTCCTTTTAGCCACAAATGAATGCCCATAAGATCTTACTCATCCAAGTTTTAATGATGTGTTAATGAAATTTTTAGACTGATAAGCTCCACTATTCCAGGACTTGACCTTCGTTATCAGTCAGGGAGTGAGAGTTAGCTCAGCTGGTGTAGCATCTGACTTGTAATCTAAGAATCATGGTTCAATACCCAGCCAGGCCATCTAGGGTCAGCTGCCTCAGTGTGACCTTGGAATTGGCACTTAATTTCCATTTCTTCTATTGACAAACATCGTGAATAAGGTGACATTAAAACCAACCACCTAGCCTTCAATATCACAGAAAATGAAAACTTCAAAAGGTCTGATCTAAAGTGCTCTCAGTTATGGATAACTGCCATCTCACCTCTGTCTGCGTGGGTTCAAGTCTCGGATTCGGCCAATGTGGGTATGTGAGAAAGCTTGCTGGTAGCTTCTCGTGGGTCGGTGGTTCTTTCCAGGTTCTTTCGCCACCAATAATACTGGCTGCCATGTGTAGCCTATCTTGTGCTGAAAAATATGGTGTTAAAACCTACAACATTAACAACAGCAACAACAAAAACAAACAGTATGAACAAGCCACTGCATAGAACACTGGAAAAGACGTATAAGTTCTTGCTGGTCCATCTGAACTTTTACAAAATCTTGGAGTGTGCACCAAATTTCTTTCAAGTTACTAGGAATTTATGTGTAAGAATAAAAACTAAACACAATTAGCTGCTGCAGACTACATAATACTATTAAAATCAAAGTAAAGAATCT
Source organism: Unio pictorum (assembly GCA_030141615.1). Lineage (NCBI taxonomy): Eukaryota > Metazoa > Mollusca > Bivalvia > Unionida > Unionidae > Unio > Unio pictorum. Next base: position 5,458,494 of record JARLTB010000110.1, read on the forward strand.
GAAAATATAATAACAAGCCACGTATATGATGATGATGATGATGAAAAGATCAGGGGAGCATTGTAATATGATTTTTAAAAATATGGGGCTGAGCTTATTTTTTGATATGGCCTTGTCATATTAGATTCCAATAGGTAATTTTAATAAAACTGAATTTAATCTGTGTTCTGTTTGCATTTCATCCGTATAATCACATAATGTTTTTCATTTCTGGTCTCAGAATTGCATTCAGATTTCACATTTATCACCTTTCATTCCTGATTATTTAGAATGCAATGGAAATTCACTTACATAAGCTGATATTACCATAAAAAGGGAAATAACTATTGTCCATACTTCTTGTCTTTATTAAAACTCTACTTAATAAATAGAAAATGCATAAAATAAAATAAAAAACAGAACTGAATTCACAATAAACTAAAATATAACTGCAACTGCAATACATGTAAAAAATATAGCGACACATATTTGTCCTTCAAAAAGTGACTATACAATACAGTCAAAATATGATGATGTCATCACATCACTGGCAGCTGTTTATGTCTGCCTTGACAAGAACAATGCCATGGCTTGTAAGAGTAAACAAAACTAAGTGATAGGAGGTTTTTGATAGTGGACATTTAGCAGCATCATGAAAATTGATTCACATATTCATAACATGTTTGCTATTCATTCCACTTTATATTTATCACGAATTGTTCTCCCTGCATCTTTTATGTACTACATTTTTTTCTTGAAAACGCATTCATCTTCATTTTGTCTGCATTCTTTCAGCATTTCATCAGCCTGTACCTTTCATATTAAATATATTCATCATACAACAGAAAGCATAACACGTTTTACTTAAAGGAAAATTCTTTCAAGTTCCCATGCCTATGTCAGGTAAGCATTGTCTGATCCTTCATTGAACCCAGTATTAAATTATGCAAATGTAGGTAGCAAGTAATTTCAGTCGAGAATTGCAGTTTTCATGACTGATGACCTAGATGATGTCACAGTGAATGACAAACTAACTTTTTAATCATTTATTGAATTAAAGGTGTTTTTCATGCTGCTGTGTCTATAGAAATGGAGGGATAGGGCCTGCTGAAACTTTAACAAAACATTACAAATGTTTGCAAACATTTGTGTTTAGTTCTGGGACTTTGGTAATGGTTGACCTATTTTGGGAGACACCAATTGGCTAAAAGTTTATCAAAGTGGAATAGGTGAGCTTACTTATGGACATATGTATATCATTGTGGAATTATGGTATGTAAATAAGTAAAACCATATTACTGAGGGGAAAAAAATGAAAATGGATGAAATCAGATGGAAAAAATGCAAGCCTTTGTTTTGGATTATCTTTGGGAATGTGGCTGTCACATCTTCAATTAAGAAAGTTAATGTGGATGTTTTGGGAAATGTTCCAAACACCTGAAACCAGTAAAATTTTGTTGGTAGATCAAGCATTATTCAGATAACTGATGGTTGCCAAGATGCCAACAACAAACTAATTTGTAAGTATTCAATGGTGACCATCTTTCTTTGACCCATATAGCCTGAAAAAGTTCCATGAACAGTATGACATGGGAAGGTGAAGCAAGACAACTGCAACAGTTCCTTGAATTATGACTGAACTATAGTTTCTTTAGCATGTACTTAATGAAGAACATATTATAATTATTTCAGAGACAACCAACAATAGTTTTGTAATACTGATATCAAATAAAAGCTCAGCACTACATGAAACCTGAGAGGAAGCAGATACCAGTCTAATTTAGTGCATACCGTCAATACTATCTTATGAGACTTACATCAGGTACCAGTCTAATATAGTGCATACCAGCAATGCTCTCTTATGAGACTTACATCAGGTACCAGTCTAATATAGTGCATACCAGCAATGCTATCTTATGAGACTTACAACAGTTACCAGTCTAATCTACTGCAAACTGTCAATGTTATCTTACAAGGCTTACGTCAGGCACAAGTCTAGTGCACACAAGCGATGCTATCTTACATCAGATACGAACTTCTCCAGTTGTTTTTTTTTGTTTGTTTCATGCGCCATTCTAAATTTTATTTAAACACCTATACCACATATCTGACTAAAAACAGTATGGTACTCTGCTCAACTTAACTCTAAATTATGCATCTGGATTCTGACACATGTGGACATTTATAGCTTTTTATGGGTTCCTCTTCTTATAAAGAACAGACAAGCCTGCAGCAAGAAAATACTAACATTGCTGAAGTTGTTTCAATCAGTCCCCCCCCCCAACATAATCTAATATTTATAGGTACTTATATCCATAAAGTTACTTCAGAAGACATAAGAAGTTCCTATATTCCTGACATTAATCAAACTTCTTCTCAAAACTTTTCTAGGATTACATTTAGCAGAAAGCAAACAAAAATAGATCATCTATCCCCTTCAAGATCTAAAGTAATTTGTCAGGAAAGCTATTGACTATTGTGTTGTTGCGAGATGTTGCCAATCCAAACATTCTATACTTTATGAGATTGGAGTCATTTAAAAGATGGAGATATATTCCATGATTATGGCTTTTCCTACTTTCCTTATGCTGTTATGGAATCTCGACAATGTGTGTGCAAGACATTATTGTGCACTTAACACTACTCCTGTAAACTTGCAGGTCTGTACTGTACAGAGAGGTACAAAAGTACCATATGTATGCTGCATGAATCAGGATATAATTGCTCAATGCATTCTGCATGAATCAGGATATAGTTACCCAATATACAATGCATAAATCAGGATACATCTGACCTATGTATGCTGCATGAATCAGGATATAGTTACCCAATATACAATGCATAAATCAGGATATAGCTGACCTATGTATGCTGCATGAATCAGGATATAGTTACCCAATATACAATGCATAAATCAGGATATAGCTGACCTATGTATGCTGCATGAATCAGGATATAGTTACCCAATATACACTGCATAAATCAGGATACAGATGACCTATGTATGCTACTTGGATCAGGATACAGCTGACTGATGTATGCTACATGAATCAGGACACAGTTGATCGATGAATGTTACATGAATCAGGATATAGCTGAATGCAATGTTGAGGTAGAAAAATGCCAGTCAGGTTATTTAAAGGGTTGACAAAAGAGTACCACAAATATGGTCATTGCATGGAATGTATATTATTATTTCATATCATGAAATGAAAGAAATAAAATGTTACAAAATCATTTGGAAACATTATATTATTTGCTTATTCTTAAATTTCTGAAGCTAATTGTTTGAAAATTATATTTTTTGAACAGTTTGATAGTGTCTACACCAGCATAAACGCTACTGAAATTAAGTTTATATCATTTTGAATTTAGCTCAACATTTGATCCTGGCATGCGACCTTGATGACAAAACAAATGGCAACACAGTTTTATTTTCTTTTGAAAAAAATTCATCCTACTTTTAGCTTTGAAAATGCTATATGTTGCAAAACTTCCTCACTAGATTTCCACCACAGGCTATGATATGATAAGTGGCCCTGGACTAAATATATCAAGATGTGTAAATACCAACATGTTGTTTTACAACCTAAACACCTGGATGCAGATTGCCAGAGAACAATACACACACACGCACGCACACACGCACGCACACGCACACACACACACACACACACACACACACACTTACATGTATACCTGCATGAATGAATTACTAAATAATTATACTATAGAGAATAATGAGGCATTTATTTGTTTAAAAAATTAAGTCTACAGAGTAGTTTTCTTTCTATACACTGATAGTACAATAACCTTAGTGTATCCTCCATATATTATACACAGTAAACTTGCTACTCATCTACCGATAATAAAATGGATTCATTTTCTCATAACGTATTTAATAAAACAATGTAAACTTTAATACAATACTTGAAGTATAGTCTACACTCATTATAAAGCCCTATGTTAAATGGCCAACCTAGCTAGGGTAATTGCCAAGAAATGGACCAGAATGGATTTCATGATTCTTTGACTAATATGAAATGCCATCTGCCTGCCTAAAAGTTTGAAGAAAAAAAAAAGATGCAGACTGCTTTACTAAGAATTAAAATTGGTTCACACAAAAGTTTGAACATATATTAATTATAAACAGATAAATTAATTTATCTAATTAGGACTACCATGTATAATTCAGGATTTCAGGTACTGTACGTTTTCTTTTGCAAAATGTGATGTCTCCTTTTGATAAAATGATTGATTAAACAATCAACCATGATCAAAATAAATAAGGACTTATAGATATTGTTTGTTATTTTATTTTGTTTTATGAAATTGTCCTTATTCCATATGTCTTATTCTTTACATTTATAAACCATCTATCAAAACAATTTCATAAATCCAGAATTCTTTTTACAATCAACTTTGTCATAGTGACAATTCTGTCCATGGATAAATCTAGCATTTAATGAGAGTAACTACAGTTGAAGAAATCTTGACAATTCTAAAGTTTCAACTTTATTCTATGTGCAATTACAGAGTGCTAAAATTTTCACAGTTTGCTGTCCGGTTTGACTTGTCAGCAATGTTTAAACAACATAGGCATGCGCTATTGCTAACTGCTCATACTCAAACTGTTCCTATATGTGTGATACTTACATTAAGGGCTCATACTCAAACAGTTCCTACATGTGTGATATTTACATTAAGTGCTCATACTCAAACAGTTCATATGTGTGCAATATTTACAAGGGCTCATACTCAAACAGTTCCAACATGTGTGATACTTACACGATGGGCTCATACTCAAACAGTTCCTACACGTGTGATATTTACACGATGGGCTCATACTCAAACAGTTCCTACACGTGTGATATTTACAAGAAGGGCTCATACTCAAACAGTTCATACGTGTGCGATATTTACAAAGGCTCATACTCAAACAGTTCCTACATGTGTGATATTTACAAGAAGGACTCATAGTCAAATGGTTTCTGCATGTATGATATTTACATGATGGGCTCACACTCAAACAGTTTCTGCATGCTTGATATGTACAACAAGGGCTCAAACTCAAACAGTTTCTGCATGTGTGATACTTACAAGAAGGGTTCAAACTTGGTTGAGATTTTGCCAAGAATCTTACAGCAGGACAACCTTGCTGAGACTGGCTGTGTCAGCTGTCCTTTATCTATGGCTATTGTCAATATCTGAAACAAGCATATTAATATATTAAAAAAATTTACTAATCTGCTTTATTATCTGTCTTTCTATCTTTTAGTCTAAACAATGACATGGCATACACTGCAAGCTACATAGTCTAAACACTGCCATGGCATACTGTGCAAGTTACTTAGTTTAAACACTGACTTGACATACTATGCAAGTTACTTAGTTTAAACACTGACTTGACATACTGTGCAAGCTACTTATTATTTGAATGTTTTGGTATAATTCTTGGTACTGCCAGTGCAAAGAATATTGTTTAACGATTCATAGTTAGTGTTTTTCTCCATCGTAAAGACAACTAATTACTAATGCTTGTTATAAGAATTACATTCACTGAGAACTTCAAAAGCATGCACATGTACTATTGTCTATAAAGTAAAACCTATCTTGAAAGACCACTGCTAATTATGAGACCACATGTCCTCAGGGACCAGATTCACAGATTTGTTTATGTGAATTGACCTGTCATGAGAGACTAGGTATTGTGAGAAGAATATATTTTGGCAGAAGGGACGGTCATTCAAGGCTGGTATTTATGCATTAATGTTGATATGCATCAAATTTTGAAGGTACAGAAATTTGCAGATGTGCCACTGATGAGGGATATGATATCTTCTTCATAAGCACTGGTGGAACATTTCATCTTGATTTGCAAAACTTTAAAATAGATAAAAATGAATCCACAGTACCAGTAATTCAGCAATAATATTCTACAGTATAAACTTCTGGCAGAAATGCTGTAAAATGAATTATGCATTCAGTGCAGTGTAAATTGGAATTATTACCTTTAAACTTTAACCCTTTGAACCCGACAGGCCGGTTTACCGGCCGGTTGTAATGGTGTATATACCCGAAAGGCCGGTATACCGGCCTAGCTATCTACCGTCATAACCCGAAAGGCTGGTATACCGGCCTTGCTATCTACCGTCATAACCCGAAAGGCCGGTATACCGGCCTGTGTTATGTCATTCGCTAGATGGTCAGTGAAATATAGAAAAAATATGAAAAATATGAAATATGAAGAAATTTCGAGACAGTTTGTTACATAGTCATAGTTTGTTACATAGTCATAGTAATAAAAAGCATTTTATAAGCATGTTTGAAAAGAGACAATTTGATATTTGCTGTTATATCATAGTGGATTATCATTCTAAGGCATAATATTACTTTTATTTTGCAAAATTTTACTTTTTATAAAATTGTCAAAAATTGCCGGGGAGGCTCGGGTTATTGTGCCGAAATATGGGGGAGATTAGGATTCAATGGGTTAAGAGTTTCTCATATGATATATGAGAAAAATGCTGATGGAGCATATTTACCTCCTTCTTGATGACATCTTTTGGCAACAAGTCTATCACATCCAGAAGTGTCTCTAACCAGGCATTGGCCACATCTGAAAAAGATGTACCCGGTACTATACAATTCAGTTGTTATAATCATGAAGAATGCAACATATGCAATCTTGACTACTGGTATACTGCCTAATTCATTAGCCGAGATCTTCAAAACATTTGCAAATGTAGATTATTATACCAACCATCAAGATGTAAGTATGCACGCTGTTCCTGATGGATTCAAAATATTATACCCTGCACCAATATTTCAGTGGGCCAGTGTAATTTCTTTCTACAAGACATTTCAGTTAGTCACCATTTTATCTATCAGACATACCAGCTAACTTGTGTAGTTTTTATTTGACTGCAGACATTTAAGTGAACGTATGTTTTATCTATGCGACATTTCAATTGGCCGTGATTTTGGATCTATGAGACATTTCAGTTAGTCTATATTTTACCTGTGATACATTTCAGCTAGCCTGTTTTATCAATGAGATGTTTCAGCTAACCTGTTTTTTTAAAATTATCTATGAGACATTTCAGGAAGCCTGTTTTTTCTATAAAACATATCAGTTAGCCTCTGTTTTACCTATGAGACATTTCAGCCAGACTGTGTCATATCAATGAGAAGCTTCAATTAGCCAATATGTCTAATCAATGGGACATTTCAGCAAGCCAATGTTATATCTTGGATATATTTCAGTCATCTGTTTTTGTTAATTTTTTGAATACTTTAAAAACAGCTTTTAAAAACTTCAAGTCTGTTCATGAATCAAATGCCACTTGATATTGCCTGAAAACTAATAACTGAAACTTGACAGGACAAATGGATGGCTAGACAGATGAATAAACAATGGTAATTCTATATGCCCTGTCACTTTTATGGTGGGTAATACAAATCAGGGACTCTCTAATTCCATCTGTCCATTCCTATAATCATATATAACATAATTCAAGTCCTACATTGAAGAAAAGAGACTTCAAACCTTGGAATGGATTTGCTAACATGTAGAACAGTTATAGTTTGTGATTCACTCATTATTATGGGTTAAGATGGCAAGAGAAAGGGGTGGGATTGGAAGAAAGAGTGTACATGCAGATTTATTATCAAGAAATACTTATGAAATCTGAAATAAACAAGCCTTACTAACCATGTAAAAGTGGAAAGTATCAAGGGGAGATTCTTTAACGAGTAAACCTTTTTCTTTGTCTTTAGTTCTGAAAACATGTATTAACTATTTACTCCAGCTGGTCCATTAACTTAGTTAACTTGGCAAATATTCCAGACAGCAGAGAGTAATTGGAACTTTTTGTTCAGGATAACTGAAAACATTTCATCACAATATATCAGAACAGACCTAAGTGAGAGAGCAGATATGATGTAAACATTTTACTGCCATACGAAATGAAACAAGCTGCTTTTAACTTTTGAGATCCTCCAGGGACTGAAAATTTTTAAGAGGGAGGTTTGGTAACCACAAATGACCTCACAATTCAGCCATTTTTACCCACCACCAAGTCATGTGGCCTTTGTCTTACTCGAATCATAGCAGGTATACTAAATAGTCTAGATATAAAGACAGAAATGACAAATGAAATGGTGGGATATAGCAGGAAAATATATTGAACTGCACACAAAAAATGACATGTATTGCGCAAGTACATGACCTAGCAAAAATTCAATTAAGATGTCCAAGACCCACTTCTATACATCTATATACATGTATTATATTTATAAACTTTTTGTATGACATTCATCACTTGGGCAGATAGTGAATAAGATCCTTGTTATCCTTATCTAAATGGGATGGGTCTTGGATAAGTGGGGGTAAAACTTCAACTTATGAAGAAGAAAAAATTCTATATTTGTTTTACAAGAATCATGTTTTATCTGAATTACTTTAATGATCTTTTTACCTTTCACATAAATTTGATGTTACAGATTAGGCCTGCAGAGCTTGTGAGATAACTGCACCGATTCATATATATATCTAATATTGCAGGTGCATTCATTAGACTGGCTGTCAAGTTCCAAACTGCATACACAGCATATTTCAAAGTTTCACCTGACAGAATTGGCAAATGGACCAATATTTTTCCGGGCCAAAATGGCTAGGTGAGAGTCTCATCTCATTTCGATGCACAAACTAGAGAGAAATTGAAGCAAACAATACTCTGTTACTACTGTTCAAGTACATGTACATAAATCAATTAATTCTGTAGCAATTTAAAGTACTGGTGTCAGCTGGAGCCGAGATTTCACATTCTTCTAAGTATGTGCAGTGAAACACCTCAAAACCAAAATCTGTGGGACCAAATATAAGTTTCAGTTTTGAGGTGTTTTCAGTTTAGTGAAGCTATCGCAGATGTGACAAATTGTCTTCTTTTATATACGCTGATGCACAAACATATCATCAATGCCAGCCTTAAAATTTATTTTTAAAAAAGTACCAGAATAGTTTAGTATTTTTAAAAAAAAACAAAAATGTTAATGTTTGTCACAAGATTTGAGATATAGACTGAGAGAATTTTAATTCTGTGCACATGCAAAATAGATAATTTTTATCCAGGATGCCTTTAACACATTTCTGCGGGATTGATTCACCAAGAAGTCTACCAGTGTATTTCCTAACCGTAAATATTTCAAGAGCTCTCCCTCTATGTCAAATGTGTGTTACTTAAGTAATGTAGATACCCTATTCCTGGGCCATAAATATCCATGCTTTATGGAATTTAGCTCCTAAAATACATTTCCGGAGTTTTGGCTATGTGTATGGGGTTTATTTTATTGTAACATTGAAATTTGAGACTGAAATTTTATTTTGGGTTTTGGAGAAGAGCTTTTAGTTTACTGGGAGAATATGAAGACATTAAAGAAAGAAAAATTCAAGACTAAATATGAACTTTGTTCTTCAAGACAGTTCAGTTTACAGAGGATTCAGTTTTGAGGGGTTTCACTGTTGCCAACATTCATGCAAATTTTGTTAAATCTATTTGCTTTTTACTATAAAAATTATGCACCAGTTTTAGCAGGTATGTAATTTAGGTCTCATAATTCTATGTGAAGATCATGAAAATGAGAAAACAATCTGAGGCAACAATCAAGAATTATCATCAGGATTACTGTCATTAACTAAACTATTGGGACATAAAAAAAGAAAAATAAATCACCTTTCTCTTTGTCCAGATAAAATTGTATACTAATCCTTCTTTTATAGCAAGTTTCCATATTATTTTCCCCCAAAAATTACTTGTCATGATTGTGTATGGGTCAAAAGAAGTTTAGATAGCTAAACATAGATGAATCATATATATTCTTGATAATAAAATTATTTTTCATAATAAAGTTTCAGTAGGGTTTCATTTTTAACCAGCAAATAGTTCTGGTTGTATTTTCTGGTGTGTAATTTTTGTTTTGTTTGTAAAACTTGTAAGTTCATCATGTATATGTACTTCTTTCTATTGGTGACAAGTCCCAATCATTGCGTGGACTTTACCAATGTTACCCAGTTCTAATATCAATATTGTTTTGTAACATACATATTGACTTTGACACCAGAATTTATCACAACATAATATACATCTACACTTATATTATCTTTTTTTAAAAAGGTTCAGACATTTAATTTTTGAAGTACCATTATTTATTATGTCTTTGTAGCTGTAAAGACCAAAGACATGATAATGGCAAGTCCAAAATGTTGGATTAGAAGAGGAAATCTGTCACTGAATAAAACTGAAATGACAAGAATTGTTGAAAAATTTGCATCTTGGGAATATTCACTGCTTTATTACAAATAAATGTAAATCTATTTAGCTTTGTTTTTTGGGGGTTTTTTTTGGTGTGTGTGTGTGTGGGGGGGGGGTATAATTCAGTATATGATATAGTCTGTATATCTGGCGGAGGAAGAACTTGGGAAACCCATGGGAAGTTACTGGCCAGCTTTCTCACATACCCACCCACATAGCTTGAGGTGAGACTCCAACCTAAGCAGGAAGAGGTAGATCACTTGGCCACCTAAATCCCCTCCAGTTAACTGAAATGGTTCATGTTTTCAATTTATGGTGCTATCAACATTTTTTAAATAACAATTTGTACTCTCCAGCAGCATAAATAAAAGAAGTTTGCAATCACATGCTGGCTCAATGTAACACCAATGAGTTTTGATTTTATCAGCCATCAGGGTGATTCAGTAAATACAGTAATTCAGTCCAATGCCAGGAGAAAAAAATGTGGGTTTAAAAAAATAATAATAACCTTCAATAAGCTAACTAATTTCTTTGTTTTGGGAATGTGGTGTTAAGCATATCAGATGTTACTGTCTACAGAAATCTTCTGCTGATAATCTGATAACAAGTGTAATTAAACTGGTTTCATGTTCTGATACCTGATTACTCAATCACCAGTTTTTTTTAATCAAAGTTAAAATATTCCTTTGTTTAGTTTGAAACTTAAATATATTTATTTTCACTGCGTTTTTTTTATTTAAAAAAAATTACTTTGAGTCCAAAAAACAATTGTACTTGATAAGAATTATTACAACTGTTTAAAATAGGTTTATGGGTGGGTGATATTCATGACCACCTGAGGCCAAAATATTGGTGACCACCTGAGGTCAAAAGCCCCAGGTTATTGGGTGTGATCGAGTGTTGAGATGGTATAGTTTGGTGGGGGTGTCATTTAGCAGAATTTGTGGAATTTTGGGGGTGGGTAGGATTGAGGGTGCTGAAGGCAGTGCTTACCCAGAACACTGTTTCATCCAGTGCAAAACGTACAACAGCCAAAAACTGGAATGTTTACTCATTTGGGTTAATTACAGTATGCAAAGAAATGTGTGTTCTTCTATTTCTACTGCTTACCTGTTTATGTTACATAATATTTCAACTTTCAAGTGTGAATTCTTCTGTAAAGAGCATCTCAATGTATTTATTAAAAAATCCTTTCTGACATGCAAAGTTGTATTATATCTCTCCCTGCTAGAATTTCTATTTATCCCTCAAATCTCCCTGCTCTCTGACATCAATAGCAGTCAATATACATAAATTGCAAAAATCTGTCTCACCAGCCAGTAAAATACCCCTTAATCCCACTATTCCATCTCCCAAACTCTGAAAAAGAGTGTCTCTTTGAGTTCCAATGTATCATAACTGTTCTTTTATTTAAATAAAATTGCTGCTAATTTTCATGCACATCACTGGTACATGTATGCAATTTGCAGATGGTAACTATTTCTGCAATCTATATATTCCATGCAAGTCAGTTTTTATATACATAGTTAAAGCTGCTGTAAAGATAAAAGATATGAGACCTACATATCATTGAAATTTGAACAGATAATGCATATAATCTGCAACATTATCTATTCAAAGTTATGATACCAAATGCTGATAACTGCAACATCCGGATGATAATGCGTCAAAGGAAGTTGCTATCATTTTTCTGACTTTTCCTTTTCACTGTCACTTGAAGATTTGCTTTTTGAAAGGAAAAATAATTCAATATTGATAAATCAGTAAGTCATATTACTATGACTATGCACATTTTGTGCATGCCCCTCCCCCCATATATCATTCCTTCCCTTTGAGCTGGATGAACAAATCATAACCTCCAACTGCAAACAATGCAGACCATGGTCTGTCAATCTGTAATGCATCTGCAAACAATGCAGACCATGATCTGTCAATGTGTAATGCATCTGCAAACAATGCAGACCACGATCTGTCAATGCGTAATGCATCTGCAAACAATGCAGACCATGATCTGTCAATGTGTAATGCATCTGCAAACAATGCAGACCATGATCTGTCAATGTGTAATGCAACTGCAAACAATGCAGACCATGATCTGTCAATGTGTAATGCATCTGCAAACAATGCAGACCATGATCTGTCAATGTGTAATGCAACTGCAAACAATGCAGACCATGATCTGTCAATGTGTAATGTATCAGCAGATTAGTGTCAATAATGGATTATTGTTGTATTAGGGTTCAATGCCCTTTTTCAGCACAAGATAGGCAATACATGGCAGCTAGTATTAATGGTGGAGGAAGAAGATGGCAGTGATCCTTAACAAGGAGCGCTTTAGACCACTCGGCCACGCGGGGCCCCCTCAATAATGGATTAATAAATGACCTAGTAATTTAACCTTCTACATGTTAGTTCTAGACCTTAATTCACAAAATTGATACTGATCTAGATTTTTTTAAAAACCATTTCATTTGATAAAATCTGTAATCTCATTGTATTTAGGGGCTACAAAACTGCAAAGTCACTCAAAATGTATTTTACTGTTGTAAAAAATCAATGTCTTATAGATCAAAAAGATGTATCACAACCATATTCCAGGATTTTGTTGCTTGTTTGATGTCCACCAAGCCACAAGCAACATCAAACAAAAGATTGCGGAAGGGGAACGACTAATCAGAATTAAGAATACCGTCTATATTCACCTATAAGACTATTGCAAAATCAACTTCCGATCTACCAGTAAATAATGCAGTAGCAGATCTGGTTCTGTGCAGATTGTTAGGAGTAATCAGTAGAACTAACAACAAAGACTCTGATCTGCAGGCATATTATGCTATGGCAGATCAAGATATTTGTTATTTGTACTTAGACTTGACTTATATGCAAGTATATATGGGGGTATGATTATTCTCTACTTTATCTTTTCAATGATTCCAAAATACTTTTTTTTAAAATTACAGCATAACACTTGTAGAAAGAACATGGGTCCAAAGGATAAAAGGCAAATTATTGTGATTGTCCTTATACACAATTTTAAAATTCATACCTTTCAACACCTTTAAATTAATCAACTGATGCAAAAATTGTACAATCTGTAAAAAATGTCTTTTCCATCATTTCTATGTGTGGATGATTGTGACAATATAAAAGCATCTATTTTTCATATTATTATTTCCGACTTTCATCATATAAGCTATAGTTCATCAAAGTGCATAGAAACTGCGAAAAACTAAATAAAAAATTTTCATCATTATTTGATCATTATTTCACAATAATCAATTAAATGTCAACAGCAACACAATTAATAGACGAATGTTCAAGCACTGATTAAGTTTGCTATAATGGTGTGTATTGCAAATACCTTGTCATTCTCATCCACTGTTCTTTTAATGTTGATATGTGTTTAAATAAACATTATTTAAAATTTGTAAACCTTGCTTTGAAAACTCTAATATAAGGTGAGGAGTATTTTAATGGGTGTTTTGCATCAGCATTCACACGACGTCATTCTGACTTAGACCCTCATTTGTGTTTGAGCAGTGTGAGGAACATAATAATTCATCATTGTTGGATTATGGAATCTCCACCCTCAGGATCAGACACTTGACAAAGCCTTATATCTTACATAGTACTCTGTCCCTTGTAGGGCATAACCGACTTTTGATCCGGAAATCGGATTCAACCGGATAGTATGAACTTCCGATTAATCGGAGTCGGACAAGGCAGGAACGACCGATTCGGATAATAAAAATAATAAAGTTGAATTTCTATAGCACCGTGTCTAACACTGCGTGTCATTCGATAGTGCGTTAATAAAGTTAAATAAGAAGTCAGAAAAGTCCAATATGGTCAACACAACCACGCTGTGAGACAATCTATTTGAACCGACGGGTGAAAACCGGAAATGAAGCCGGATATGGTAAAGTACTAAGTAACATGCTAGACACGGCAAAACCAGATACCAGAAACCCGGAAACGGAAGATGAAATTTTTTTAGAAAAAAAATACGGATTTAGCATTTCCGATTAATCGAATCATATCCGGAATCGGAAAAATTTCATGCCCTAAATCCGGAATCAGAAATCGGTAGAAAAATGCTAATCGGTTATGTCCTAGTCCCTTGGGTAGGAATTTCATGCCCTACACTGTTGCACATGGATGATTCTATTAGTCTTTCTTGTTCAGTTAATGTAACTGTGCAAGAATGTTAGATTTAAGCAAAATATTCTGAGAACTTCACTAAATCACATCAGATTGGATTTGTTCCCTACGATGATCCATAAAAACAAATGTGGAGAAACTACAAGCTAAGCACATTAATTATGCATACTAAATGCTCATAAATAAAATGATCCTTACTTCAGGACACTTCCAGATTTACTCAGTCAACTCACATTGAAAACTCTTGCAAAATACATTTTCGGTACCAAATATCAACATAAATAAATCTTTAGTGTGAAAAACATATTTTTTAAGGACTAGAATTTCGGAAGCACGAGTGTAATGGGGTCCAAAATCATGAGATGTTTCCCCACACACTCAGACATCATTAGTTTAAGTGAAACCTGCTTAATCTGGTCCAGGAGTATTGTAACTCCTTGATAACTGCAACTGTAAAATTTAGTCTGTGCCTTTATGACAAATCGGACACTTAGCATTCCAGTTCAATACCATATCTGGTATAAAATGTTGGTACACCCCTCCCTCTACCGATTGCAAGGGGTCCACTGTGCAAACAAGCACAGGAAATTTCAGTGGTACAGTGAAACTGTATGGATTACAGATCTAAAATATGGATTAGAATTCTACTACTGTGCCATGACATTTTCTTGACTATCAAAACTGTTTATTCAGGCAATTCTGAGCCTTAAAAGATTCTCCAGAGTAAATTGAAGGTGAAATTCCTTTACAATGTCTATGCTTTAATAAAACACCTTTGATAATTTCTATGCAGACAATTGTGTCACACTTTTGGTGAACATTATGGCCAAAATCACTTTTATCCACCATTATTAAACAATGTACATCTCTCCTTTGTTAAAATGCAATAGTCAGGGTCTACTACTGCTGGAACATGATATTTTGGCCTCATAAGGCCAAATACATAAGGTGTGGTTCTTGTTACCTGACAGTAACTGACCTAATATTTTCCTGCCATCCCTACATTTACTTTTTAAAAAAAAAAAAGGGAGAAAAAAACATTAAAAAACAATCTGAATGATGGGCTATCTTCAAGTTTTCGCTTCGTTTAATTACATTCAGTTCAAATGAAAAAGTCTACCAATCTACCTAACCCAACCTAAAAAAAATTCAACATAACCATAACAAAACAATTTTTTTTTATTTGGCATAACCTTCAAAGATAGCTTCAAAATAACTTAATATTGTAAAGCTGATTCTGACCTGGATCCTTGCTGTCAATGCTAGACAAAATGGTCTGCAGGAATGTCTGAGTGTAGTTCTGGATGGGAACCAGCTCTTTCTGCAAAATCTGTAGAAATGCAGTCGATGCCGCCAACTGCATCTCTGCCTGGGCAACATGCAGCACTTCCTGAAGTTAGAAAAATAGTAATGATCAATTTTCACTATTTTACATATCAATAATAAATAAGGTCAGTAGTGTAGTAACAACCCAAACAAACCATGCAACTGCCCGCGATCCCAGGAAAAGTTAGGGGTTCAGAATCCGCATTAAATTACTTTCTTTTATTTGGATACAGCCCCAGAATTAAATTTTGCATGAGGTCCATTATTTCTTGCTATAATCTCATGTGAATCATTGATATTGTACTTAATCTAACCAGTTATGTGAACCGTTTATTAAATATCTTAATTTCAATACATATAATAATATATATTGCATTTTTAATCGAGAACGTTTTCACAAACAGCAGACAAGATGCAAACATAATACACTGTATATATTTATCAAAATTCTTTTGATCTCCACTAGCATTAATATCAAACTTGTCTGGATAGTCCTTTTATTTAAAAATAAAAATTAAGATGATTGATTATTATAACAAGACCAGAGATTGCATGCTAAACACAAGCACTGCCGTGACCTTGACTGCAAGGTCAAAGGTATAAGCGATGATGTCACAGAATGAATTGTCTTGGGTTCCTAATGACTCTTCCTAGGTTTAAACAAAATCCATTGTTACATTTAGGCAATATAAGTCAATGACCAAAACACTAATATTAATTTGTAGAACTGTCACTTGGACTTCAAGGTCAACGAGCAAAAAAGTATTTAGCAGATATAAATGTCATTGCTTCATAAAAACCCATCCAAAGTATGAACAAAATCCATCTACAACTGGATTTTTGTAGGAAAATAAAAGTTAAAGAAATAAACTTTAATGAAAAGCACAATTTCTAATTCAGTTATCATGACCAAAGATTAAGAGACAACTGTGACACAGAATTAACTGTCCTAGCTTCATGATGGTTCATCCATGAATGAACAAAATCCATAGTGCTTTTAAAAATCAAAGCATATGAAAAACTAAACTTGCCAAGGCTTAAACACAAATTGTATGACTGATTTTGTTGTTTTAGGGTTTAATGTCATTTTCTCAGCACAAGATAGGCTATAAAAGGTGGACAATATAAATGGTACAGGAAGAACATGGGAAAACACCAAAAAGAACCACTGACCCAAGAGAAGCTACTGGCAAGCTTTCTAACATACAACATTGGCCGAACCTGAGATCTCGAGCCCACAAGACAGAAGTGAGATGGCAACGATTCGTAATGGTGAGCGCTTTAGACCACTCGGACACTCCGGGCCACTGTATGACTTATCGTTTGAACCCAAAGTCAAAGGTGCATGCAAGCAACAGAATACCTTATCGTAGCTTAATAATAATTCAATAATTCATGCTAAGTATGACAAGATTCTCTCAAGTGGTTTAAAAACATATATGAAAATTAAAAACCTTATCCAAAACCTTAGCTGTGCATGCCAACACCAATGTTGTTGCCTATTCTAGCAGTGCCCGAAACATGGGCTGAATTCTGTTTTTATGCTATTATGTGACCAAAAAATATATCTCATCTTTTTAACACCAGATAACTGAGAACTGCCTTATCCAAGATCCACCAACAGTGTATTGATAAATTATGCAAAATGGCAGCAATAAGTTTTGAGTTATTGACCACATTTACCGTTTCAACTAAAGTGACCTTGAATCTTAACAAATCTGACCTAATAGTAAAATAAAAATGTTTGGTTTACAGTTATATCCATATCTGGCCTTTTGATCCATCAATAAAATGTAAGCTTCTTAACCAAAGGCAGCATACAGTTACCTGAAGGAATCTTAAGCTGACCATTTGCCTGTAGTAACCCTGACCTTTGACTCTTGAACTTTTAAATTCAAGATGGAATTCCCCTAACCTAAGCAATGCCAACTTGTAAACTTTTTGTTTTTAAATGACTAAAAGAAACTTAAACCACCAAACAGGCACTATTTTCACTTAGAAACATATCCACAAATGAGCATGTGGAGATGATTTTTCACTGTTTTGCCCGCTGCATCATTCTGGGGTCATGTGAAAGGGGATATTGAAATAACCAATTTAATTTTATATTTATCTAAGATTAAATATAACTATACATCTCTGTTTATCATCAGCTCTATATTTGTCAAATGTTTACAATGTATACAAAAAGAAAGATGTTTTGTCTGATATTAAATAAACCTTTATCAAATGTTAAACAGCTTTAAAGGGTTTGCACTTAGTTTTGACTTTCACATGAAATTTTTTCACAACTGTTTCAAGATTCAATACTTATTCCAGTCAGATCTACTGTGAGGCTTGCAACTTGTCAGCACAAGTGTACATCCTTGCCACAAAAAGTATACTCCACTGCCAGATACTGACATCAAAGATCTGAATTCTTTCTGAACCTGATAATGGGAAAATCTTTGGCATCAGCTTTCTCTAAGGCCAAAGTGATAATATGCTGGGCTAGCAGGAACCTCCATATGACTTTGATCTAATTTTTCTGAGCAAGATAATGAGGAGTGATAAGTTGAAACCTCTTTGAAAAAAAAATTGATGATATGATCAGCAGCTTCAAACCATTTTGAAAACTCCATTACACAGCAGTGTGTAGTAACATGACTTTTTAAGATTGTGATCAGTAAGTGAAAGCTGTATTTGGAATCCAACTCCTTCAAGGTCTCACCAATACAAACAACATTACTACTGTCATTCCATTTAAAATTTAGGATACAGAGCGGATGGATATCAGACATAACTTTTTAAAAAATGAAGTAGATGAGAGAGGCACATAGGTAAATAACATAATGCTCACATCTAACTGCATCAAAATCTGTTGAATGGATATTGAATTATGCTGAATACATCATCCAAGTCTCATATGAAGAGAAGAATATGTTAAATAAGGAACACTGCTATATCACCACAGAGTAGCTGACAATGATCAAATAAATGCACATGTATGTGTCTGAAACCTTGTTCTTGACAACTGCATCACAATATTCTGAATGATTTTTTTTACCTTTGCCAGTTACAAACAACATCACATAGGATTATAAATTCTAATTATTATAAGCCATAACTCTATCCAAAAAAACATGGCAAAACCCATTGAAGGCACATCAAATCTATGAGGCAATCTTCACACCTAACTATAGGAAGCAAAATCCCATGTAAAGATATTAAGTTAATTGTCAAGGGTCATACCTCTACAAAACAGTAAAAATAACTCTATCCGATAAGACAACCCCATAAATGGACACAGTGATGTCTGTGAGACAATACAAACTATAAATTACACAATAATATGTTGACTGGTTCTTGAGCTGTTTTTATAACGATCTGCTGTTGGGGAGATGTTCAATTTATTTAAAATACAGCAAGAACTCAATCTAAACAAGACCTGAAAAGATAAACCTTTTAAAGGCATATGTACATGTTATAGGTAATTCAATGACAAGTGGAGCAGCAAGAAATTCTGCCTCCAGCAAAACTCAATTATGGGGCCCAATGGTAATAAAGCAATGGTTGTTCAAATGGAAAATTGGATCCATATCCCCAATAGTTTTTCAGATTGCTTGGGTGGTTGCCATGCCAATCTCACAGACCAAACAGCATCCCATTATGTATAAAGGTTGTTTATCCTTCCTAAGTTAAAAAAGTACGAGTGGACAGATAGAGTGACTACTAAAGGGCATCCCACAGCATCGTATGAGGGTTGAGGGTGGCAGCTCTAACTTCATGGCGAAATTACAGTTACATGTTTAATTTACTTATGAATCCCTGTTGCTTTGGCAGAGCAATATGTGCTTGTTTCCCATACTACCACAAATATTCAAATGATGATCAACAGATTGTCTACAAGTTACAAACTGCTTAAATCTCAAATCACATTTGTCACATCCAATATGTATTTTTACCAAAGATCAAATACAACATCCGTATTTCCTACTAAAATACTCTAATTAAAGCCAACAAATCTTACCTCTAAGATCATCCGTAACTTCACCATTCAAAGCCTATGACAAGAGCCTTAAAAACATTTAATGAGTGGTTTCATTAACACACACACGAACAAACACTATAATGGCAACAAATCCAGGGTTAAGGGTCAGTGGTGAAATGAAGAAATCTTCTGTGACAGATTCTGCTTATTCAGAAGTTCCCATTGAGCTGTGCACTTTTTGTCAAACAACTAGATGATTTCATAAATGTGTTTGGTCTATCCAATCCACTACCATGAGTACGCCTACATTTCATTGCAAAAGAATGTCACCATCCTGGAAGCTTCAATAATAGGCATCTCTAAGGACCTTCTATATATGGCACCAAATTGTCCCATATACCAAAAATGTGCCAAAACAGATCAATACAAATTGCAACCCATATTTTCAAGACCAGTTCCAGTTAAACAATCTACAAATACACTTTTAAAACTTGCTACCCAGCTCACACACATACTGTAAAAGAAGATACGACCAAAACAATCCAGAAACACTTTGTTGTCTAAAATTGGTGACTATAACAACAATAGTTTGTTGGTGCTCCAGAACAATCTAGATTCTGGTTTATTATCAGTACACATTAAAAAACATTGTCCTAAAAGTGACTTTTCTTGGACTAAGACAGACTGCATCAGAAAATGTCATTTTGATCAAGTTATGCTTTTATATGTTGCAGGACATAAGTCAGTTTTTTCATCAATATTCTCAGTCAAGCTATATGCCAGACATCTAAAGGAAATCTCATAGGATGTTTCTGGCCACACAATACCTGATGGACCTAGTGGGCGGTCTTGCACAAAAATAGTATGGGTTTTTTCTAGTTTGTTTCACTTACAAAACATTTACATGTACTAATCTTACTGAATATAGGTGGATGCTAGCTGCAAAGTTGCCAGAGTAAATCCTTGGACTCCAGCACCTAATGACGCCAATGAGTGGGAGATGTGGGATGAACAGTGATAATATCCACCTTCATTTACATAGTACCCAGAATGCATTCCTTCTAAAACATTGCTTTTGGGATCATCAATTCCCATCACTATATTTATCAACCCCAAAACCATTTTCTTCAATTTTATCTTCCTTATTATAATTATCACCACTTACTGGTAATTAATAAGCACTTATCCATTCATGACACTGCTCAAAAGTAGTTCTTGCTGCAGCATCACACTAACTTCTGAAGAAACCAGAGAATTCTGTTTTTTAAAACATGATTGACATAATGCAAATTTTCTTACCTCTAAAGGCCAAAATATTTTCAAATCTTTATGTACTCATTTTTTACCCTGATGTTTTATTTCCATATGCATTGCTAGATCAAACATTGTAAGTTTGGCATATGACTCGATAAGCATGATAGCAAACATTAAACATTGAAACTGCCTAGAGCTTCTTTATTTAATCATCCATAATCACATGGTTCAATATTCAATATATCAAATTTATATACAAAAGACTACCAGGAGATTCTTTATTCAACCATCAAGTGTTTCACTGTTCAAAAAATAAATAATGCCAAGAGATTCCTTTTTTGCTCATCCAAAAAAGAGCCAGGCACTTCATAATTAAACAGACCAAAAACTGCCAGGAGATTCCTTTTTTCTTCAACCATGAATAGCCAAGTGCTTTAATATTTAATAACCCAAAAAAGCTTGGAGATTACTTATTCGTCCAAAAACAGCCAGGTGTTTCAACACTGAATGACCCATAAACTGCAAGGAGATTCCTTATTCATCCATCCAAAAACAGCCAGGTGTCAACACCGAATGACCCATAAACTGAAAGGAGATTCCTTATTCATTCATCCAAAAAGTCAGGTGTTTCAACACTGAATAACCCATAAGCTGCAAGGAGATTCCTTATTTATTCAACCAAAAACAGCCAGGTGTTTCAACACTGAATGGCCCATAAACTGCAAGGAAAATTACTTATTCATTCAAAAACAACCAGGTGTTTCGACATTCAATGGCCCATAAACTGCAAGATTCTTTATTCATTCAACCAAAAACAGCCAGGTGTTTCAACATTCAATGGCCCATAAACTGCAAGATTCCTTATTCATTCAACCAAAAACAGTCAGAAGTTTCAACACTGAATGGGCCATTAATTAAATTGCAAGGAGATCCCTTACTGAATCACTCATAACCCTGACTTTAATTTTTCAATGATCCATAAGATCCCATATGATCCAGTACTCAAGGAGAGGTTAAAACTGAAATAAACTTGTGTAGCTAGTGTTAAATTGGACATAAATCTTTTATCTGTTGTATGTATTGTTTTGCCTATAATACATGACATTGATTTTAATCTGATTGATACCTGACATTGATTTTCATCAGACTGACACATGACATTGACTTTAATCTGATTGATACCTGACATTGATTTTAATCTGATTGATACATGACATTGATTTTAATCTGATTGATACATGACATTGATTTTCATCAGACTGACACATGACATTAATTTTAATCTGATTGATACATGACATTGATTTTAATCTGATTGATACATGACATTGATTTTAATCTGATTGATACATGACATTGATTTTCATCAGACTGACACATGACATTAATTTTAATCTGATTGATACATGACATTGATTTTAATTATATTGCTACATGTCATTCATTGTTATCATATTGCTTCATGTCATTGATGATAATTTGAATGATACTTGACACTGGACTTCAATTCAATTGATACATGACATTGATTTGGATCTTACTGATACATCACATTGATTTTAATTTGATTGATATATGACAATGATTTTAAATTTTATTGATAAATTATATTGATGTAAATCTGACAAAAACATGACACTGATTTTAATTCAATTGATACATGACATTGATTTGGATCTTACTGATACATCACATTGATTTTAATTTGATTGATATATGACAATGATTTTAAATTTTATTGATAAATTATATCGATGTAAATCTGACAAAAACATGACACTGATTTTAATTCAATTGATACATGACATTGATTTGGATCTTACTGATACATCACATTGATTTTAATTTGATTGATATATGACAATGATTTTAAATTTTATTGATAAATTATATTGATGTAAATCTGACAAAAACATGACACTGATTTTAATTCAATTGATACATGACACAGATTTTAATTAGATTGATACATAACATTGATAATAATTTTATTGATACAAGACACTTATTTTAATTCAATTGATATATGACACTGATTTTTATTTGATTGATATAAGACATTGATTATAATTTCACTGATACATGACACTGATTTTAATTCAATTGATACATGACACTGATTTTACTTAGATTGATACATGACATTTATTACAATTTGACTGCTACAAGACACTTATTTTAATACTTATTGATAAATTACATTGATGTAAATCTGACTGATACATGATACTGATTTTAATCTACATTTTAATCTAAAATTAATTTGTACATGACATTACTTATTCAAAATTATTTAGCTATCGAATCTTCAATAAACAAGAAAATAATGGGTTTTCTTGTACAACTGCCAAAAGTGGCAATTCCTTTTTTTAAATAATCAATACTTTGGGTTTATTTAATTTTCAATGAAAATGTTGCTTAAAAGAAAATTCATTCTCTGTATCTGTGTACAAATCACACACAACTGCATACAGATCTTATAGACCCAGATCTATGATGTACAGGAAGATCAAGGTACATATTGATCTTTCTTCCTATGACTTCAAGTAAACACCACATAACCTGGTCTGTCAACACAATGCACACATCTGGTTTAAATAAAGATAGATTTCATATCTACTGGAGAAAAAAACCTAGTAATGGCAGTTGGCAAACAGTTTAAGAAAAAAAAGTGCAAAGTTTTCAGACACATTTACATGCAATTTAGTAAGAAACACAGAAAGTCAAAAAAATATCAACAGTTTAAATTACATTTTGACTAGGAAAACATAAGGATGAATATACCTAATCTAACTTATGGACTTTTTTTAAACAAAAAAAGTATAATATCTACATGACATCCAACTGAAATCAGGCAAATATACCATGTGCTATCAGAAGAAACATTCTATTACCATGGAAACATAAAATTGAAAATACTCTTAAAGACAAGACCTGACATGGGTAATTAGAACTATTGCCCAGAAACACATCATTTTGGAAGCTTCGCACAAATATGTGGAGAAAAACAAATAGTAATATTCACATGTAAATATCCTTGGGGAAAAAATTAGACATCCAATATTCTCAGAAATTACAGCTATCAAATAATTCCTCCATCCCGTCAGCAGGGAAACAAACTTTTTTTCTTAGTATAACCTACACACATCTAAGTGTACAAATAAATCTGCAACAACATACCGGTACTGCACGTTTCCCATAACACGCCCAGGAGCTAGCCTAATAAAGTTATGAAAACGTAGTGGGTTGGTTTTTATTATCAGGCAAAGATTTATAGACATAAATAATTACAATTTGTGAAAATGTGGTGGGTATGTCATCAGGTATCGGCTTATCATTGGATAAATATGATATGTGATGGAAGATTTTGATCAACAACTATTTTCTGGCATCACTCAAATATGACAAATCAGAGAAATGAGCTTGTGCTGATCAGGCATGATGTACTCACACCTGACTTGTGCATGCTTCCTTGGAAGGGACTTCAACCTGTGTTCACTGCCAGTGTTCACTCATAGTAAAACACACTGTTGTTGAAGGTGTTGTTGTAGGGTTTAACGCCATTTTTCAACAATATGCTATATAGGGCGGCGAGTATTAATGGTGGAGAAAGAACCCAGGAAGACCCTCAGAAAGAACCACTGACCCATGAGAAGCTACTAGCATTGGCCGAATCTGAGACTCGAACCCATGCAGACAGAGGTGAGATAGCAGTGATCCATAATAGCAAGTGCTTTAGACCATTCGGCCACCCTGTTGAAGGTGTTCATTTAAGCCTGGGAATCAGAAGAAGTCTGTATTTAAAAATGCTTGAATCAACTTGATATGGATGTACCCCTCACCAAAAAATCCGTTTTTTTTATGTTAACACACTTTATGCAACGAAATTTAATCATTTAATAATAATATATGGGAACCGCTCCATTGGCCTAGTGGTTATTGTGTCCATCTTGAATGCGGTAGGTCATGGGTTCGATCGTAGCGATATGACTAAAAAATTGTTAAAGCTACGTTACAAATCCTAATCAAACAAACAAACAAAAAGTAATATTATATGTGTCACTTTTATATTTTCTTAATATATACTCTATGGAATATTAAAAAAATTCTGATGTTTTTATATTTTGTCTTGTCATCATCTTCACATTTATTTGGAAGAGTTTATCCTCCTGTTGATTTTATGCAATTCTTTTTATATTTATTAAACATTTACCATTCATTGGCATCTCATAGCCAATATCGTGCTGAGGAGCACTTTTATTATTTAAAATGCGAATCTTCATGTGATGACTGAATTTCATTGTGACCCATCAAAAAGTGTAAGAGTAAGTATGTTGACAAGATTCTAACAGTGCAATCAGTTTCCTGATTAAAAGGGCAATAACTCTAACAAAAATTACTTGAGCAATGTTATATGTTGATATGTGTCGATGATGACCATAATATATATGTTTCATGGTGATCCACTGAAAACTGAGACTATTCCATTGTTTTCTCCATGCTTATCAACTTCTACATTTTAAAAAAAAATTAAAACTAATAAAGGCATATGCAAATATCACAAAATTCACACAAAGATAGCTGTCTCTATTTAATGTTATAATGTGCTGTGTCATGACTTTCAACAAATCCACCCCAAGTCATCAAGTCATCAAATCCACCCCAAGTCATCAAGTCTACAAATCCACCAAATCATCAAGTCAACAAATTCACCAAATCATAAAGTCTTCAAATCCACCAAATTATCAAGTCAACAAATTCACCAAATCATAAAGTCAACAAATCCACCAAATCAACAAGTCAACAAATCCACCCCAAGTCATCAAGTCTACAAATCCACCAAATCATCAAGTCAACAAATCCACCAAATCATCAAGTCAACAAATTCACCAAGTCAACAAATCCACCAATCCATCGAGACATATGGCTTTCTCACTCAGAAATTTTGACAAGCTTAAGAATAGTTATTATTACTTCTTGCTTTATGATGAAACTCTGTACTGAGTGAATAACAAAGAATTAAAGAATGTCTCACTGCCACTGATAATGGCTGATGGTCAGATAGAAATACAAATACTATCAAGTTAGGACAGGAAGCAACTAAATTGAAATTAATGACAATAGGACGTTTTCCTCAGCATCTCGAAGTAAATAACGTGTCTGTTCAAGCATAAAGAATGCACAAGAAAATAGAATAAGCATAATGATTACATTGCAAATAAAAAGGATGGCATTAAAATGACCAAAATGAGAAGAAAAAATCTCATTTTGTCAGCAGCTGTGTAGCACATTAAAAGGAACATCGATGATAAAACTACTGTATTTAAATTAAATGCTATAAAACATTGAAACTCTTTTATTCAGTAAGAGTATGAGAAAATAATTTAACAATCAATTAGTATGAAAGTGAATTACTAGTATGAATGGACTTGCACAAATTTGTAATTTACAAAAATATCATGAAAAGGTTCATTATTGTGGAGATGCAATAAGAAAGTAACATATAAATAATTGAAAAAAAAGGGAAGGGCCCCTGCACGTACAAAGGACCTCATGATCCCAGGGGTTCCTTAGGGAACATTTTCTTGTAAAGCTGCTGAAAAAACTTGTAGCTGCTTTCACAAGATTTTATTATTCATGGTATTCAGCTGCAAGTCAGAAAGGGCAGTAACTCTAAAACTTCCTAAGGATAGGATTTAGACCAAAACACCAAATCTTGTAAGATTAGACACCAACAGCAATTTCATCTGCCAACATTTAAATTCATCCTTAAATAGAAACTGTATAATGTAATCTGCCATTAAACACTAAAACATTATATACGGACTTGTCAACAACTCTCAAAAACACCAAAAATGACCAGTGGATTCCTGCAAATACACTTATCCTTAAATATACCAATGGACAAATTCCTGCAGATGCACTTTTCCCTACTGAGACCTATGGAATTAAATCCTGCAGATAAACATTTCCTAAAGATAACAAAGGAACTAATTTCTGCAGATGCACTTTTCCCTAGAGAGACCTATGGAATTGATTCCAGCAGGTGCACTTTTCCCTAAAGAGACCTATGGAATTGATTCCAGCACTTTTCCTTAATAACCAGATTGCCATTCATCATACTATTGTATAAATAAGGAGCACAATCTGTTTTATCATACTGAAAAATGACATAATTAATAGATGTTTATTCAATCATTTAAAACAAATACAGTGACTGTTAAGGCAATGCACTATTCAAAACTGCTTGTCACTTTCATCATTCATCCTGAACAAGTGTTTCTCTTTCATCATTCATCCTGAACAAGTGTTTCTCTATGGGAGGATTTTTGTTATATTTTTGAGGAAACCTGAAAAAAAACATTAACAAATTTATTCTTGGCCTTGTTCTACATCTATAACATTATCTCTGAACAGATTTCCAAGAAACATTGACACAATCATTTTGAAAAAGCTCACAGTGTGAAAGAAAAAAAACCCACCCCCTCCAAACCAAAAGAAACTGGTTTTCAAATCTTTCTGGTCCAGATCCCAAGTTACTGGCTTTGAGCCATCCAAGATGAAGCAATCTTGAACCCTGCACATTGTAGTAAGATGCTGATATGGGTTTGGGGTCAGTTATTGGTAAATTGGGCACGATTTATAATGCTAATGTATGAAGTCACTCGGTGCAAGTATTTATCAAAGTCATTTTGGTATTTATTTTCCCCCTAATCTTGTCCAGAAGTCCATCCAGGAAAGTTGTATGAAGGGAATTAATAATTGATTAAATGTCTGCAATTAATGATTAGACAAAATTATATGTTATTAATGAAATAATATTAGGATATCCTGAATAAAGCAACCAATGATCATGACATTCTCCAAAGCCACCTTTTTGGGGGGATTGTCTATGCATTAGATATGTCTATGTATTGTGAATGTCTATATATAGGCAATGTCTATTTTAGGGGATGCCAATGTATAGGGAATGCCCATGTATACTGGGAAACATCTATGTATAGATGTCTAATTATAAGGAATGACCATGAATATGGGATGTCAATGTATAGGGAATGTCCATGAAAATAGGGAGATGTCTATCATGGTACAGGGTATGTCAATACCTCTTCGGTTATGCTTAGAGAATCTGTATGTACTGGATAAACATGTTTACAGTTGCCATTTAGCATACTGTAACCCCTCATGTAGAGATGGTATGTTCATGGACCCTGTCAAACTGTCTAATTTCAACTACATAGTTCACCTGAATTAGTTTTTTGGCTGATGAGTAAATGATTAGCCCAAGTACTAAAAAAAACACGTTTCCTCTGATTTTGAAAAAAAGGAGATCAGTAAATATTTGTTTAATATTTTGTAAAATTAATGAATTTTTACATGCATTTGTTGAGCTAAAGAACTACAATGTATTTTAAAAATACCTAATTTTAATACCCCTCCCACCTTCAAAATGGAGTCCATGGGATTTTAAGTCTGTCTGATTACAGGAAACAGACTTTTTTTCCTCATGACTTTGCCTTAACATAATTAAATACCCTTTTGTGTGTGTTGCAGTGTACCATATACCTTATTATGACAGATAAGCTGTCTGTCCTACTTGTAATACTTAAACTGTATGGTGGACTCGTTTTTTTAATGAGGTATAGGTTTACATCTCCTTCAAGCCTTATACTAATTTGATATCACCATAGAGACCGAACAGCATTTAAACTTAATTATGGATCAGTATTTCTCATTGGTGAATGTTTCTAAAATATGTTTCTTGAATCTTCTTGTGCACAAAACACAGTGCCCTCCCAACACACGTACTTCTTTTTATCTTCTCTGCCCTAGGTCAATTTAGGATGTGTACAAGTAAATGGAAATACATCCTGGATGGCCATGTACATCTTTGTTTTCTGGTTCTCTTTACCTCAAACACAAATCAATGCCAAGATCAGAGCACTAAAAATATGCTGAATAAGCTGATTCTGCCTATGTAAAATTGGCATAAGGTATAGAAACAAAAATGCAAGCTAATGTAACATTTGACATCCAGAATCAAGGTGGTACCATGGAAAAAATCTCTTTGATTGTGAGTCACTGATCTGTTTAACATCGAACTGACTTATGGAAATTTAAGTTTAGGAAACCTTCAAGCAGATTAAGGCATGTGTGATCTAAGTCAACCATCAGCAATCTTTTGGAGGCAATCCATGTATGCATCTGTACTAAGCAAATCAATGGTCTCAGAAATTGCCAAATTGATTACCAAAGATTGCCTGACCTATGCAATTTGTGGGATGAGTTGGGCTACTGAAACTCAATTATCAAGTCATTATACTGGTCTTCACTGGATTGGTAAATCAATAGCATTTTCCTATCTTGTATGGATTTTAATCCATACCATGTGGTAACCCCCTACCCCCCCCCCCAACAGTGAGATTTAAGGCATTAGCATGACCTACTTTATAACACTTGTTTTCTTTTTTTTAAAAACAACATGCAAAAACAACTGTATGTCAATGTTTATTTAGCATATATATATATATATA
The DNA here is from genome assembly GCA_030141615.1 of Unio pictorum. Lineage (NCBI taxonomy): Eukaryota > Metazoa > Mollusca > Bivalvia > Unionida > Unionidae > Unio > Unio pictorum. The sequence continues at coordinate 5,488,031 of JARLTB010000110.1, forward strand.
TATATATATATATATATATATATATATATATATATATATATATATATATATATATATATATATAATCATTCGATATTATCAACTTCATAGTCCATTATTTCAAATTATTTTCATACTTTTTAAAAATATGTACATGTATTAGAAAGCTCCTGGTCATTTAAAGTTACAATTGCAGTTACATTAATGTTGTTGTTGTTGTTGTTATGGGGCTGAAGGCCATTTTTCAGTACAAGAGAGGCTATACATATGTGAGCCAGTATAATTGGTAGAGGAAGAACCTGGGAAAACCCGGGAAAGAACCATGGACCCACAAGAAGCTACGAGCAAGCATTTCACATAGCCACATTGCTGAGCAAGAGACTTGAACCCACACAGACAGTGGTGAGATGGCAGTGATCCATAATGGTGAGCGCTTTAGACTACTGAGTCACTCTGGGCCCATGCAGTTAATAATGGGTCACTATTTTTGTCAAGCCAAAGAACAATTTTTAGTCCAAAGTTTTTAGAAAAAGCTTGTGAAAAAATAATGTGCAATGAAACAAAAAAGTTCTCCATCCAGTGTGAACAAATGAAAGATATCTTTATAAAAATTACACAATTATACAAATACACATTCCAAAACATGAGTCACTCTAAGAATTCAACTCTATTGGTAAAGAAATAATGACTTTTAAATTATATTATTGCATGTGGAGAACTATCAGGTATAATGTAACAAGGATGATTTGTTTTATTTTACCGCATGTCAAATGCAAGAAACACTTGGTGCATCCTTAACACCAATTAGGAATCGAAATGCTTCTTTCTGAGTCACCTTTTGTGTTTAAAAAAATGCTCAATTTGACCATACATTAGGAGCTTTTAGGAAGGACTGCATTTATCTTTCTATGGTAGTATATCAAGAAATGAATACATGAAATACTCTAAAAAACTAGGTATCCAAAGAAAAATAAAGGTCAAAATATTCTTGGAAACTAAGTACCTATAAAAGATCAATGTCAAAATACTCTGTAAGGAAACTAGATATGTACAGGAGATCATATAGTACTCTGTAAGGAAACTAGATATGAACAGGAGATCACAAAGTACTCTGTAAGAAACTAGGTAGATATGTACATGAGATGGCAAAGTACTCTGTAAGGAAACTAGATATGTACAGGAGATCACAAAGTACCCTGTAGGAAAATGGGTATTTTCAGAGAGATAAATCACAAGATACTCAACAGGAAACAAAGGTATCAACAGGGAGATCAATATAAAAATTAATATGTAGGAAACCAGGTATTTCAAGGAGATAAATCATAAAATACTCGGTTAGGAAGCTATGTCTCTCTACAGAGATGTCAAAATACCCTATAGTAGTACCTCAAACATTCGCGTTTCAGGATTTGCGAAATTTTCATTGGAACCTAAATAATTTTTATCCGTGATTTTTTCACAGATCTGCGATTCCGATCATTCATTACTTGGTTTTACCTTACTGTGAGTGCAATAAAAAAAATGGCAGCCATTGAACTAGTATAGGGGTAATATTAGTATACCGTACTATAATGCACTAGTGTGGCAAATACCCATTAGGCGATACTGTACTCTATTTTTATGCCAACCATTTTTTTTAAAGGGTAATGTATTAAACTAACTTTTAAATGAAATTAAAGTGCTTTGGGAGCATGATTTGGGTCATATTTAGGGTTTAAACTCTAGAAATGAGCATTTATTGGCATTTTTTGTGACTCATACCAAACATTCGCGATTTCTCCTGATCTGCGAGAGGTTCTGGAACCTAACCTCATGAATGTTCGAGGTATTACTGTATATGAAAAGAGAGAGATATGTAAAAATAGTGTGCAGGAACTTTGTATCTACTGGGAGATAAATCACAAAATACTTTGTAGGAAACAAGGTACGCATATATCTACAGGGGGTTGATCAATGACAAATAGTATGCAAGCCTTCCCAGAATCCTAATTTATGACCAATATCAACTCAAATAAAGCATTTCTCTTACAAAATTTAGAGAAGGTGAATAAGAGAAAAGAAGCATTTATGAATGCATCGTTTACTGGAAGCTCAGAAATTAGCAACTGAAACAGTACCTATTTTAATCTTACTTAAAATCCTACCAACATATCAGCATGGTTTGGCCTTTAGTGATACTTGTTGTTTGGCAAGGCACTTTTACTAGAATTTCCTCAGAATTAAGCATCAACTTGTGTTGCTGTGTTATTAACCAGGAAACCAAATCAAAACCAAACTGTGTTATTAACCAGCAAACCAAATTTTAAAAAAAAAACTGTGTTATTAACCAGCAAACAAAATTTTAAAAAACCTGTGTTATTAACCAGCAAACCAAATTAAAACCAAACTTAATTCTCAAATGTCACCAAAACACATGAAAGATGTACAATTATGTTACCTACTCAAGGGACACCCATTTAGTTGGAATATGTGACAAACCATGCTGTTATAAAGTCATAGTGCATGGGTATCAGATCTTGATCAGAGGCAGTTTGGACATCTCAAGTATCGATAATTAAACTTCCACTGTAGTTGTAATAAGTTTTAATGTGACAATAATATCAACCAAACTCTTTGAATCTTTCAAAAACATTACTTTTGCAGAAAATAAAATACTTTTATGCCATTGAAATCAATAGTAAGGCAGAAGAGAGGAGCATATAAAACATGATTTATTTGACAAATATTATAAGTCAGGGGAAAAAGATACTTAACTAGGATGAGTCAAAGTTAATAAAAGCATCTGCTTGGGAAATCAAAAGTCAAAATTATGCTGGCCTTAACTTGAATAAATTTACATACTCTAAATACACAAGATCAGAGAACATGAAAAAGTGTTCCTCAAAGAAACTTGTGTTCTACAGTCTAAATAAAATTTCCAGGATTCCAAAATCAGATTGTTCTTTTTTTTAAAAATGCTGAGTGTAATATTTCTAAAAGATAACCAGAAAGCCACTGTGGTGTCCATAATGTCAGATCACCACCAGTTTCAATTAGGACCAAACAGGCATCATTAGAAGTCTTTCGGTAAAAAGCCCACATCAATATGACCAACCATTTAGAAGAAGTAGTGTAAACAAGGTTTTCAAGATGACCATAATGCAGCCATTTTGTTAGATTTAATTTAGGGCTATTTAGACATCATGTATAGTTTTCTGGTCATACACTTTATCAACATGACCTTCCATTTAGGGGTTAGCAATAACATGATTTTTATGATAGCTGCCATGGCAACCATAATGGACATAAAATCAGCACCATTTTCATTTTGGAGCAACTTAGATACAATAAGAAATCCTTTGGTGAAATCTCTTTGCTGATAAGACTATCAATCGAGGAGGAATAGCTACATCAAGACTTTCAAGATGGCCTGAATGGTCAGTTCAGTACCATTTTACACTTAGGACTAGGGCACAACCGATTAGCATTTTTCTACTGATTTCCGATTCCGGATTTTGGGCATGAAATTTTTCCGATTCCGGATACGATTCAATTAATCGGAAATGCTAAATCCGTATTTTTTTCTAAAAAATTTCATTTTCCGTTTCCGGGTTTCTGGTATCTGGTTTTGCCGTGTCTAGCATGTTACTTAGTACTTTACCATATCCGGCTTCATTTCCAGTTTTCACCCGCCAGTTCAAATAGATTGTCTCACAGCATGGTTGTGTTGACCATATTGGACTTTTCTAACTTCTTATTTAACTTTATTAACGCACTAACAAATGACACGCAGTGTTAGACACGGTGCTATAGAAATTCAACTTTATTATTTTTATTATTCGAATCGGTCGTTCCTGCCTAATGTCCGACTCCGATTAATTGGAAGTTCATACTATCCGGTGGAATCCAATTTCCGGATCAAAAGTCGGTTATGCCCTACTTAGGACCAACTTGAATTCAACAAGTATTTTCATCAAAACTGAGACCATTTCAATATGACTTCTATTTAGTAGTTAGACAAATAACAAGATTTCAAAATGACCACCATGGCAGTGGCTATAGTGGATATTTGAATGGCACCATTTTCATTTACATCCAACTTTCTAAGACATTGATATGGCCATCTATCTAGACGGAATATTGATAAGATTGTCAAAACACCATAGTGGCCATACTGGTAGTTGGAATGGCACAGTTTTCAACGAGGACCAACACAATTCTGTCTTTTGGTGAAAACCCTATGTCAACATGACTTTCTATTCTGGAAGTATAGTGATAAGAAGAATTTCAAGTTGGTTGTCAATACTGGATATCGTATCAGCAAATCACAAGAAGTTTTTTGTGTGAATATCCCATGCTGATATAAACATCTCTTCATGAAACCTATCAGAATATTTTCAATACTGCCACTGTGTTTAGCTATCAAGGATGCCCATGAGGCACCATTTTCATTTATGACCAAATTAGTATTGTCATAAATTTATATTAAAATTTCCAGGCAATCCTCCATGTAGTTTAGGAGGAATAGTGATAAGAAATTTCTAATAAGGGACAGATGGACCATCAACATCAGAGGACCATTAACAAACCATTGCACAAGTTCCTCTGGTCAAAGATCAGTATAGCTAACATTGGCAAATCACTACATAGAGAATGCAAGAAACAATAGAAATACTTCATTAGCATCCAATGGGGTTCAAGCGTCAGTCTAAACTTTATCTGACCAGAAACTTATCAAACACAAATCTACTTGACCCAGTCAAACCCTAAAACTCCGAAAATGCTTGTGGAAGATTGCTATATTACAGCGTTGTGACAAACACAATCATTATTTATTACTGAAACAAGCTACGTATACACAGTGCACACCAAAAAAAAATGTTTGAAAATATTTTTTTGGCAAATATACTGTCTTTGTTGGAGTCAAAGAAAAATGAAATGATGTTAACATGTTATCAATACCACTGAAATCTAAAAGTTTTTTACACAAAAGATGTATCATTACATAATGAATATATAGTTTAAAGCAAAAGTACTGTTTTATCTGACGATATGGCTATATATGTAGTATGACATGCCCCATCATCCCCCAGCCACATCTTTTTTGACAAAATGTTGGCAATTATTAATGGGTTGTTAAGTCCATATCATACTTTTTTTTTTTACATTTATGTTTCAAAAAGTTTCAATTTTGATAATTATCAAAGCTAAATGCCTGAACTTATCATGGGAGTAGCCTTGTAAAATGTCCTGGTCATGAAAGCTCAAAAGAAAGCTAAAATAATCAGATCACTTAAAGTTCCCTTCTCTTAGCTGACAAAATATATTTTTCATTAAGCTGTCAATTAAAGAAGCCAACAAATGTCTTCCTGAAGAATTCACAATGATATGTCCCCTGTGGGAACACAATGTATGGACTAGAGGAATGTGATTTCAGTTTTTTTACAGCTTCAAGTGAAGGCTTAAAGCAAATTGATATTTTTGTTCGTTTTATCTTGGGTCCCTTGCTATGGACAGTATAGATTCTGATTTGTCATAATACACCAGCAAATTATAAAAAACCACACAATTTATTGATTTAAAAATACAATGGCATTAAAACCATGGTCTGTGGCTTCATTATGAAATAAGAGATGAGAGTCTGAAATTCGAATTCATCAGCAGATTAACATATGGAAGGCAGTTGCATAAAATGATTAACTGAAAATCCTCGAGGACAGCAAAAATATACTGAAGGCAGAAGTTGACACGTCTGGTGGTGTTCTCAGTTTCATCACTATTACTCACCATCTGCCTGCCATGGTCCCAAATTAATTCAGAATCTTATCTTAATCTCAACAGGAAATCAAACAAGTTCAGCATAAAAAACAAGAGGTGTAAGTGGGGAATACATTGACTTTTCTTGGCTTACAAAACTCCACAGTTGACCATCACTTTAAGCAGATGTTTGTATAATATTTATTTTACTTGATTTTACTTTATCTTGAAAAAAAATTCTTTCTAATGACAAAGATAGTGTTCCCATTCATGCAAAAAAGTGCATGAATCAGACACTGACAGCACTTGGCACATGTAACACATTGGCCAAATACAGAAATGGAAGCCTGGTGCATGCACAAAATTATAGGTAGTATATGTGGGTTGGACCAAGGACATTTTGGTATTCCAGATACTTCTAGTTCACCTTATGGGAAGATGAATTACATCATACAGTTGGGGTATTTTTCTTTGAGGGAAAATGTCAGCTAGGTAATAGCAATAAGTTATGTATTACTGATATTAAACTCCCATAATTTTGCGCAACTTCCTTTTTCTTTTTTGTCCCTGTGAAAATGACATTTAACATTTAGACAATTTGTCTCCCATGCAAGCAATGTACAATGTTTGGTCAAAATAGATAATAAAGAACTAAAAATATTGAGGAAACCATTTTTCTAAGTTTCCTTGACCTTTGTCCTTCTGCCTCGTTGTAAATTGAACTTGTAGCAGTTGGTCTGACTTAAATTATGCAATAATTTCTCAAGGTATAGAAAATGCTCAACTGTTACTAAAATAAGCCCATACATGGATGGAGGTCACTGTTTTATATTTTTCATTGTCATGACCTTGACCTTGAAATAAGAGGTGTGGCTGCTGCATGTGACACAGTGTCTAGTCATGATATATAACTGGTTCAAGATTCATGAAAATATCTTTAGTGTTTTCAAAAGATATACTATGGACAAGTATACAAGTCTGAGTTGCATTATCTGTAGCTGTAACCATGACCTGGTGGCAGGGGGCATGGCCATGGTATCTCTACATGATATATAATTGGCAAAAGTGTCATTAAAGTATTTTCAGTGGTTCAACAGTTTATACTCTAAACAAAATACAAGTCATAGAATTATAGTTTCCATTTCTGTTACCTTGAACTTGAGGAAGGGGGTAGGTGGGCTAGGGTATGTGACACTGTTTATACATGATATAATTGGTTAAAGCTTCATTAAAATACCTTCTATAGTTTCAAACTTTTACTTCAGACAAAGAATCAAGTCAAAGAATTATATTTTCCTTTGCTAAAATGGTTTTGGTATGTAGGTCTATATATGATATATAACAAGATAAAGTTTCATTAAAATATTTTCAATGGTTTAAAAACTACACTCCCAATCAAGGACATATTATTACATTGTTCCTTGCCTTGATCCTTAACTTAAGGGAGGTTAGCAATCACAATAATATCAGTCTTTTCTATCCAGCTAGAAACACCCCCAGATGAATAAGGCAAATTGATTGTCCTTTTTTGGGGTCATCTGATCCTGTATTAATAGTTTCATTCTCATAAACTAAATTGAAAATTGCTTTGTGTCCAAATTATCTTAAGTTTCTCACAAAAAAAGCAAATAGTGCTTTTACTGGGGTAGCTAGGTCTTGATTATGATGCACAACACACTGTCTAGTCAGAATATATACTTAAAATGGGTAGGAAAGTTTTTAGGAAAATCTCTCTAACTAATGATGAAACTTGTTTTTGTATAATATGCCAATGGTTTTATTGGCAAATATCCAATGTTTTGCACTATCTTAAAGATTCTGTCTGCCCAAAATCTGCAGATAGTGAATTTAAAATACAAACTGTATGACAGTGTGCAGTCTTTTGCTACTTAGAATGAAAACAATTGAGTTAGCCGAGTGCAGTGGAGTACTGTATTACCTACTGTTCCCTATCTTTCAAATCAAATTTAAGGTTAACCTTTCTTTATAGCCGTAATAAAACAGATCACTGGATGTATTTACAAAGATTTTGTAATTGAAATTGACTCATTAGAGCCCACTAAAGATAACATTTATCCTTTCAATCTAAAAATTAATTTTCGTTATTGAAAGAATGTGTTCATTTTAAAAAACCAATGTTCTCATGTTCGTTCCAATAAGGTTTTTCTGTGTGTGAGTTTGGGAATAGGGGAGGTAGATACATGGTCAGAATGTTTCCTTCTACCTTAAAAACCAATAATTGTGATTGCTGAGTGGCGATGATCTTGATTGTTTTCTTTTTAATAAAAATAATGCTTTGTGATCTGTAAATATAAAACATAAGAAAAGCTTGTGGAGCAGATGAGAATTTGTTTTTCAGAAATGAGAGTCAGTTCTTTCCGTCATCAGTGTTTTCACACTATCACACAATTTTCAAAATATTTTTACATCCTTTTCTTTGAAAAACAAGTCATGTTAACACCCATCAAACAAAACACTAAAGGCACTAAATATCAATATTCTAAATGACCATAAGAAAAATCGCTTCAAATGTATACATACCCTGACTTTGGGCACCACTCTACGCATGCATTCCGCATGGCTGTCTCGTAGTAGGTCTGGAACATTGTTAATAACACTTATTCGCTGTACCTCTTGACCAGAGCTAGAATATAAGGAAAAAGAATATATATATATATATATATATATATATATATATATATATATATATATATATATATATATATATATATATATATATATATATGCATGTCTTTAAATGGTAATATGGTAATATTACCAAATATACCATATATTGGCACATAAAGCAAATTCATTTGTTAACAGATGATGATACAAAAACTAACATCATTAACTCAATAAAACCTTGCTCTGTTCTCAATCCTACAGCAAATATTCTCACCAATAAATATGCGGTATTTACACATTTCAAATAGGATTTCCAAACCTGGAGTAACATTTACAATTCAAAATAATGAGTAATATTTATACATGTAGGTAACCACATTATAATGAAGTATATTATGGTGAGGGAATGCTCAAAATGTTTCCTTCTACCTTAAAAACCAATAATTGTGATCTGATTTGTGATACTGGAACACATCTAGTACATGTACTTGAACCATTAGAAGATGATTTTGTGTGGAAAAATAGTTGTATGGATATTTGTTTTAAACCAATTAAAATGTATGAAGTCATGATGCAAGTCGATACAAGCAAACCATTTGGAAATGTATGCCTCCATTTAACCGGTATTCCTCTATACACGTATCTACTACTAATAAAAGACAAAACTTCTTACTGATGCATCTGAACATTTTCTCAAGAGGGACAATTACTCTTTCTTGGTGCTGGGACTTACTAATTGAATGAAGTTGCCATCTAGAGGCCATCAACATGTAAACATTAAATGTGGAAAAAAGCTGACAGCTAAAGTGTGAGAAGTCAATCGTTTGAAAACTCAACATTACCTGATTGACTAACACTGGATGACTTGCTAGGTTTTGGTGTAAAACACTTTGTTGACTACCCAAAACTAACAAAAACACGAACCCCAAATTTGGTTCTGCAGTGCTTCAAATTTTTCACGTTCTAATATACAAGTTCTGCTACTGGTGAACCTACATTAGATGTAATGCGGAGTGAAAAAGGTACAATAAGCCAGATGGGAAAGGAACTTTCCAGATGTCTACAATTCCTCTTATGATAAGATGAAGTTGGTTCCGTTAGTGAGCATGGTTTCACAATCCATTTCAAATGCACACTGTCAAAATAAACTATGTTCACACATACTTTTTAAAATTCAGTAAAAAGGTAAACTATGCTTGCACATCCAATGATTGAACCAATTTTTTTGGGAATCTCTGCATGGCTGAAAACATTGATCAAACTGGCTTTTTAAAAAGAAGAAAAGCATCACACACACCCATCAAAATCTTGTACCTTGACAATCAATCTGTTAATACAACGTATCACCATACAACATTGAAAATTGAAAATTAGTATCTTGGGACTCTCTTTAGGCATCCAAATACCCAATTTACAATGTCTGCAGTATGGCAGCATGAAGTGATATCTAGCACCAGGGCATAATGCTGCAGACATGTAGCATCATGTACTATCCAGTCACATTATCCTGATACAAGGCTAACCAGTCCCAACACTAACCTCTTAATGCTCAGCACCAAGCGAGGCTGCCTCTTGTTCCATTTTTATAAGACTTTGCTATGACGTGGCTGGGGCACAGCCTCCCACACCTGAGGCAGATACTCTGACCACTTAGACCCAGTATATACCTTCCCATCTTTTGGGTGGATGGAAGGAGAGACATAATGTAAGGAGAAAAAGGACTGTCAGATGTTGTATAAAGGTTAAAAACAAAAACCTCTATAAAACCAAGCTTTGTGATATCTAAAAAAAAAATTTTTTAATTCAAGATACTATCATGCTATGATGAATGGCTGATTTATTACTTGGTTGACTGATGAACTGATTTGTTTGGCATTGCAACACAACACAGGTTATACAGTGCCAGCACTTGGAATAAAGTGAATTGACCTGACACACATCAATGCAGCTGACCCAATTGGGTAGGATTCAAACAGTACCTTCTGGTTGAAAGCTCTGTACACTAACAATTGAGTCACTGTTGTTCTTATGATCAGTGGTTCACAATCACATATTTGTAGGATATTGTGACATTCCAATAAATGAATCCTTGATTAACAAGCATTCATGGAACCTTTGTGTATTCCATCTTATCTACCAAATATAAAGGCTCCAGTGGCCTAGTGGTTCGAGCGTTCGCCACAGGAGCGAGAGGTAGTGGGTTCGATCCTCAGCCAAGTCATACCAAAGCCTTACAAAAATGGTACTAACAGCTGCCTTGCATGGCACTCAGCATTAATTAAGAGGTTAGTGTTAGGACTGGTCAGCCTGGTGTCAAGATAATGTGATTGGGTGGGACATCATGCTACATGTCTGCAGTATGATGCCCCAGTGCCAGACATCACTATAAAACTGCCTCACTGCAGACATCGTAGCGATATGACTGAAAAATTGTTATAGCTACGTTAAAAATCTTAATCAAACAAACGAAATATAAAGGAACTACCCGATGTGATAATATTTTTCAATTTTCATTACTGCTATTTCATCCATCATTCTTTTTTTCATCCTTAATTCTTTTCCAGATTTACTCCTTATTTTGTATATGTTCTCTATTTAGAGAGTGCAATTAAAAAATGTTAAACATTCTTTGAAACTGCTGCCATACCATATCAATATTTATATCCTAAATGACATGAAACATGTTTATAGTGCTAAAGTATAATTTTCTCCAACAGGAAAAGCATAAAGGCCATCCAATTAGGGCAGATTTAAAATCAATATTCTATCTATTACACTTAATTATCAAGGAAAAGGAAACCTGTTTTTGTGCATAAAAAATGACAATAATCAAAGATGATTACTCTGTCAAACTGGGTCAAGTTAAACCATAGATTTTCATTTGGTCCACCAGTTACCATATATACCCACTTATAAGTCAGAATAAACACCAAAGTGTATAGACCCAGATCTGCTATTGCATAATGTATTGGCAGATCTGGGTCAATACAGTTTGCTAGGTCTAATCAACACAGACCATAATTATAGAAACACTTCACATTCGGTGATGGGAGACTGTAATATACTGTTGCAACTGGAACTAACTTGTATATATATTTAAGTGCTTCATGATCCAGGTATGGAGCAACTCAAAAACGAAAGTGGCGCTATTAGTAAAAAAAAAATTAAGTGCAAGGTATTTTGAAAATTGAATTTTCAAGGTGTAATATTAACTTCTTTGGGTTTATCATGGTCTCATTATTATATATTTATATTTTTTCTCCATAAACTTGTAGTTCTACATAATACAACCTTGACCTGATATTTATCATAATACAACCTTGACCTGATATTTATCATAATACAACCTTGACCTGATATTTATCTTATGAGTGTCAAGATCTTACTGCTTAATGATAGCGCTGTGTATCATATTCGAATGTCGATTAACTTCAGAAAAACAAGTCTATTTTCAGGAATATCTCATACACTTGGTATCCCATACTGGCGCTTTTCTACAAATTAAAGTTCTAATGTTTTGTAGACTTTATTTACACTGACGTCAAATTCCAACACAATGAAACGGACATGTTTTCAAGTTCAGTTGTTCTACATTTCAGTTGGATGGAATGTGATGGAAGTTGGGAATACCGAAATTCGTTTTAAGTATCACTAGAATCGTGAATGAAACAAAGCTATCCAAACACTTTCTTCAATATTAATAAATTTTGTATTGTTTTGTTAAAAAAGGATACTTCAACTTAACCAGTTTTCTAGATACCCGGCTTCCATCACTTTCCAAAGTAGTGTTATCACCATGCTGCTTACGCATAGCTAAAAAAATATCGTGGCTAATGCTTGATTTATATTTTAAAAATTACTGCCTGACTCAGGGATTAACCAAAAAATTTAAACAAAAAAACATAAATTTTTATACGAAAAAAAACACCCAGTCATATGGCTGTAACTGACAAAAATGAACAAAACAACATAGAAATTATGAATAATCTGTACATGATGACAGGTATGCAAATATTATGGCAGGCAACATTTAATGGGATCAATGGCACCAATGTTATGAGATGGACAACATTCAATGGGATCAATGATGAAACCAATGTTACCAAGACAGGCAACATTTAATGGGGTCAGTGACACCAATGATATAAGACAGGCAACATTTAATGAGGTCAATGATAATGCCAATGTTTTAAAAAAAGGCAACATGTTGTTGTTGTAGTGTTTAACACCATTTTTCAGCATACGATAGGCCTATACATGGCAGCCAGTATTAAAGGTGAAGTTAGAACCTGGGAAAACCCTTGGAAAAAACCACTGACCCATGAGAAGCTACCGCAACATGTAATGGGATCAGTGACACCAATGTTATTAGACAGTAGGGGTGAAATGATTGATATATCGATGCATCAATACTTTTGCTGTAACGCTATGTGTCGATACAAAAGACAGACAATAGATACAAAACAATATTTACAAGTAAATTTAGTCTTCAGCAGTCATGAATAATTATGATTAGTTTGGATAAACTTAAATGAAGTGGTTCAAGAACCAATGGAAAACGAAGATCAATTTAATTTAAGCAAAGTGTGTTAAAAGATACTGCCTTAAAAAGATATCATTTTGAGTGTAAAAAACATCTTATTTCAGGACATTGACCCATTCAACAGGACCAAATTTTATCCCTGAGCTTTAAAAAAGACTGATACTGTACCATTTATTTTTTATGAATCTTTGCATCAAATGAAGAATACTGATTTAAATCAACAGAATACAGCTGAAATAGAGTTAGCTCTTACAGACAAACCAGAACTCTGTATTCTGTTAAATTCTCTGATTTAATGGTCTTTGAATGAAATACAAACCAGAACATTGTTTTGGAACTGAGCAAATAGTATCATTGACCAAACTGAAGTGTCCAGCATGAAGAATATCAAGATTTTCTGTACACATAAAAGATGAAATCAGGTTTGGCTGATGTTTTGTTACTAATATGTTTTTCAAGATTAGGAGATAAAGACTAAAGACAGATGTAATGGGTGTAACACTGATATTTTGACAACTTGTAAAGATTATGCATGGAAAGAAGTAAAGGGTGTAACTTGATATTCATAAATAATGAAAGTTTACAGCTCTTGTTAAAATTCTCAAACATGTAGGATGACTCACAATGAAGTTTTAATAAGGTCCAGCCCATTAGTCAGAATGCTTTGTAATCAGTCCTAAGATGAACAAGTAGGGTCTTAGTCATTACCACTACAAAAAAAAAATTACATTGCTATATTGACAACTGAATCAACATCTGTTATTTATTTGCTTTCTGCAAGGGAAGAACTTCTGATAAGAATTTGATTTAAAGTCTCAACTTTTTGACATTTTAGTGTTGTTCTAAGACTCAATACATGAAGCTGAAAGAGTGCTTGATTTGTGGAAAGAAACCTCAGATAATTCACACGCTGAGTCAGCCATTACAATCAAGAAGGATGACAATTGAAAACTCAATCCCATCTTTAATCTGAAAGAATGATGCTATTTCATTGATGATGTTTTTACACTTGCAGATAGTGAGTGAATCATCATGGTGCCAAAAAAGATCTAACAGAATTTCTAAGGATTGGCTGATTTTATGACAACTTTCAATCACATAACTTTACAACAACAAAAAAAAGCTTAATTGAAACAGACAGCTTAAAATATCAGAAAAAGGAGATTAAAGTAATGAAGTATCCTCAAGATCAAATTGGATAAAACACTTTTCCCCTTTATGATTCATAAATTCAATACTTTTGAAAGAAAAAAGAATCCCCACTCCGAAAATTAAATTACAATGTACTTGTGATTATCTCCAGAACTTTGGTAGGGCAATTGGCTGCAAATCAGTCAAATTTGATAAGCATTGATTGGTAACATTGACCAGATCCAGAAGGCCTGGAAATAACTGTATGAATTATGTGCATGTCCAAAGAGTAACCCTTAATGAACAAGTTGAGGACCATCTGTCTTGACATTCCACATTTCTCACACACACTCAAGACAAAAATCTACAGCTTAAGTTTGTCTATTGTTAAGATCAATTAAAGAAAGAACAAGACACCGGTGTAGTTTTAAGTCTTGAACAATGTACAGGTAGCTACTGTCCAGCTCTGCAAGATATCATAATATATGACTCCTGTTCTTTGCTCAGTGTAAAAGAAGAGCTAAAGCCAACATATTACAGGATGAAAATACAAAATGTTCAAATTTGCAGTTATAGAACACATTTAAATGTTACAAAAAAATACTGTTTTGTTTTATGGTTTAACGCCAATTCAAAACAATATAGGTTATACATCGAGGCCAGTATTAATGGTGTAGGAAGAACCTGGAAAACCACAGAAAGAACCACCAACCCATGAGAAGCTACTGGCAAGCTTTCTCACATACCCACATTAACCAAATCCAAGACTCAATCTCACGCAGACATACACAGAAACTCATCTACTATTATTACTATGATCAACTATCAAAATTTTATTTTTAAGCAATAAAAACACAATGATTCTTTAATAGTTATGACATTAAAATTTTTTAAAAAATAGAAACTATGAGCCTGGTATATGTTTTCAACCTTACTATTTAAATTTAACATTGTAAAAAAATTGACATTTAATATGACTTGAAAGAATTTTGTTAAATAAACTACCCCCATACTAGCTCAGGGATATAGAATAGTCCAGTTGCTGGAGGATAACACATAAGTGGCAAACAATGGAAGCAGGATCAATGGTGGCTCAATGGTCAGAGTATGCTGGAATCACAACCACAAGGGTGCTGGTTCAAAATGTACTATCAGACCAGCGCATTTTAGCTACTGTGGTATGTCCACTAGCAAGGCACCTTACTCCAACTGCCTCTGTGCTAAATAAGCAACGGTATTGATGTGTCATTAAACACCAAACAAAACCAGTAATTAATAATAATCTCTAAGCATTTGATATTGCAAGGTTTAAAAATAGCTATCCTGAAGAATGGATCTTGTACTGGAAAATTCTGCACAAACCAAAACAGAATCCTCCCAGATGAATAATACATATGCTTTGATAGAAACATTATAATAAAAAAGGAGCTTAGACAGTGGATGTAATTTCAATAATTTCTGCATCTAATGCTTCCAAATAGTTTTGAAACTATGGAAAAAATGTATCCCATTACTACAAATCCCAGAAAATGATGTGATGGTGACAGGTTATTAGTCATGCATTTGAGCATAAAACTAATGACTCTTGACTCTAAATGAAATTTGAATGACTCAAAACCAACAGAAGCATCCCCTCATTTTCTTTTGAGATGACCAGGTTGTTTGGTCTTTGAACAGCTACTGTGTGTGGTAGTAAGTGTGTGTTAATGAGGTAGTCACCACAGAAGATTCATAATACCATATGTACTCACACATAAGTCATTACCAAGTATAAATAACACAGACTCCGATATACTGGCACATTATGCAATAGCAGATCAATGTCTGTTTGCTTATTTTACTGATTAGTCAAACAAAACTACACAGACCCAGATCTGCAGCTCATTATGCTATGGCAGATTGTATCTATGCAGTTTGCAGTTAATTGGATCCGACTTATGGTATACAAGTTTTGTTTTAGGATATGAGGATGTAAATGATGGACTTGTGGTATACAAGTTTTGTTTTAGGATATGGGGATGTAAATGATGGACTTGTGGTATACAAGTTTTGTTTTAGGATATGAGGATGTAAATGACGGACTTGTGCAGAGTTCAAGTTAAAAGGGTTGTCTAGGAAGTAAAACAACCATGGGTATCAAGAAGTCATTAAACACATTTTCTCCATGTTAACACATTTTAGAAAGTTGTTGTTGTTAAGGTTTTAACAATTATTTTCAGTACAGTATCCTTAGTATCTGGTGGAGGAACATCTAGAACCCAGTATAATGCAGTGACTAAACCACTGTATCATAGGAAGCAGAGGCGGTGTGGAGTTACCATTGGATTCTGTCAACAGCAACAAAAACTACACTGTGGCAAGTTGAAACAAGCTTTCAAATTTAGATATCAGTGTACCACATATTATGGTCAATTCTGCTCAAGTATGAATGTTTCAAATAAACATTTATTACTTTGCTAATACATTTTGTTAATGTTGATTCACTCAAAAGAACAATATCGGATATTAAACATGCTGTTTTTAATGCAGTTATCCAAAACAGCTACCATTACAAATTCCTGTAACGTGTAAAATATGGCTAATGTGCAAAAGTTATACAAATTTTCATTAATAAAAAGTCTACGAGATCTTTCTAATCTTGGAACCTATTGATAGACATATACAGGTATACTTTATTTCAAGCAGAATGATATGTAGATGTATTTGGGGATATCTAATGCCATGACACATGAGGCTGAGTCTTTATTTAACCCAAACTGTATGTTTGTGAAATACAACACTTTCTTACTTACAATAGAAATGGGTTCAATTTATAAGGAAAGTAGAGTCATCATTACCTTTGCATTAAGTGGTAATGTAGAACCTGTCTTGAAAGACCACCCCTTCTGCCAAAACATAATGGTCTCTTCAAAACATGTGATCTCTCAAAACAGGTCATAACACTATATAATCGATAAGTCTGTGCATGGAAATTCTGGTTTCTTAAGACAGGTAGTCCGAGTGGTCTCTCAAGACAGGTTTAACTGCAGTAAAATCTGATGTATTATATACTTTATCAGTCTCAATATAAGGCAGTATACTCTGTGCCTCTCATGGAATCACTGTAATGAGGGAGTACAGCATGTATAATGTACTTCATTACATCGGCAGTCTCAATACAGGGCAGTCTATTCTGTGTCTCCTTTGGACATCATTATAATGAATACTGTATGTATAATGTTCTTCATTTTTAAGGTTGTGTCACTACATGGCAGTATACTCTGTCTCCAATGGACAACCTTATAATGAGGGACTACTGTATGTACAATGTACTTAATTATAAAGGCAGTCTCAATATATGGCAGCATATTATGTGCCTCCCATGAACAAAATTAAAATGAGAGTACTGAATTTCATTACACGGCAGACTTACTATAATGCAGTATTTATATGATATGACTTCAATGGATTGTATTTCATCAAATTGTATTTCATCATAAGGTGGTCTCCAATAAGCAGTATACTATATGGCTTCCATGGATAACATTATGAAGAGGGATGGTTTTGTTTGTTCAGTGGGTTTAAAGCTAACCTTCAGCACATGACAGATTTATACATGGCAGCCAGTACATTTGGTGGAGGAAGAACCCAGGAAAACCCTAGGAAGAACCATCGATGTACTCACAAGCTTTCTCACATACCCACATTTTGACCAAGCTGAGACTTGAAACCACAGAGATGAGATGTCAGTGAATCAGTAAAGGCGAGCACCTTAGACCAATAAGCCTCCAGGTACCCTAAAAGAAGGGTGTACTGTATGTATAATGTACTTCATTATAATGCAGTCTCACTATAAGGCAGTGCACTTTATGCCTCCCATTAACAGCATTATAATAAGAGAATATCTCATTAAAAGATTGTATACTCTGTCTTCCATGGACTGCATTAAAAAAATGGAGTAATGACTACTGTACTTCATTACAAGATATTTTTACTATATGGCAGTATACTCTTATGGCTCCATTGGTCTACATTATAACGAGGGAGTACTATATTATGTGCTTCATTTTAAGTCAGTCTCAGTATAAGGCAGTTCACTCTGGCTCAAATGGACAGTGTTATAATGAGCAAGTACTGAATTATAATGTATTTCATTATAAGACCAGATCTCGCTGAAAGGAGGTATACTCTGTAAGGGAGTACTGTATTATGCAGCAAAGCTAATACATACTGTTTTCAAATTAAGTGTAGTTTGTTCAGTAAGAAAGTGGTGGCAGAGTGTCAGGATGGTTGCACACACCAATTTTCTTTGCAAAACATTTGCTGTAATTGCTTTCTGGTTATTAAACATTCCTTTTTACAAAGCGTGTAAGCCAAAGATGCAGAATGCTGTTCCAAACAAACAAACTGCAGATTACATCCTGCAAATGTTTGGAGTGTGTCTGTGTGTTTGTTTGTGTGCATGATTTGGATTTTTAACATAGCTTTAACAATTTTTCAATCATATCGTTACAATGTCTGCACTGTGACAATTTATACTGATGTCTAGCACTGGGGCATCATGCCACAGATATGTAGCATGATGTTCCACCTAGTCACATTATCCTGACACCAGACTGACCAGTCCTAACACTAACCTCTTAATGCTGAGTGCCAAGCAAGGCAGCTGCTGGTACTATTTTTGTAAGTCTTTGGTATGACTCTACTGGGGATCAAACCCATGACCTCCTTCATCTGATGTGGATGCTCTAACCACTAGGCCACCGGAGCAGTCTTCTTTGGAGAGAAGATTCAACAATATTTATCACAGCTGACACTTAGTAATGCCAACCCATCCATACCTCTGCCCCACCTCAAAACTTACAAATTACATGTCAGTAGATATGCTGATGATAATACATTTGCCTAAATAACTGCACACACCTTTAAGACACATGGCCATCTGGGTTCTGACAATGGTGCATGAAATCAAGGCATAGGTGCCATTATTCATGCCACAGCTTCAATTCCTTCTTGAAATGAATTATAAAGTCTAACCTGTTTGATTAAATCTTGAACATGTTGGATACCAGAAATCTTAAAATGGACATATTTTGGACAATAATGGACAAAAAGCTCACATAACTTTTTAATTTGACATCTCACACATCAAACATAAGGTGCTCATAATTCCCATACTGTTGTTTGGTCATTATTTTTACCCAATTGTTTAAATAATCTATAGCCACAAAGCACATGACAAAATGGATATGAAAGCTTATCTCTTGGATTTTTCAAAAGTTTACAACTAAGATTTGCCCAGTGTTTGTAGCACAGGTATTACGCTCTCTGTACTTTTAGCTAGACTGTTTGGTGGTAAGTGGTAAAATATTAGACCCTCACAACCCAAATTGATGTATAGCCTAGATCATGTTTAAGATGAAGTGGGCTTAACACCATTTTGCAGCATATGATAGGCTATACATGACAGCCAGTATAACTGTAGGAGCAAGAACAAGAGAAAACCCAGGTAAGAACCAATGACATGTGGAAAACTCTGGCAAGCATCACACATATGCATACAGTCAGAAGCCCATACCACAGGTAACGGGTCAAAATGGTACCAAAAAGACCCAGGTCAAAAAGGCCCGGTCCAAAAAGGCCAGTAGCGGGTCAGAAAGGACCTGGATGGAATAGCTCAGGTTAAAATGGACCGTTTACAAGATCGATTAATAATAATAATAATAATAATAATAATAATAATAATAATAATAATAATAATAATAATAATAGTAGCAGTAGTAGTAGTAGTAGGAAGCAGAAGAAGAAGAAATAAGACTTTTCTACAATACCCATATCTATTCACTTCAGGTAAATGACATTTTTAAAAGTATTGCTAAACCACTGAGCTATCAAAACTGAAGCACTGGTTAGTAATGATTAACACCTATAAAAAATAAAGCACGGATAGTAAACAGCAGCATTTTGCCGATTACGCAAATTGTAGTACCGATATTACAAAAGTATAAGTAATCACCATATACTTTTCACACTTCCTTTATCTGTTTTTGTCTAAGATTTATTTAATATGTCAGCAAACTTTGATAATCACAATTATGACGCAAATACAAGTCTCTACAATCACAACTCTTTCCCATGCTTCCGGTCTCAACAGCGCTTGAAGTGTTATACAATTTTAACAGGTTTTTTTAACGATTACCGAGACTCTCCTTACTAAAGTACCCCAGGCGATTATCTGTTAACTTCCTATAGTGTAGGTCCAGAAAATATATATTCCCATGGGAATGCACACGCGCAGCAACAAATACTAAGATAATTACAACATGTAATACCTTGTAAATGGCAAAGTCTTTGCAGTTGACACAAATTCAGATGATTATGGATTTATTTGTATGCTAACTTTAGTACAATCTATTTATTTTAATTTTTGAATTGTTTTACTAAATTACCTGTTGTGTTCAATTTGTCTCAGTGACACACAATTATGTTTCTTGTACTTATTGTTTCACCATAATCTGTTTTCATCAATTTATTACGACTTATAATAAGAAAGCTAAGCAATTAGTATAATGGCTTATGTTCACTGTATTCATTGTGCTCGAGAAGTTAGGCCACGACAGCATGCGATCGCTTGTGACGTGTGTGGGTTTTGGCAACATAGCACGTGCAGCACTGGTAAGTACACTTTTAAATATATTCCAACTATTCACACCAGCCTTGAAAATTGTCGAAGACGCTATTTTGAAGAGTTCGGGACCAGATACGGTCTCTCTCCCAAAGAAAGCGCTTTTGAAAAGTGTTGCTAATAGAACCAGAGCGAAGCTACATCCTGAAGAGCTAAGAACGTTGGACTTTGAAGTTTGTGATTTTTGTAGAACTGAGACAAATCTATAGTTAGATGTAACTTTATTATAAAATTCAACTAACTGATTTATACCTTTTATAATGTTTGCTCATTAATTTTATTGTCTGCTATCAACTTTTTTGGGGCGTGGGGTGGGGTGTTGAAGAACAATTTTTTTCATATCTAGTTTGTAATTAAACTTTGATAGTTTAAACTGTATTTCTTTTTGGTAGTTGTAACTTGTTACATGACTGATATTGATAGCAATAATCGATTTTTACCGCTGAATGAAGGCTTCATCAACGTTCATGAATTCTTGGTAGCAGACATCAAAATGGATGGGGAGCGATACTTCCTGCTGGCAAATGAATACCAGTTAGGACTTTTGCGAGAAGTGAAATGGTGGTACATGGATGGAACATTTAAGGCAAATCATTACATTGTATTCGTTAGTTTTTGCTGTACGAGTACCAGTTATTGCTGAGCTACAGATTTTTTCGGTTTGGAATTTATAATAGCACGCATTAATAGCCTTGTTTAAAAAGTGTGATTATAACTTCCAGGTCCTTGGTGAGCCATTCAGAGAACAGGGTCAGCTCATGTCCATCCATGACTTCATTGAAAGCAATTGCGCACAGAAGCAGTTGCGGCTTGTGTTTTGTCTCATGAGCCGGAAAACAAAGTCAGACTATCTGGCTGTAAGCCATTTTGTTAAAGCTTTCTTTCTCTCTACCTGTTACAAAATTCAGTGACATTTCCAGCATGTTTATTGGATAGATATATGCATAACTGTTGTGCTTAGCCATCCAGTGTAACGACCTAAGATGAGAGAGACAATGCTACAGATTTGAAAAATCTTTAAATACACTTTGGGACCAATACATGCAGCACAAGATCAAAACCTCTAAGTTTTTTAGCTCTGTCGGTGAGCTGTATGGTCTCAGAGTGTAAATATAAACACTGTAGCAAGCAACAATAAAGGGTTCCAACACTAAACTAAACTGATCGTGAGATAAATGTATCGGGTTCTAACATGGTAGTGGCAAAGCGTTGCCAATAACCGGATGGCCTAAAAAAAAAAAAAACCTCTTAAAACTTGTTAGATCGAATGATACATGCATAAAATGAGTATGAAACTTACTTATTTTATCAGGAATTGTCATGTATTTGTTCTGCGGAAAGACACGATTAAAGTTAAGTTGTTGATAAAATGTTGCATGGTACTTGTGATTTGCATTGCTAGTGGCGCGAGTACACAAATCTAACAACCCCCACTTTCAAAAGTTCTAGAAAACATTTTTAAAAAGTAAAATTGATACTGGCTGCAACACAATGAAAGAATACAAAATTCTACAAATTCAAATATTCCGAAAACAACTTCTGGAGTTATGTGTAATCACGTGACTATTGGACTTCTGATGTCGTCATTAACGACATAATGATTCTAATGAATGCCATTTTTTAGAATATAAATAATTTTCCTATAAAGTTCATGCAGAGATGAGTTGATATAACATAAGTTGAACTATTATTTGGATATTTTATTTTTGATATACAGTTGCAATGACCCCATTTTTAATATATATATATATATATATATATATATATATATATATATATATATATACTGTAAAAGGAAATGTTACTTTCGTTGCTATATTGCTATAGAATACTTTAGAATTAAAGGTTTGAAAGGAAACCAGACATAATTTATATTCATGATGTTGTTCCCACTTAGTAGCATAATGCAGCAAAATAAAGTTAGAATTTATATTCTGTGCATTGAAACGACTTTACATGCCAATTTTTAAGAATGTTTGTGTTCGTGTGATACATGTGTTTTTTTTCTTTCATGATCGTCGTTTCAAACTTTGATGTTTTTGGAGAGACTTTAAAGAGAAACATTTTAGATTTAGAAAATGCATGTTTTGTAATGTAAACTATGTGAACGTTGAAAAAGTGAGTTCATCCTGGCCAAAAAACATGGAAAGGAAATATAAATTTATCTTAGAAAAGCTTAATAACCGTGAACAACATTACTATATTCCTGTTATCCTAGGATTGTATCCTATATCGTAATATAATCTTAACGTCGGCAGCCACAGTTGTGCAATCTTGTTAAATTATTTGGTTGAAAATTGACTATCTATGCATGTATGATTTTATAGTTTGATGAATATTTGTTGCTGTTATTGTATAATTATTGAATATATGTTACTGTTAAATTAATTTGACAGACATTATGAGCAATATGTTTGTAGTATTTGAAATTAAATTTAAATATTCATGTATTAGCAATAATGATTGTTCGTATTAACAAATATATAAATCTAAAATGGCATTAGCATTTGTCTTTCTTTTGCTTATACTAATTACACTTATCTTTTCTTCTTCTTCTCCTTATAACCCATCACACAAATGTATGTTAATTTTTTAAATAAAAAAAAAACTTTATTATTTTCTAATCGTGACTTGAGTTACGTTGCATCCAAAACACAAAGACGGTGCTTACAAAACACAGAATATAACACATATATAATGAAAGCATACATAATAATCAACACAAATACAAAACGCATATACATGTATTAATGATATTAAATGCATGTGAAACAGGAAAAGTCAATAGTCTTTGCAAATGAAAATATTAATCCATATAAATTAAATCATCATTACTTAATTAAGGCATTATCATGACAATGTTGGCATTTGAACCCACGCGTGGTCGACACGAACTCGTATTCAGTCTTGATATGATATAACAAAGATATTATTGATTTGCTTTAATACCATATTTTATAACACAAATATTATTTGTCTTCTTTTTTCATTTTACATAGAACATGTAGTAACGTGTCGCAATTATTTGCATGATCACTTGACGGACGATTGTGACATACTGCACCATGATTCTCTGTTGCGAATTATTTATAGACAATCACCAGTCAAACAAGGATTTGGTATTTACGCATTAGTTACTTTTATTAGACTAGTACTGTAGTAATTAATTATTACCTAAATGGGCCTTTTTGGGTCAGGCCTTTTAAGCACTGGTCTGTTTTGGTCGTGGGCCTTTTTTGGTACCGGTCCATTTTGACCCGTAACCATACCACATGGGCAAAGAGATGGCAGTGACATACTTTGGCCAACTTGAACCCCCATAATTAAGAAGAAAACATACCAGCAACTTACATTTTCAGCTTCCAACAGTTATTTGAGGTCCCAATTAACAACAGTAAAGAAAATGTACTGTTGGACTTAACTGGAAATGCCCATTAAGTGTCATATATTTCAAGTGTAGTAAGGCAGTATATTGTCAGTTAATAATTATCTTTTAACAGTAGAGTGGCACAAATGACTGTATTGGGGTTATTTAAAGTATTATACATTGTATTCTCAAGTCAAAATGATATTTTCAGATAAACAGTTTGGAAGAAAACTAGAGAAGCATATTCAAACTAAAACAACACTGTATAGCAATTATGGAAACCCAAAATGACATGTTCTTGTGCATTTAATCATTATCTATATTACTGTTTTTGTTTTGTGTTGAAACTTGTTCTACCTCTTTTGAATGTTATATTAAATTTAACAAATATCTGCATGCTACATTAATTTTCTGGAACAAATGCATTTGAAGACAACAAGTAGAATTTGAGAATATATTTTCTACATTACAGTACATATACAGACACACACATGTAGCATAATGCACAAAGAAGAAAATTAATTTCAACACAATAAAACAATGCCATAAAAGAGGATTATTATTTATTTCCATAAATTAAAACCTTGATCATCCCTAAAGTTTTACTGTAACAATTTCAATTTCTGATATAACAACTATTTTTGCTAACTCAAAAAAAAATGTGTTGGATTAGGAAGTACAACTATGGTTTTGTGGCAAAATAGTATCGAATTGTGTATGTATTGTAAGTAATGATACAGTCTCATCATCATCAGTTCATAAAGTACAATAGCAAAGGTCTGACACTGTTAAGTCATATATCAGTTACTGTACATATATCTTTAGCATCAATCTCCTCTAGAACTGACAGACAGATATACAGCAAGTCATCACTGATTACTCATACATCTGTTTGGGAAATGTTGATAACTGGCTCCATATTATAAGCTGACAAGACTGATTTGTTTGACCTTTTATTAGGTAGAAAAATATGCTCTTAATCAGATAGTCATGGGTGTGATACCCACTTCAGTCAGTCTGGGTCAACTGCTCAGCGTGACCTTGGGAAAGGCTCTAGGAACAAGATCTCATTTCTTAGTAAAGCTCATAATTAGTTGAAAGTATTGTTAAAACAACAATGAAAAAATTGACTTAGCTAAATTATTAGGGCTAAGTCCAATCAAGAAATAGGTCAAGTGCATACACTATATATATATATATATATATATATATATATATATATATATATATATATATATATATAGTAATTCCTTTAATTATGAATGTAACATTGGACACCTTCCACAGTATCATCTGTTTCAAGTGGACCATGCAGGCACTGATGAACAATTTCCAAACTTTGAATAAAAATATACAAACCTTGTATATACCATATATACTTGCTAATAAGTAAAGTCCAACTACATAGACCAAAGCTTTCATCACATAATATGGCAGCAGATCTGAATTTGTGCAGTTTAATAAATGTAATCAGTAGACAAACAACATAGACTCTTATGATTATCTGCTGGCACATTATGCAATGAAATTCAGGATCTTTGTTGTTAGAAAGCAGTTTGACTCACTTTACAGGCAAGTTCATACAGTACACAAAACATCCTCTGATGTACTGTATGAACATGCCTGTAAGTCCAGTTAAATTGTTTCTGTAATAATAATGTGTAAAGATTCTTCATTTCTTTTTTGGTTAACATTTGTTCTGTTCCCAATGGAGGATACCTGTACAATGGTTGTTGATAAATGCATGTACTGGATGCCTGATTTCTTTACACAAATATGAAAACCTACTGACAAATGGCTACTATCAACTACACCACTCTCTCAAAGTGTTGCAAACTGCAATGTCCAAAAACAACTACCTGGCATACAAGTTCACAGCTATGGTTAACAGTATCAGTGAGAATGAATGGAGGCTGGAGAAACAGGATTTTCAACTTTTATTCTGTTCAACAAAATTATTTAATATAACTATATTGTGCAAATTAAAAGTAATGTGCCAAAAATGTCAATAAAAAGAACTGCACAAAAAGAACTTCAGGAAGGTAAACCTTTACAATTAAGCATAAACATTCCTGTGAAATATAAAGATTAAGTAAATACAGTCAATAAAAAACCAACAATTAAATAAATTTTATATGCACTAGTCACATTTCTGCCAATCAGTTACACAATGTCTTAGCACCTATATCCAGTGCTCAAGAGATGCCCCACCCAAGTCAGAGTTCATTTGTCCAGCACCACCAGAGGCCACCATTTTCATAAGGCCAGCTTTTCAGTGCAAAATTAGTGACCTCATTATAGGAGGGTCTCTTAAAATTAGGGCCACCTTGATAACTAAATATAATAACTAAATTGACACTCACAAAGTGCCCAGAACATTGTACATAGTTAGCAATATGTTATGTTAGTAGAAACCATCAGCTCCATTTGCAAATATGCTGTTCTTATGATTTAAATTAAACATACCCATGCAAATACTGAGACGACATTTATTTGTAAACTTTGAACTTTAATAATAACTTATGGTAAGCTAACAGGTATTCAAATTTCAGCAATTCAATTCAGAGAATATTTTCTTGGATGGCATATCAAATCGCAGATTTAGGATAATTCTTGCTGATTTTTCAGAGCTTTGTGGATTGTTTACATACTGCTATCAGCTGTAAATTGTATAGCAGTACTTTAATAGAGAGAAAATGAATGCACAGTAAAATAATTTCTGATACTTCAGTGGTGCATGACTTTTATCCTCTGTTAAAGATAAATTCATTGAGTTTATTACTGTACAAAACATTGATGTGTTTCACTTGCTTGCACCTGTCAAGATTCTTATCAAAATGAACTCCCAAATGTTTTTACATCGCTGCATTTTCAATTTCGGTTATCTTCAATATACAACTCATGAATTGGATTTTTGTTCACTGATAATCTTGACCAAGCTCCAAGCATTACTACCCATTTTTTTTAGGGGAATGTTGAATATGTTAATCAGCGAGTACCAATATTCAACAATGCATAAAGTTTCACTAAATTTTTCAATGTTTTATTGTCATAATCAGACTTGTGGAAAGCAGTATCATCTGGCCACAGATCATTTTTTGAATGCTGTGCATACAGTGGCAAGTAATTTAATAATAATATGAATAATACAGGCCGTAAAATAGATCCCTATGGAAGTCCTTTGTTGATTGATCAGTTCTGATTTAATTTTATCAATAAAAACTTGCTGGCTTCTGTCAGAAAGGCATGATTTGAAACATGAGAGTGATAAGTGAGAACATTTGTACTATTCAAGTTTCTGTGCTAGTACATTATGGCCAATTATATCAAAAGCCTTCTTAAAGCCAATGAATATAGTCCAGCCATTTCTCCATTGTCCCTTGAAAGCAGCCATTCATCTGATTCAAACTTGTTAACAGAAGTAGTTCTATCTAAATCCAAACTGGGATGGGTGGATTAAATTATGCTTTGAAAGGTAAATATAGATGTTTGGAAGCATGTCTTTCAAATAGATTTGACATGGTTGAAAGAATAAATACTGGTTGATACTTATCTGGATTTGATTTTTAACTGATTTAAAAACAGGCATAACCTTAGCAACTTTTAGCTGAGATGGGAAAATTTCTCTGGTAAAGCTTTGATCAATAAGTCGTACAATATCATCACATTTACATCAGATGAGTGGACTGATCCAATCCACACGAGTTGATTTCTTAGACATTAACTTCTACAATTCATGAAATGCATTTACATGACATAAAATGAATAGTGAATTCTATAATTTCTGTCATTTTAGACTTAATAAAATCAGTCATATTGTATTGTTTCTATTAGTATCTGACACACTGAAATCCTTATTTGTTACATTAATGAAGTGCTTTAATGTTAAACTTCAAAGAAAAGTAAGTTGCAATTAATCAAGTCAATTAAAAATGTTAAAAAATTATGTGACGGATGTGATGAGCACAGCTAGATGTTTAAGATGGGTAATGCTATATAATTCCCCTCTAAAAATGACAGGTGTTAATAACAGCTAATGACATTCCATATCCTGATAACAGTTAATTCATAGATTCAAATGATATATATATATATATATATATATATATATATATATATATATATATATATATATATATTAATATATATGAACCAATAACCAAGTAGACACATAAATAGTCTCTGATTAAAAGCCAATTAGAAATCCAATTTTTTAAATACATATTTATGAATATGATATCTAATTATGCTGTTGACTAAATGTTAAATTCATATTTATTTTAGTCCTTCTCTTCAATCTTCAGTACATAGCAAATGGAATGGGTAATGATGCTTAGGAAGGTTTAGGGGGAAAGGTAATATGGAACATATTCTCTAGCTTGAAAAAACATCTTTATATAGATCAGTCAACTTAAGATGAAACTACTGATCAAGAATTAAACAAATTGATTATGTAGGACAAGATTATCCCAAACATTTCAAAACATCAATACTTATTGATACCCAATGCCTATATGGGGAGAAATACTGTACAAAGAAGTTAATTCATTTCCTAATATTATTTCTAATCTCAATTTACACCTCATGCTTGACACTGTCATATGAAAAGTTTGTAGATAAAGATGGGTCTTAATGAAAAAAGAACCGATGAAAATGCTGAAAAGAGTTATTTTAAACATCAATGGCTACATGATATAAAAATCTTAATAACAATTACGATGTAGGTAGGCCCTAAAAAAAAGCAGCCTTAGATTGATATCTGAAGAGAATCTGCCATTAAGGTAAATTGTAATATTATGTATTATGATTTCAGTTATTAAAATTGCTGACTTTATCATTAGAATTTACTTATCTGATATTTCAAATTATGAAAAGTGATAAAGTACTGAAAATCTAAGTACAAAAAGAAAGTAAAACAGTCATGATAAAGGAGGTTTATGACAGTGTCTGACTTTGATAAAATCAGAAAGCAATAATCAATCATTGCTGCTATCAACTCAGTTTCAATTACATGACATATTCAGAGGTAGTCTAATTGCACCTGATAGTAATCACCAATTGAATTATCTACTCAAATCTCCATTTTATGAGGTTACCAGCTTCCTTGTGTTTTCCATTCCACTAATGAGACAAACATAATGAGCACTTAACTTGCAATAACAAATGCTGAAAAATAGAGCCAAGTATTTCCGATAACATGTCATCATACAAAAATTTTAGTGGCTTACATATATTACTTTGGTGAAAATTTTAATGTTACAGATATAGATTATTTTATATTTAAATATTTATCTCCACTTTCTCTAATTTACAATTTATCTGGTATTTTTAATACAAAAGCAAACATCCCATTTATTTCAAATCCAGCAAAATGTGCTGAAATCCAATAAAAACAATTATATTGCATATTTGAACTGTGGTAATAAAAAAATAATTGTCATATGAACATGTAATAAAATGAAAATGAATAATGAACAGCTTTTCTCATTTTTTAAACCACTGTACTTGAAAAATGTTGGAATCAATCAAACAAGCATTTCCATTACACAATTTATTTTTAAAAAATGGCATACATGTACATGTATATGCAAAGAGCTATTAACTGAAGTGATTATGTTTGTTTCTTTTGAAACTTCTAAAACATGAGTTATACATGTTACATATATGGTTTTAAAGTAAATTAAGAGTACAATCAACAGCACATGCATATCTTGTGTATTAGTAGGGCATGGTGGATTCTGGATATTGCTGCCAAATGCATCTCAATGACATGGACCTTTAGTAAAAGTCTTGATCTCAACATACTGTGCAGAAGTCATTATTTCTTTTCTTATCAATTCTACCATGACCTCTGACCTTTAGAATATAGAATTTTATGCTTTAATATTACACAAAGTAGTGTAGCACC
Source organism: Unio pictorum (assembly GCA_030141615.1). Lineage (NCBI taxonomy): Eukaryota > Metazoa > Mollusca > Bivalvia > Unionida > Unionidae > Unio > Unio pictorum. Next base: position 5,517,987 of record JARLTB010000110.1, read on the forward strand.
TTGTACACAAAATCACGGGTTGAATTCCTGCAAATCTAGCTGATGTCTCTCAAATCTTTTTTCCATGTAAGCCGACATGTGCATGCTTTTTCATTTGAAAAATGAAATCCACCTACTATATTTATTAAATTCACATCTGCCCACATCTTTGTTGGTGCTAGCAATGACCAAAGTTACCAAAGATGATATCTCCACCCCTTACATTACATGTATCATCCAACAATCAAGAAGATGGAAACTTTCCACCACTGGTTGTGGTATCTTCAGAGGTTTAATGAATTGAGATACAGATGGTCATTAAGCTCTTGGCTTGGCTTCGATTGGATCTCATGTATGTGCCCATGGAAGTAAAATGGGTAAGAAAAGGTGTCACTTCAATTAATAAAAAGAAAACACACTCCCCAGGATGCTACCAGACAAACCTCTTACATTGAGCCATCTGTATAACATTAATAAACCAAAACAGAGGGGCATAACAAGCCTTGGTGGGCTACCAGAATTACTTCCTGTCTGTCTGTCCTATCTATCTGATTTCCATGAAATTTATTGATTAACAGAAGCTTTGGTTTAATTTCTCTTTAAGGATTGGCTTATATTATGTTTAAGCCACACTTCATAAACTTGCACTACCTCCTCAGATGTCTATTTTGAACTGCAGCATAGAAATTGCCCATAAACGTTAACAAGTCACTACTGAAACTGCCCTACAAATGTAAAAAGTCACAATTTAAACTGCTCTATAAATGTAAGAAAGTCATTATTGACACTGCCCTACAAATGTAAAAAGTCACAATTGAAACTGCTCTATAAATGTAAGAAAGTCATTATTGATACTGCCCTACAAATGTAAAAAGTCACAATTGAAACTGCTCTATAAATGTAAGAAAGTCAATATCAAAACTGCAATACAAATGTAAAAAGTCATTATTGAAATTGCCCTTTAAATGTAAAAAAAAGTCACTACTAAAATTACCATATAAATGTAAAAGACTCACTTTGAAATTGCCCTACAAATGTAAAAAAGTCACTTATGAAATTGCCATAAAAATGTAAAAAGTTTAAATTTGTGTAACCTGATTTTAATATCATTATTAAACTTGGTACATCAAATAGAAACAGAATTCAAAAGTTTTTCTCTTATGAAAATCTGTTTCAAAAAGAAGAAAAATGTTAAAATAAGGAAAGGTTCTTATGCTAGCTGCTGCAATTTGCATACCACACAGTCAAATTGTATACAACAGATCATGACCTGTCATCACTTAATGCACCAGCAGATCAAGGAATATGCTATCTGTTCTACTGATTACTCATAATGCACAGACCCTGATCTGCCAGGTCTGAGCAGTCTGCCGATGGATTACACTGACAAGCAGACGATACATGCATTGATTATTCAATGTGTGAGCTCTGAATGAATTGTAAATAAAATATTGTGCTACAATAAAAATTACATTCGTTAAGATACATTGCAATTAAATTCTATTTTTTTTTTTACTCTGATACAGATCCATGAACAGAAACAAAACTATTTATTCCAAGTAATTCAAAAATGCAACAGAACCTAAACCATATCTCTTGATTAAATTAACCCCCAAAAATGGAAAAGAAAAACAAGTTTGAAACTAAATTAATTCCTTACTGGAGTTTGATTGAGTAACCCAATATAGTAGTATTTGATTTGACCAGAGATGTGACCAGACACCTAATTATATGGACTAACCATAGTAATGAGTATCTTTTGAGGTTTCTGATTGTACAAAAGTATTTTTATCACCAAGCTTCAGCAAGGGTGGTGGGTGGGAGGGTGAGAACTTTTGTATTACCCTTTGTTCTATCTCTGTCCCAAACTGCTTCTTCTCCTAAACTGACCAGAGGAACATGAAAAAACTCATTACTCCATTGCCAACATGATGACCATCATGTGAGGGTAAGAGTTTTTGGATTTATCCTCTAGTGTGCCCAGAGGTTACCAAGAGTAAAATATAAAAAAAAATTGCAATTTCAATGATATTTTTGAATATTCTCTGACCCGGCCATGCCCATGTACAGCAGTTTCTAAACTCCCTTATTTTCACGAGTCCTAAATAGACCTCTCTCATAATATCCTAAGATTCTCCCATGCTGGAAGCATATTGGGAATGAAGCTCAAGGTACAGCCAAGCAACACAGAGAATATAATTGAATATTATGGGGGAGGAGGGGCATACCATAATCCTATACATTTTGAATGCAATAAACTTGGAAATGATTATCAATTCAGACCACTTAGTCAAATTCATTTTCCATCTTCCACAACTGCCAACCCTCATTTATTATTTATTTATTACAATTTAGATTTTAATTCAATTAAGATATGTTGTTTTTATATATTAGTGGGAATATAAATGGAGCTGTGACTTTGCTATTTAAGTTTTCATGGTGATGAAAATACAAACATTCATTCTTTATGCCAATGATGTATCTATATTTCTGTAAGTAATAATTTAAGATCATTCAAACATATTCTTTATGTTTTCAAGTAGTATATCTGTGATAGCCCTAGACTGTATAAAATGTGCAACTGTATCCTTTAATGAGGCAGTTCTACAGATTTTAGTGAGCTTTTTTTATCATCAGTAAAACCGAAACCAAGACTTCACTCAATTAATAACCATGGTCTTCTCCACTATATACAATGTTCATTATACCATCTACATCACTATTTAACTTCAATTTCTTCCACTGACCTCAATGCAGATGATACTACACTGTCTGAGATTGGTAAAACCAAAACGGTACTTGAAAAAAATTTACAAGATGCTCTCAACAGATTTAAAGTATGGTGCAAGGAAAACAGTATGATCATAAATACAGAAGAAAAAAAAAGCCCTACTAGTTACAACACAACAAAAACGAGCAAGACTTGATAGCGACAAACTTCACGTTTTTTTTGCCAATATGAGCCTTAATATGACCTCTCAAGATAGAATTCTTGGTGTATTCGTAGATAACAATTTTACTTGGTCTATTCACATTAAACACATTTCAAAAAAGGTTAATTCTTATCTTTGGCTACTGAGGAAAATCAAAACATACATTCCTCTTCAGTATAGGGTCATCTTTTATAAAAGTTATATTCAGCCATATCTGGACTACTGTAATGTAATTTGGGGTAATACCTCTGATTCAAACATAACGACACTTATACGGCTCCAAAAGAGGGCTTGCCATTTAATTCAAGATCAATGTATAGACAATTTTCAGGATGCAATGAATAATATAAAGGTTTTAACAATACATGAAAGAATATTTCTTACAAAAGCCGAATTGATGTATAAAGTATCCAGAAAATCCATTCCTGTCTATCTAAGCAATATCTTTCACCAAAGAGATGCTGATGGTACTCCAAATTTAAGGTCCTTGAGAAAAAAAATTACATTATACAAAGTCCAAAGAAGGAATTGTTTAAAAAAAAGTTTTCAATATACTGGTCCAGTAGTATGGAACAACATTCCCAGCGACATAAGGCAGGCTCCTAGCATTTCTTCTTTTCATAATCAATGTCTTAAATGGATGAAATCTTTAGAAAATTGAACAGTGCTAGTACCAAAAAAAAAATACTGCCTGCTTGTCTGTAATTTTGCATCATTTTCAAAGCTGAATGTTTCTATGCAGAATGATATTTTATGTTTTTTATATGTTTATGTTTTTACAGATGCCTGTGCATGTGTTCCAGGCTTGATACTTTGAAATGTAAAATTCTTTAATTATTTAGTGTTGAGCCAGACTCTTCACATCATGCTGTATGTATTGTATATATTGTACATAACAGATAGAAGGCCTCAAGGTAGATTAGTTCTGTAACTAATTGAGTTACCTTCTCTAAATAAAGTTTTTATTATTATTATTATTAAAAAATGAAAAACGTGATCTAAGCTGTAAAATAGAAGTATTTTACTACCTTGCCATCAGCATCTCCAGATAATAATAATAATAATAATAATAATAATAATAATAATAATAATAATAATAATAATAATGAGGACTTTGTATACCACCTAATGTTTAGAAGCTCTAAGCACATTACAACATCTATAATGATATGACTACAACAACAAAAACACCATGAAATTAGAAAACATAAAAAATGCTGAAAATATTTAAGGTACGAACCATTATTAGGTCTTAAGTTGTTCTTGCTGTCGAAAAATGTGAGTTTTTAGTGTACTCTTGAAAGGGATCACTGTCTTTATGTCTAATTTCAATGGCAATTCATTCCACGTTGCTAGGCCCTGGTATGCAAAATAACGTTGTCCATCTGACTTCATTTTCATAGTGAAAATAATGAATATATGATTGTCAAAATAGGAGCATAAGTATCTTGCTGGTGTGTACACATAGGTGAGGCCAGATAGGTATGTTGGACTAGGGTCAGTCAGTGAAACAGCACAAAGAACATATTTTGTGTTTGATTCTGGATCAAATGGATAACCAGACTGTAGGGTACAGAGCAAAGGGGAGGTGTGCTCTGATCGTGGTACTCTAAGGATGATCCGAACAGCTGTGTTTTGAACAGATGACATGTTTTCTGTAAACAAAAGCAATCCTACTTCACAATGGTATGTGGAAAAAAGTGCACATACATTCAATATAAGAAAATACTGAATAGTTATCATGTGTGTGTGTGTATGTCTGCATTTATGTTACAAATCTAACTGCAAACAACATTGTCCCAAATCTGCCATTGTCTAATGTACCAGCAGATCAGCATATACTGGTATACTGTTTTACTGCTTACTTCAACAAACTGCAAAGGACCAGATCTGTCTTCACATATTGTAGCAATATACCTGGATCTGTGCAGTTTACAGTTGGATCTGGCAGTTACATTAATGCATATGGTACAGTAATGCCAAATGAATGTTAACTGGATTAAAGAATATAAGAAAAGAAAACATTGAGCAGGTGGTACAATATGACCCCAGTCCTGGCTTTTTACTTTTTTAAGATTTCAGTGATTATAAACAGCTTTGCTGTGTTAAAAGTCCAAGCAGTTATATTGATCTTCACCATACCAACTGCCAGACTTCCTGAAGGGGCTTGAGAAAAATGAGCATGGAGAAACATTAAAGCCATATGTTATACATGTACTAATGTTACTCATAGAAGCCATAAAAGCTGATATGCCCATACCTGAGGAAGCTTTATTTAGTGAAACCTCTCAAACCACACAATCTCCAGTTTACTGTAATCCTCAAGGTTGAAACATTGTGGGTCCTAAAATTTTGTCTTTAATATCACCATTTTTTTCCCCTCTCACCAGTAAACCAAATATGCTCTAAATTTTCTTCCCAAGTTTAAATCTTACCATTAAAAAATGTTGCCATAAAAATGTAACTTGCTTCAAACGTGGAAATTTATGTTTGTTCCTCATTCTATAAAATGTTGATAATTATAATCAGATGGGTCAGATTACTTAGGGTCAGCAAATACTGTACTAGATTTATCAACAAGCCATTAACACAGAAATATCCCATGGTCCATGAGGTAAAAGCAATGGCTAACACAGGCACTGATACAGATTTGGGTCAACAACTGGCAAATTTACAGCACTTATGGTAAACCCTACAGATTAAAGTCAGAAAATGGGAACTGGAAACAGTGAAGCAGTTCAAATATCTTGGTTCCATAATGACTGAAGAGGGATCAAGAGGAGAAATTTTGTCACAACCAGCACAAACAATGACAGCTATGTCAAAGCTAAGACCCATCTGGAGAGACAAGACTATCTGTCTGAAAACTAAAATCAGACTATTGTGAGCACCAGCCATCTCAATCTTTTTGTATTCATGTGAGGCCTGGACCCTATAGCAGAATTACAACGAAGAATCCAGGCACTTGAAATGAGATGCTGCAGAACATTCCTTTGCATCTCTTACATGGACCACATCACAAATGAAGAAGTGCTCAACACCATCAGGCACAAAGTAGGCCATTATGAAGACCTCCTCCTCACACTGTTAAAAAGAGAAAGCTGAAATGGTATGGCCATGTCACTAGTGTCAACAGTATATCCACAACAGTACTGCAGGGCAGCGTCCAGGGTAGGAGAAAGAGGTAGACAGAGAAAAAAGTAGTCTGACAACATCAGAGAATGGACCAGGAAAAGTTTTGCAGAGACACAGACATTATCACATGATCAAGGCAAGTGGAGCAAACTGGTCAGATGTTCAGCAGCACAGTGCCTTGACAACCATGATGAACTGGTTGTGTCCCAGAGAGTCTTTACCTGCTTGGAAAATTTTGTAAACATCCTGCACATGCATTTACTCTTACCTTAATTTTTCTTCTTATATCCAATAAAAATACATGTATATTCTGCTGTTGAGACTGAGGCTCTAATGAGAATTCCATCTGGATCATTTGACTGAATCATAATTGTGAGAAGGAATGAGATTTTTTCTTCTAAATGATTCTAACAGACTTGCTCTAGATAGCAAAGTACCAATGTTTTTATACTGCCTGTCTGAAGTCTCATTTTTTAAATTTCTCTTGCACTCAGACTTTTCTATCATATGCTGGTAAACATTTGCAAACCATTTTAAGAAAGGCTATGAATTCTTGGAATGATATCCCTCATGCTCTGGCAAATATTCACTATGGAACTTGTCATGTTGCTCTGCCCATGACTGCATAAGTCAAGGGAACAAAGAAATGGTTTGAAGTCAGGCATCATAAATCTCACCACATTGACAGAGAGTCGGGGAGATGGGGGGGGACACATTGCCAAGATAAGATGAATAGAACAGGTTAGAATTGACATCAAATTTGAATTGAGATAGGGTGTGGTTACCATTTCATTCTGAATTTAATTTAGAATTTTCAAGCTAGGAACTTAGTAAGTGCCCAAAATATTGTGCTGGAAACTTACAAAGCAAGATTATGGGGACGCCACTTGTAATTTGGCTGGAAAACTCAGGAAATTCTAAGAAAGACCAAGCTTTGTAAAGGTCAGTAAGTTAGTTGCTTGATTGTTGCAGAATATTATAGCATTATAATTGTAATTATGTGCAGTATATATACTTCATTACTCAAATCATTAGTACATAGAATTAATATTGTAATTCACTATTTGAATATTTGTGTATACTTTGTATGAGTTTAATGTAAAGAAATGCATGTGAATGTTGTGATATTGTTCAGAATAACAAGATTAAGAATATATTTACTGATTTGATTCAATTTATTGATATCTGTATGATAAGTAGTTAATACTGTGCTTTTATTATGATGTTGTTTACCATACAAGAATGTATGAGTGGTCCCATGTGCACGCATGCATGACCGAAAAATGTAATAGCCTTTATCTGATGACTGATTATTGGTTAGTGTGAGACAAGACATCTAAGGATATATGCTAACGTCCATGTGTTTTCACAGGATGCTTATAGGGGACATACTTTTGGTATAGTTTAGTCCCGAGTCTCTAGGAGGGAGACATAGACTAGTGGAGAAGTCTAATGTGAATTGAAGGCAAGTCAGAAATGGAGTAGAGAAGGAGAAATTGGAGGAGCAGTCAAGGAGGGAAGTCAGAAGGAGTGAAGGAATTGGTGGGATAAGAGAGATACAGAAGAGCAGAAAACAAGGGCAGGTGGAAAAGCTATCACACACAATAAATGAAATGATGCAACAGGTTTTCATTTGGTCGAGAATAAGAAGAATGATTGTGTAATTATTATCATTTGACTATTGAACTGTATTAAATTGTTATTCATTTGAATTTCACATTTTGTGTACTCAGTAATTTAACTGTCAGCATTTCTGATTGGGGGCTCAGAGTGTTACCTCTCTCTATCACAAAATCAAGCCTGAGTGGGACTTCTATAGTAATTTAAATAATATATTGGGAGAACTCCACCCCAACCACCTACCACAGTTTCAATATAACAACCCATCACATTACACTCTCTCTCTCTCTCTCTCTCTCTCTCTCTCTCTCTCTCTCTCTCTCTCTCTCTCTCTCTCTCTCTCTCTCTCTCTCTCTCTCTCTCTCTCTCTCTCTCTCTCTCTCTCTCTCTCTCTCTCTCTCTCTCTCTCACACACACACACACACACACACACACACACACACACACTGGAATATATTTGCCTGAACTCTGGACAAACACTTTAAACCTTCAGACCAGAACTCCACCCTCCACCTCGTACTCCCTGAAAAATACTAGAATCACCACCAGCAATTGCAACGTAAACTATCCAAGTGTGTGCCCAGTAAATTAATTTGGTGGTGTTGGGAGTTTAAAGTGCCCTCTCATAATTCTGTCCAGCTAACAGAGGTGCTGGAAAATTTTGGCTTACTTGTATTTAAAACCATAGAGAAAGCTTGAGTAAGAACATGACAAATGATTAACCACCAAATGACTAATCGATTACTTATAAAGAAACATGAACACAAAATCATTCTATCACACTGAGGCAACTGAAATAAAGTGACTAACCCATGGCCACAGTGGCCAAACATGCCTGGTCTAGATGGGATTCGAACTCAAACTCTTCTGGTCAACAGTCCAGCTTGCTAACCACTGGGCTGACACAGCTCAGAGGACAAGTGAGTAGGAAGTTACATTCTGCCACCAATCAACTCTTTAACTCGTTAATGCAGAAAGATAAAATTTTAAGGTACTGTAGTACTCTCCTTCCATGGCCTGTGATGCCATCATACTTCATAATAAACCCAAGTAGGTGGAATCCGAGAATATAAAAAGGAAGTTTGTTTGTTTGTTTGATTAGGATTTTTAACTTAGCTTTATCAATTTTTCAGTCATATCGCTATGATGTCTGCAGTGAGGCAGTTTATAGGGATGTCTAGCACTGGGGCATCATGCCGCAGACATGTAGCATGATGTCCCACCCAGTCACCTTATCCTGACACCAGGCCGACCAGTCCTAACACTAACCTCTTAATGCTGAGTGCCAAGCAAAGAAACTATTAGTACCGTTTTTGTAAGTTTTTGGTATGACTCAGCCAGGGATAAAGCCCACATCCTCCCGTTCCCATGGCGGACGCTCCAACCACTAGGAAACTGGAGTGGTTAGAAGGAAGTACCATCATTATAATGACATCTAGTAACATGGACACTAAAAAATATATAGATTTTTTTTTTAAAGACCTAATTTTAATTACTAACAAAAATGGATGGTTGTAGAACCAGAGATGTAAAGCAGACCTGTATAAAATTGGGTCACTTTAGGATCTAGGGTAAAAGGGGTCAAGCAGACACTAGGCAACTGTTGATTAGGGATCAGTGATTCCTCGGAATCAGACCATGCAAGATTCTTTTTGTGTGCAATGAAATTCTTTTTGGTGTGCATCAACATGACCTGCTTGTGTGAATAATTATGAACTAATCTGAAATACAATGCTGTGCATGGCCTGTTATTGATGATAATGTACCAACACATCTGGATCTGTGCAGTTTGTTAGGAGCAATCAATAAACTAAGCAAGATAAAACTGAATCTAAGGCAGATCTGAAGATTGTTGCTGTTTGTAGTTTGACTTGATCTTTAAGCGCCTAATAGTCAGTGTGCAAATCATTGTTAGAAATCAATCAGTTTTGGTTTGCAGAATCAGTAAAGTTGTCAATGACCCTGTATATACATATCAACTTACTGGCTGCATCAACCCTTACTTAAATAAAAAAAAACAATGATGGATTTTTACTGCACATTTCAGCAGGGAATATTTTCATTCCTTCAAAAACGGTCTGTCCTCCTTACCATTTATTGCTGCAACCTTAAACTGACCACCAACACAACCTCAGGCTTATGATTCAATTTTTAAATTTGTCTACTGATGATCCATCATGACCCCAATGTGTCCCCCCCCCCGCCCCCCTCCCCCCCCCCCCCGAGTATTATTTAGGTCATAACCTTAGTTAGGTTGGGAACTGCTGTCCTAACCCATTGGGTAGAAAGTTAGGAAACTTTGAAATTAAGATACCCCATGTGTAATAGCCATGTCTTCACCTCAGGGGTCCCCTAAGAGAGGTCAAAAGGTTAAATAATATATAACAAAAATGCTGTAACTATGAAATTTCTGTTTTAACCAAATTTTAAACATGCAGTCATATGACAATGATAAATAATATATTTAATAGTGTTTGTGTTACAACCCCTGGGTCAGTTTGGGGTGAGGATGGGGGTCAGGGTCTGGTGGGTTGAGGATGGGAAGGGCAAATATGTTATAACAAGGTTGAGGAATTACCATGGTAGCTCTATTTACTTTGCTTTTTAAACGCTTTGTACTTAATCTATAATACTAGCAAAACTACACCCAACTTATAGGTTTTCTAAAGACACTTAATCCATGAACAAAATTACAGGAAAAAAATTACTGCAATTGAAACTACTTGATAAAACATATATACAAATCACTTGACCTAGAAACTCAAGGAAAACCAATTAAAAAAACATTAAGCTCAACTCTGACTGGAGCAAGTTATTGCTTTTGTCAACTCTTTCTATTTGGTTTATCTTTTATGGATTGAACTGAAAACTTCTGGTCAGATCTGGTCTAGAAACACAACTTATATGCATGTGTTCTATGTTACAGTGTACAGCCTCCTCTCTTGGACACTTAGACATCACATTATGAGGCAGGTGTAATTAATAAATCAAATAATGCAATGATCCAGCCAATGAATACCTATAATTCACAACAATACCTTTATAGTCTAGATTTAGTAAAATCTCTGCATCCAGTAATGAACCCATCACACAAATATCCATCAGCTGAAAGCTACTTAAGTAGAATTTACACACTTAAATTTAGATCCATATACATGTAAGGTATATGGCACATTAACTATTCAATGCAACAAAACATACATTATGGAGGAAAAGGATGCTGTCCATAAGTTCTGTTGCTTTGGAAGGACAGTTTGTCTTTAAATTAAGATATGTATAAACAATGTACTTCAGCATGTCACCTGCTACTGAACTGTGCATTACAAATTAAACTACATCTGGGACTATTTTTTTGGCAGCACCTTATCCAGAATTTAATGAATGACAAAAATCATATGCTTCTTTCTATCCAAACTCTCTCCATTCAAATAAAAAACTGTGACCATCATAACCTCAAATGGGTAATGATTTAAAAAATAAATCTGAGACTCTTTGAATAAAATTAATATTAGGTTATTACCCATTTGAGGTCCTCTTTCCCTTGCCGTTACAGTGGAAGGAAAAGTCAATCAATGTATATAGAATCAAACCTTACCATACACTTTCTATTACTTTGACTTTGATCTGGTTCCCTTCATTTAGAGTGAATATGACCATATGATTCAATGCACTTTGAATTAGTCACAATCACTAAGCTATCAGGCATGTTAAAAAGGCATTAGTAGCATCTTGATAATAAAGGCTTAGACTGTCTTCATAAATTTATGGTTAAGGTTGGTTTTATATCCCACTAAATTGTTACATACAAAAAAATGTATTTGGTTCTAAAAACCAGGAAACTAAACACCCATTCAAAAAATAATTCTAATGAAGGCCAGTTCTTTATAACCAACAACATAATAATAATAATACCAAAAAAATGTAAATACAACATTTGGGCAACATTCAGAAATATTTTTTAAAAAGAACAATAAAGAAAACTTGCTGAGCTCAGCAAATCTTGATATTGCGCTTGAAAGAAAATAAATAATGTGATTCTGATTTTTTTTTTTTGTATGTGCAAAGATCTCCCTCAATCACAGCAATGTATAACATATGGGTTAACAGAAAACAAAGTGAAAAATTGTCTTACATCTTCATTTCATTTTCAAAAGAAACATTACTTAATACAGTTTAGAAGTGCCAGCTATATCTCCATTCCATTTGTTTAATGGTTATCACTATAATGTGGTTCCGAATGGTACAAAAACTTGTTTGTGGTAATGGATCCTGACTGCCACATTAAAACAAGGGACATCTATATGTTCATAGTTTCGTACCCTAAAAATAACATTTGTGCATTTGCCTCTGTCAAAGTCTGAATAATTATAGGTATTTCATTTTATGGATAAACCCCTACAATTACCCTAGAAAATAATAAAATATATGACCAGAAAAATAAGGAAAGTTGTTTAAATGGCTAATACATAAGAAAACACTTACCAAAATCAATCCCATAGTCTTTTCATTAATGTCCTCAACACATAAAAGATATGATGTGCAATCACCATCAAACCATGTAGTTAATAAAATACATCTACATGATCTTTCACATAAGCTCCTGTTGATAAAACTGTACCAAGACTATGTTTCAACAATCATATTATAATAGCACATTGATTCAAATAGAGCAGAAATTTTGTCACAACCAGCACAAACAATGGCAGCTATATAAAAGCTAAGACCCATCTGGAGACACAAGAATATGTCTGAAAACTAAAATCAGACAGTTGAGAGGACTAGTCATCTCAATCTTTTTGTATTCATGTGAGACCTGGACCCTGACAGCAGAATTACAATGAAGAATCCAGGCACTAAAAATGAGATGCTACAGAACCATCCTTGGCATTTCTTACATGGACCACATCACCAATGAAGAAGTGCTCAACACCATCAGGCACAAAGTAGGCCATTATGAAGACCTCCTCACCACTGTTAAAAAGAGAAAGCTGAAATGGTATGGTCATGTCACTAGAGCCAACAGTCAATCCACAACAGTACTGCAAGGTAGTGTCCAAGGTGGCAGAAGGAGAGGTAGACAAGAGAACAAAGTAGACTGACAACATCACAGAATGGACCAGGAAACATTTTACAGAGACACAGATATAATGGCACATGATCGAGACAAGTTGAGGGAACTGGTCAGATGTTCAGCAGCACAGTGCCTCAACAACTACATTAGGTCATGAGACTGATGATGATAATTCCAATTAGGTGCATACAGTAGTCATTCCATATGAGAATCGAACAAATGACCAACAACAAGATGTAAACAATTGATTATGACAATCTTTGATGTATACAAAGCCATTGGAGTGAGAGGGTGCTAGCTAGACTTAGAAACTATTAGAATCCATGTTACATTTTGGAACGAGACAAACAATGTAACCCCAAAGTTAGTGATTTCCTTGTCTTGGTAAAAACACCTATATAGAATATATTTTCACAATTTTTCTCTCCAAATAAATTAAAATAACACTGCACCCTTGTAATTTAGTAGATTCAAAACAAAGTATTCATCAGATACTACTATTGCTTCTCACTCTGTATAAAGGTCATCAGGTTTTGCACACTTTTATGAAAATCTAGCTAATTATCAAAGCAGACTGTTGCTATATATGCTGCTCTCAAAAAAGTAAATTAGTTATAATTGTTAAGCATTAGAAGTATTTCAAAATGAGGGTCTTGACCCAGCCATGTGCTTTTGTTTTTCCAAATATGATGCATTAAGATGAATATTTTAATGAGGTCATTATGTTAATGAGGTCATTGGGGTGACCTGTTGACTTTTAAGTACAAGAGTTCTATGCATGAGAAAATAGAAACATGAAACTATTTGATATTATAACTGCATTATCACATTTAATCAATGGTTGCCATGAAATTAACAATAAATATTTTATATATTTTATAGTTAGGTTTTAACTTTCATAGGTTCCAATTTGGACAATGTTCTATGGTAGATGGCAGTATGATATTGTGCAGTACAAGATGCCTACTGGGTACCGTTTTAATGAAGTATGTAGTGACATCAGAAAATTTATAATTCATGACTTTCTTGGACATTTATATTTTCTCTCCATGAAATCTGGCAAGTGTTTCTATCTATAGTGCTATGATACACTACCGTATTTTCTGGCCTATAAGTCGATACTTTTTTACTTGAAAATCAGGGCTTCGACTTATACTCAATATCGACTTATATATCAATTGTGTCATTGAAAGTTTATATAACGTTCATAACTACAGGTAATAAAATGAACTAAAACATGGATGTGCTTTCAGTTATAATAAAACAAGCATGGACTGTTTATTCAGCTGTGTCAATTGATAACAGTATATAGAAACGATTTGTTCAGAAGTAAAATCACAAACTTGTTCGCATCAGTAATACAATTTAACGATTGCCGGTAATATGGAATATCATACAACAAAATCTTTACTAGTGTAAAATACAAAGCCACGATATTGACCTGGCCTCATCTTATACTCCGGATCGACTTATATATGGATGAAGGGTGGAAAATAAGTCGAATTGGTGAATTCGACTTATACTCAGCATCAACTTATAGGCCGGAAAATACGGTACCTGGAAATCTTTTTGTGGAAGCACTTGAGTTTGACTTTGGCTGGCCAATGATGTGTATTACCACCGTGTGTGAAGCACTATCAAATAGCTTTGTGTGTGTGTGTGTGTGTGTGTGTGTGTGTGTGTGTGGTGTGTGTGTGTGTGTGTGTTTTTGTCTCAAAATGTTTTGTATGGTCTTATCAAAGTTGGAGATACCTTAAGATGCTTTATTAGTGAATTTCTTTTTGTTCTATATCTGTTCTTGTTGGATTTTATAACAACTCCGACAGGCACAACAGAAAACAAGTGCCTTTTCTTTTTCAAAGCAGTTCCTAGCACATGGAAGCCATGACTGAGACAACATGACTGAGATAACCAGACTGAGACAACAGGACTCATGGAAGCCATGACTGAGACAACATGACTGAGATAACCAGACTGAGACAACAGGACTGAGATAATCAGACTGACATAAGAAAAGAAAGGCTAGCAAAATTAGTAGATTTCACTGTTGTATGGGTGGGAAAATCGAATCTCTCCTCTATTTGTGCATGATTATATAATGACACAACTGGCAGGACAGTAAACAAACACTACAAAAAAGAACTTAAATCACACTTCAACCACTGTTACATAAAACGGGTCATAAAAAAAATGAGGTGAAAGAGAAAATGTCCTTGGTGAAGATAAATGCATTTTATCTGCGGAGCTTCAAACATTACCACTCACAATGATTCGTGCTAAATGGATAATTGTGGCATGTAAGAAAATGTCCGAGATTTGACCTACTGTATATAATCTTTTAAGTCTAGTCAAACTGAAAAGAACAAAGATCCTTATCTGCCAGAGAATAATGTACCTGAAGATCAGTGTCCATGCTGTTTGTTCTACTAATTACTAGTTACAAATGGCACAAACCCAGATATGCAAGCACATTATGCACTGGCAGATCTGGATCTGCCCAATTTTCTGCTGGACTCAATTAATAAGAAAGTGCATATGGCAATTATCAGTATAAATATGGATTTGTGTAGGGGATTTTTGAGTGTATGAGGAGACTTAACTGATGCAATGCCTAATCATTGTTTTTTTTAACTCCTGAAAATCAATGATGTGACATTGAGTACTGTCCTATAATCATTGAATACATGAAGCTTAATTAGAAGTTGTGCTCAATTCTACTATTAAAGTTGTGTGTTGATTTGATTTTAAAAATGGGTTTAGAAAATCACGTTTTCAAAAGAGAGCTTATACACTGAAATGTTATCTGTAATTAAAAGAATACAGTTTAGCAATTTTTTCTGCTTCATTAATATCTTCAGATGGATCACAACAGGCTAAATCTGAAATCATTGAGAATAAAGTGCATGCCATTATTTTAAACAAGGACGTCTGACAACAGTTTCACATGAATGAAGGAATGGTGCAAATAAGCATTATATCTAATTTTTATAGATTATTTCATTTTTTGTTCTTTCATTATTCAATAATGCTAGTACTTAAATAAGTTGCATTCTTTCTTTTTTCTCTCTTTCTTCATGATTTCATAATATATATCAATTTTAGCAGGAAGTCAAACCAACAGTTACCAGATGCTGTATAAATACAAGTGATTTGGAACAATATAAAATGCTTTATGACATATTATTAGTTCAAAATGAGTTAAAATTAAACAACATATGTAAATGATATTAAAAACATTTACAGTAATTAAACTGATTTCCCAAACAACAGTAATTCTTATCATGATGAATGCAACAGGAAAAAAACCTGAATGATGACTTTTTGTAATGTATGTGGTTTATTTTTCATTGGGAATTTAAATTTGTGGCTCAGAACAAAAAAAATTGGTATCCAACAAAAAAGTGAACCATAGTACATGTGTATCCTTTCTTAATTAGTCATAGAGGTGACTCGGTTAAATTTGGCCATTCAAACCTAGTTCGATTTCACAATATCTCTAATGCTTTTGTTGTTTATTGACCATGTCCTATTCTTGAGTCACTATAAGATGATAATGTCTTCATCTTTATTCATAAAGCATGTCACATGTCAGAACTACAATGAAATAAAGAAATCAATATTGGCAACGATTTTTGGAAAGAGAGATACAATAAGCTTTGATCAATCCTCTTTCAGTCTGAGACTCCAATCTAATTGATTCTAATATTCATTTGTATGGAAATTACCATATGCTAAACAAACTGATGACTTGCATAGGGAGGTTTAATCCATCACTAGCTAATCTAAAACATTTTTTAAAAAAACAGGCTGAAACATAAAATGCTTTTTCCATTACCAATTATCTTTTTTTATTTTAATTTTCATTAAATTTTCTTTTCCCAAAAAATAAATTATTTTTTTAAATCACAAAATCAAGTACAATGGCCACAAATCATTATATTCTTAATAAAATTTATGATGTAAAATAAGATACAGTTATATTAGATTTCAGATTCCAAGAAACCTACCACTAAAACTGAATACAGTGCTACAGGTATTAACAAAATACAGGATCATGAATTATGTCTATATTGTAACTGTAAGACAGTGATTGAAATGATGTTTGTTTAATATCTAGAAATTGATGAAGTAAAACAAATATTCTAATTTTTAAATTGTTCAACTAGTATTACATTTATTTGTATAAGCTATAACAAATGTGGGAGTAAAAACCTCCTTCTGAATCTAAATTAGCAACCAATACAGTCACAGAAACCAATTATTTGCTTTGTCTGACTCAAATCTGAGCATGATTAATGGTTGGATATTCTTTTCCCTGTGCTTCCTGACACTAACTAATCACCTATATCAGTCTGAAATTCCCTGCCAAATTTCTCTAATTCTATGCCTCACCACACACACTATGTAATTATCTTAATCTCTGCTCCACTGGAAATGACACTGGAATTAATGCAAGGGTCTGCATGACTGCATTTTTTTTGTTTTAAATTTCTTGTTAGAATTATATCTGTAATGAATGTAAAAATTAAAACCAAACCTATTCTATTCTGACTTGAGCAGATCATGGTTGCTGACTCTATGCAACAGTTAAGTATGGTGACTTAGACTCACTGTTCTTACTCACTTAAAAGTTACATCCAACTCCAAACTGCGCAGACCCAGATCTGTCGACACATCATGCAATGGCAGAACTGGGGCTGTGCATTTTGTTAGGAGTAATTATTAGAACAAACAACAAAGACACTCAGGTGCATTATGCTATGGCTGATCATGGCTTTTGGTAGTTTGGATATACTAATATAAGCAAGTAGAATTACTATTACTGACTATATGCAACAGTTTAGTACAAAGACTTAATGTTCCTCTCCCCAGCATGTTCATACGACTATGGAATGGATCTGCTTCAACAAAAACCAATTTACATATACACTGTAAACTATACCAATATCACCCACCCCCTCACTATAATATACTCTGAATAGGTTACTGGAATGATTAATGAATTAAATGGGGCTAGGTTCTTTTCTGAACACTCCAGGAAGATAGCAAAGGGGTTAAATTTGCCATGCTTTCCAAGATATGAACATTGTACTTACATATTGATCTATAAAGTTGAGACATCTTCCTGTGACTTAAATTTGTGGTAAATTTGTGGTATCCTTTATTTATAGACTTTATCAAGCATCAGGTTTATAATCTTTAGTCCTTTACTCATAAAAGGAAGAAAAAACAATGGCAATCAAGATTCTTGCTGATTTTATAAGTGATTTCATTAATAAGCTGTAAACAGGAGCTTTTCAAGACTGTGCCAATGTACAGATGGTATTTTTCAATCAGTCAGCATACAAGACTGCTGTAACTACATGTACTAATTAATTCATTTGGGTTAAAAGTATTTTCTGATGATAGTTTCCAACTGTCTGAACATTTATAAGATGCTTGAGCATATTTAACACACACACACACACACACACACATGCATGGAAAAGATCAGCATGCTAAAGCTTGGAACGAGAGATAGAGAGAGAGAGAGAGAGAGAGAGAGAGAGAGAGAGAGAGAGAGAGAGAGAGAGAGAGAGAGAGAGAAAGAGAAGATCAGCATATTCAAATCTGGAACCTAATATATACATGGAGAACAACAGTATACTAAAGTTTGGACAAACTATGCATTTGACAGTTTCCAGGCAAACTGGACGAACTATACATTTGACAGTTTCCAGGCAAAAAAGATGTCTATATATGAGACATTTTAAAACTGTCATTTTGAGTTTAGTTTCTCTAAAAAAAGGATAATTATACAACCTAAAGAATAGGTTATGTACATGAATTGAACGTGTGAGAAAAGTATAAATGGTAATATAATGTACAACAATCTTGCTCAACTATATTCCCACTATTTGTTAACTGTTCAAAATCATAATTCATGAAACTATTTATTCACACTGATAATAATTCCACAATATGCAAAATAAAATCAACACAGCTTGTGGTCATCTATTGTAAAGATGGACAAAATTCAGTTATTTTTATTTGGACTAGAAACCAGTCGCAACCTTAGTCCAAACTTCCACACTCCCAAAACCCATCCACTCCCAAAACCAATCCACTCCCAAAACCCATCCACTCCCATATCACACTTGTGAAGAAATGATTTTCTGTGTTATTCTTTCACAAGATAAAAACATGTACCTTATCTATCTATATTATAACAGGACTGGGCAGAGTTGTGGGTACTTTATGTGTGTTACATGTATGTGTGTAACATGAACAAGTGAATGGTCACAGTACTTAGTGGACATGATAAAATAACAATTGCACTGCAGTTGTTTGTTTTTTGGAATGAAATAAAACACAACTGACACATCCATTGTAAGCATGAAAGACAATCTATTTTTACAGTTGTTTTTCATACATGAAGATAACTATTTGTTTCTATTTCTCACACACAAACTCACGCACAAACACTTCCATAACAATAACTACCAGTGCACATGCACCCAACTTACTTCTTGTGTATTAACTTTTGGATACATGTATATTATATGTATGTATAAACTATAACTGTCTGGAATGCCTGTTATATCAGGACATTCTCTTATAACAAATTTTGTACTTACTCTTCATCAAATTCAAGTCCTGGTGACAAACAGCGGGGCAGGTCCAAGGGATGGTGATCCACCTGAGCAAGTGGCAAGTCATAAATGGGGGGTTCAAGATCCAGGTCATTTTCGAGAAATAATTTAATCCTCTCTCCTGTGGGGGATTCAGCTAATCCAGAGAACACTTCTATCTCTTCCATGACATCTTGATCACAGATCTTGTATAATATTTAACAGTAAGTGACTGAGTTCCAAGTAAACCACAAAACTCACCCATTCTACTGACCATGCATAAATGCTAACACACACATGATGCTTTTACCCATCCCAGAACTCTGGCATGGGAAGAAATAAACAATGTAGTCCCCTTTCATGAAGTCATGTTGATCTTTCTATACAAAATTCAAATGTCACACTGTGGAAACATGTATAGATGTAAAAGTTTGTTAACATTTACAAGTGACTTTTTCCTTATCAATCTTTGCAGCAGTACATTGTTGTAGTTCTGTTCCCTTGGGAGAACCTGCACTCATCTGACTAGCACATGTACTTCTTCCATGATACAAGTATGTATTTTTTCAACCAGCAAAATGTATTGTCATTTTATTACCTGGAAACTCACAGGCATTATTTCCAGCCTTTCCATTACCAGACATTGTATTAATATATTATTTTCTTTGGCAATTTTGTAAGAACATAGTTTTTTTTTTGTTTTTTTTTTTACTAATCAGACTTCCACAAGTACAATTGAAACAGCAGAGCTAATTAATTTTTTGCCCCTACTCCTCATACATTTTATACACATTACTAATATATGCGTAAATATATTAAGGGACAAAACTCAAAATCAGTTTCATCCAACATCTTTCTTATTTCCATATTATCATACAGTCAAAATATAACAGTTTATAATGCATTGTAAATACCTAAACATTATCAGCTAACCCATTCTCATGTCAAGACAATATTGATTAATTCCTAATGGCAATTATAACCATGCATTAAATCAGCATATTTTTCTAGCTTGGCTTATGTATCTGTATTCCAATATTGAACATGTATGTTTGCACATTACTCTCTCCATACTCTTCACTATAAATGCTTAATACTATTTGTTGTCAAGTCCATTAATCACTGTAAAAGAGAAAACTTGTCAATAAGTGATAGCAACTGTGTAAATGTCTATTTACATTACCCTATCAATGCACAAAATTGGGCATAGGCTGCATACTTGGTATTTTTTTATTATCATGACAAGAATTCTCCTGAATGTGTATGAAACCAATACTCTCTGTATGTTCCATACTTCAGATGTCAGTCTGCACTGCAACATACATTGTAGATACACTGTAAATTTTTGTGTAATAAAACTCAAATCTGCACTTTAAATTACCATGGAATCTGTAAAATTGCAGGATTACAATGGCATTTCATCCTTGAGTTGCCATCATCGCTGACTTAATAAATCACTTTCTTTGTAATTTGATTTCCGAAATCCATTTCTGATATTCATGCATGGCCTTCAATACCCAAACACTGTGAAATGAATAACTGTAATAAACACTATATTTTGTGCCAAGATTCTCCACTATAATATAATCCAGTATCATACTGACATTTAGATTTCTGATAAAAGGAGAGATATGTCACGCTCCGAAATGCATGTTCCAAATGTTAAAGGCTATACACATATATATCTTTATGTATGTATAATCATTCCAGCACTACAAAAAATAAATATTTTCATTGATTAAATGGAAATACATGCAGATATATGAAAGATGTGTATTCTCTATCATTTTCGGAATAATTCAAAGTACTTATTGGCTAAAAATGCTGATATTAGCTGTTCTTGGAGTTATTGAACAATGTCAGGTAAATTCCAAAGATAAAAGGCAAAAAGAATCCAAAGCACATCCTTATGGCGTCAACTAATAGGCAAAACAGCCAATGCACCTTGCACATTAGAATGGAACAACGGAGATTAGAAAATAGATGGTTCACTTACACGAATTCAAACATAAACTACTAACTAAAGTAAAGTGTTTATTGCATTAAAAAGTATATACATGTTCAGTTTTCAGTTATGTATTATCCATCAGAATTTTTTTAATTCATGGTTTAACAACTAAAAAATCAACAATGTAAAAGAAACTTTCTGCAAAGAAAACGAATCCAAATTGTCCATGGGTTGAACATAAATCCACCTCTAAAGTTGAAAGTATATACAATAAATCCAAAACACATGATTTTCATAACAAAGAAAACCCAGTCATGGAATACAGAGTCTGCATTTTTGTGTGATGGCCTTGTTAATTGATCTGGCAATTTTCCTTAAATTGCTGAAATCAACACAACTGTCTGTTGATATAAACTGAAATCCAATTAAGAAGAACAAACTAATCCAATGCTACAACTTGTAGCTCTTCCATCTGCATTCTGAAGGAAAACATGGTACCCAAATAAATGTGTAATCCCAACATCAGCAGTCAGGGGCATATCCTTTAAGCAGCAAATCATTACAACTGGTGAGTAGATAATTCAGTTTGCAGAAAATAATATCACTGTAGTCAAATGCACCTCACACACTAGAGGCTGAGTTAAACATTGTTTTGAGGTTGATGTATTATATGCACAGCTGTGTGTTAGTAACTGGCCTTGCTACAAAGTTACTAGAGCTCTAATGGGATTGATTGACCTGGCAGAGTTGGCTAACAGTGATGAGAGAGAGAGAGAGTGACTGAAAAGTACTGCATCCCACATCTGGCACCAAAAAATGTTGGCACTTCAGTCCTATAACAAATGACAGATGATCAGCACTGTAGACCACTTCGTTGTTATAATACTGACCATGCCGTAACATATTGCTTGATATAAAGATCAATTATGCTAAAAAAAATGCCCAAAAAACCAATCAGACCAAAACAAGTGAACCTTAAATCTTTTTTAACTGCAACAAATGGCATATAAAACATGCTTTACAATGCTGAATCACTGTAGATAATGACTAAGACAAAACAGATGATTATCTGATAAGACCTGACACAATTGCCCTAACTAAAATGGAGAGAAATAGCTGAAAAGTACATCCCACATGACACCAAATATTGCTGATAAATGTCATATCTACAAATGATGAAAAGGAATAATACTTGATCTTAAATGACTGACTGACTAATTGAGTGACTGTTTGGCATTTAAAAACATATTAGTATATGAAAGACTATTAATGCTGTGGCAATGGAATAACGTGCCTTAATTGTGCTATAAAACACTGACGCTGGCTGATCAGAGCAGGATTTGAACGCACAACCCAATGACTGTCAGTGTACAACATTCTAACTACTGAGTTTACACTGCTCCTTTGGATATACATGCATAACTCTTTTCCTATTTTCTTATATACATGCTGTTGTTTGCTACCAATCATGCTATTACAAAATCCTAGGACACTGTTCTGATGGCCTAGTGGTTACAGCATCAGCCTTGAATGCAGTAGGTCGTGGGTTCGATCCCCACAGAGTCATATCAAAGACTTACAAAAATGGTACTAACAGCTGCCTTGCTTGGCACTCACAGCATTAAGAGGTTATTCTTAGGACTGGTCCGCTTGGTGTCTGGATAATGTGAATGGGTGGGACATCTTGCTACATGTCTGTGACATGATGCTCCAGTGCTAAACATCACTATAAACAGCCACACTTAAGACATTGTATGTAGTGATATGATTGAAAAATTGTTAAATCAAATACAATTATTGCACCAATTATTGAATCCCAAATGACACTTGAATATGTGCAAATGACTACCTTATTATATAAATAAACTTATTAATACCAATGACTTAAATGAACCATAATTATTTTACAGAAATGAATGACTGTCAAATTAATTTAACCCATGCACCTTAATTCTCTTATTGTCATCAGATCTCAGGACAACCTTTTTTCTGACATCAATGACAATCTCTACAAAATGAACAAAATGTACACCTCAAAAGCATGTATCACAAATTGTGAAGAAGAGTTCAATAGGGACTAATGCTCTTGTGGGCACATTTGTATTGTCCATGAATTCAAGAATTGAAAATACATCCATTTCTTCCTTCTAATTGCTAAGTGTTGAAACCATCACTGATATTCTTAAATTTAGCAATAACAACAATTTAGATTACTTCAGTGGTAGACAAAAATTGTCAAATGTTGGCTTGATACCGTTTTTTTTTTATTTAGGACCAACTTAGGTGTCATAAGCATTCTATGGGTGTAAACCCCATGTTGATATGACCATTTATTAATAAGGTGCAACATTTTCAGTTAGGCCCAACTAGACACTATAAAAAATATTCTGATGAAAACACTAATGTCAAAAGTACTTTCCATTCAAGAAGAGTAGAAACAAGATTTTTCTTATGATTGCCAACATTGTGGCTATACTGCACTTTCAAATCAGTACCAATTTAATTGAGGTCAAAAAGACATTACAAGAAATCTTCTTATGAAAACTCCACATTGGTAAGACTTTCCATTCTGGAAGAGTTTTAAAAAAAAGATGTACAAGATGGCTGTCATGTTGGCCATATTGGATAACATAAATACATCATTTCCATTTAGGACCAACTAAACATCACATGAAATCTTTTGGTGAAAGCACAATTTTGACATGACCAGCCATCTTGGATATACTGATACCAGAAGTAAGATTTTCCAGATAACTATTGTGAAGGTGCATATTAGAGGTTACATTGGTACCATTTTCATTTATCACCACTTTAAGACATCAATAGAAGTTTTCCAGTGAAAACCGTATACTGATATAATCATTCATTCAGGAGAAGTAGTGATAATAATTTTTTTTCAAGATGGCCATTGGATTTCTAAGTGGCACCATTTTTATTTCGAGCCAAGTTAAGACATCATCAGAAGTTTTTTCGGCAATAAAACCCATAATGATCAAACCCTCCATGAGCACGAGTAGCAATAACAAATTCTCAAGACTGCAACAGTGGCAGCCACACTGGATGTGAAAGCAGCACCATTTTCATTTAGAACTAACTGCATACCATAATAAATCTTCTGGTAAAAACTCCCATGTCAATATGACTTATGATGTTCAGGATAAGTAGCAATAACAATATTTTCAAGATGCTTTTCAGCAAGCAATGTCCTGGCATCTCTACTTGTTTTGCTGAGCTGTAAATTGCACCAAACCAAACCAAACCCGCATATCAGAATTTTAAACATCACAATGCTAGCTTGTTATCATCAATTTCAATGCTACAAAAATTTACATAATATAACAAAATTATTTAATATAACATAAAAAGTAATTTGGACTTTGCATTCTGCATGCAGACACAAACACCACACTGTAAAAAGGAAGACACCATTCTGAACCAAAGATCATTTGATAAATAGCCATGAAGCTATTGTGTTCTATTTGGATTGATTAACTTCTCGGAGTCAAATATCAGCAAAATTTGGAATAGAGTGGTATCTCTCACTTTCAATCAAAGAGATAAATAGAGGATTGATGGCTACCATGATTCTCATCCTCCTTTCTGTTGCAACTTTATTCAGTTTCATTCTCCAGTCTTTTAAACCAATCTTACAACTCATTTTTTTATTTTTATCTAAGAATTCTAAGAAAATTGACCTAAGATGTGACGTTAACAAATAATACTATGTATAGTTTTCTCCCCCTCCCTCTCATAAACTGTATGATCAATAAAAGGATAGAAAATGATCTTTCATTCAAAATGCTATAGGAACCCTGGGTGGCTGAGTAGTCTAAAGTATTTGTTTAATAATCACTGCCATTTCACCTCTGTCGAGGTGGGTTTGAGTTTTGGCTCAGCCAATGTGGATATGTGAGAAAACTGTGATTAGCTTCCATGGGTTGCTGGGTTGCTGCTTCTTACCAGGGTTTTCCCCAGGTTCTTACTCAATCAGTTCTAATGGCTGACATGTTTAGCAATCCATAGATGAGAAAAACTTTTTTAATTTTTTTTTTTTTTATTATTTTACCTCGAAAAGCCCGTTTTTTATTATTATTTTTTTTTTGTTGCATTTTTTATATTTGGCTTCCATTTTTGTTATCATCGGCCATACAGGCAGTCCTCTGTCATTCTCTAGATAACAAATATCGATCAATAATGAATCTATGATGCTAGCCAACGATACTGTACATAAACATGCTACAACATAGTGCTGATATCTAGTAGTGTAGGCCAGGCGTGTATACATTGGAAGATGACGCTGTGTTTAACCCTTTTGCATAAATATTGATTTTTGTGTTGCCTAAAAACTACTGGACTGTTTTTTTTTTTTAAATTATTGAGAAAAATTGTGTTTTTTTTAACATTTTTTATTTTAATTTTAATGTTTTTAAGATGTAGCAATCTTATGCTAAGAAATGACATTAAATCCAAAAACATTATGCAACAACAACTATCCTGTTTAATATTGCCTAAAATATGAAGAATTGAACATTAGGAGTTTGTACTGTGTGTAAAACTTGTAATGGCTCTGTGTATAAACCAATTTTCAAAATGTAATGAATGATAAACACACAAGTAATATCTTCGATCTTTGCAATGTGAAAGCTCATTTGTATAGCATTTATGCTTTGTATAATTTAGTACTGATGTCTAAAGCATTAGACAGGGTCATCAATTGATCCAGACCACCCCTAGTGGTGATTCATTAATTACTATCTCCCCTAGAATGGTCCATTGCTCTACTAAGCAAATTGTCCAGCCACTTTAAAAGATGCCTCACTGAAACCCAGCAGAACACTGACCTCTAAATCAACATAATAATGATCAATTGAAAATCATGGAGAAAATACAAATAACCCACTAGATATTACAGAACTCCCCAACAAGAAAAGAGGATGTTTAAACTGGACATGAGACAAATGCTTAGGGATACATCACAAGTAGTTTGCGAGGAGTAGAGACAACAAACTATTGCTGATGGGTAACAAATTTGTGCTAACAGACAGACAACAGATGAAAAACCATCCCATAGACTTTTCTGATCAATGGTATTAAAAAGGGCTTGACATGTGGGGACACTGTTAAGCCGAAAATGAAATCCTAATATATGTACATGTACATGTATATACATGTACTATAGTATTAGTCATCCATATATTCAGTCTATTCTGGCATTATTTTGCAGGTATAAATTCTAACACAATATGAATATGATCCAGAAAATAAAGCCATGTATTATTTCCAAGTAAATTTAGGTTGGATTATTTGAAAAATACTGCACTTAAAAATTTTCATCAGAATTAGACATAATGGCATATTTCTTTAGCAGTGGAAAGTTATCAAGAAGTATTCAAATTGACAAGTCAAATGGTCAAGAAATTGGTCACTGGAAAATATCCTTTAAGATAATGTTTCTTCACCTATTGTCTTGCTTTTAAAACATGTCACAGAGTGATGTAGAATAATAGTTATATTCATAAAGCACGACATCACCGTCCAATATAAATTCACAAAATTACATATTGATGACTTTATTACAGTAAGATCATGTGACCAGTTGAAAATGACTAGCTACACGTATCTTAACTGATGATGCAACATTTAAAAGAAAACAAGATGCTCAAAATTAACTGGGTTATTTTTTACTATCTGCAATTTGGACCAATAAGATAAAATCTCAAAATGCAAAATCCATCTTTTCTAACAGCAATTTTTTGTCTGCATTAAATTTTGAAGAAAAATGTTACTGCAACATATTCTTGTCATAGAGTGATATATAACAATTAATTTTGACATATGGCGTGTGCTGGATGTGATCCTCTTTTTTTAGGGGCATGATTGAATTTTAATTAAGAATCCTTTGGGATAATGGCCAGACAGACATGTTTTCTGGGGTTAAGTACACCTCTCCCTCAATAACTCACACACAACAGGGTCCACAAACATAGACCGCACTTAAAAGGGAGGGTGCAAGTTACAATGGGACCTAAAAAAAATAATATTTTGCTTTGAAGTATGTGTGTGTGTCACATGTGTATGTGTTAGGAAACTGGGGCGTTTAATAATGATTGAACCCTCTATTTAAAATCAAGTCGATAACACTTGTTAATATTGTTCTTTTTCTAATGAAAATGATTGTTATACTGTTTAAATAATATATTTTCAAAATGTCCAACATGTGCAAGATTGTTTCAACTGGTTTCAACAACCATCAAGTTTATGCTAAAAATCTGTGTATTATTACGTCACTGCGTTTTGTTTTCTGAATCCTGTAGTGGTGTTTAAATATATCCTGCCATTAATTGGGAGTTCACAGAGCAGGGAACAAGACTAACTGTTGATTAACCCCCAAACAAGATTTCTTTTTTAATTAGAATTGTTTTTTGAAAAAATGCAATATAACAAAAGAAAGTACAAGAGTACCATGAACTGTACATAATATGCCTGCCAAAGATTGTACAGTCCTAAGTGTAAGCATTTGTACGGAGTGGTTCACTGTGCAGATTATTGTCCAATGGGTCTCAGTGACCTGAAACTTTGGTCAAGGTATGTGATCTTGAACTAAGCTTGCTTTGTAAAAAAAAACATGTCTTTATATTGTTTGCTAAGTCTATTATCACGATTGTGACCTCCTGCCTTTAGATTCCAGAATCTTTTGGTTTCTTTATTACTCTAAGTGCAAGCAATTTATAAATTTGGTAAACAAACTAACTCAAAGACAAAGGTCATTCAACACAACCTTCTCTCTAAGTCACAATGTCCCAGATGTTGGATCAACCTTTTCACCCACAAATCAATAAGATTCTCCCATACCTTCAGTGCAAGCCCTCCAAAACTTTTGTCAAGGTAAATTGTCCATAATTATAGTTATTATACATAC
This sequence comes from Unio pictorum, assembly GCA_030141615.1. Taxonomy (NCBI): domain Eukaryota; kingdom Metazoa; phylum Mollusca; class Bivalvia; order Unionida; family Unionidae; genus Unio; species Unio pictorum. The sequence goes on from JARLTB010000110.1 coordinate 5,546,203, forward strand.
AATAATTTTCTTTTTGAAAAAAAGTGACTTGACCACACCATTCATAGGTTTCTTAATAACCCAATGTATAAGTCTTCTACAAATTCTGAAAAAGGCACATGACTGAAAATTAAATTATTTTCATGTAAACCAATATTGTCTACCTAGTGTACTGCCCTTGATCTTTAACTGTTTGACGCTAAAACCTATAGACTCCTTCTACACCCCAGGTAGATGCCATCCACAGGTCTGCCACACAGAACTAATGTTACTGTGTGAAAAATTCTTTTTTTTTTTAAATTCAGTGACCTTGATTTCTGACTCCCAAAATCCAGTCTTCCTCCCTAACACAAATAAGCCATCCACAAAGTTTGGTAACCCTAGATATTGAGCAGAAACAATTCTGTTAACATGAACAATATATTGCTTTTATGTGAATATATACAGTATAAAGCACAATAAAGTAGCAAACAGCTGTTGTGTAGCATTAATCATTGTGTGCAGTTCTGATCAATAATTAAGAAGCTGTTGCAGCAAGATCTTGTTTGCAAAATTGTGTTGTCCTACTCCTAACATGGATATCTTGCACTTTACTGTATGGGCAATTCAATTTAATTTGGTTTAATGCTGCTGAAGGAAAATAAGCAACCAAAATTAAAATGGTGCGAACAATCAACAACTACATCACAAGTAGAGATTTACATCTATGAGACTTTTGTTCACACTGGTAAGATGCCTGTATGTGTTTAAATAACACTGAAACACCTGGTGAAATTGATGGCCATAATGCCTGCCTATCTTGGATAAAATGACTGCCACAGTGGGACATTTGATGGTTCACCCCATTTCCACTTCATCAGTAGGCATTCAATTAAAAGTATAATCCCTATGGACTTTGATTTCCTCCTGTGACAAAAATGTCAGGGTTGTCTTGCAGTATTTGCAATACCATTTAATCTTGAGGCAGGAAGGTCTAGATATTTTTTCTATTTTTGTTCCCTATTTAAGAGAGAAATTTCTTAAACTGAATAATATTGAATACAACAGCTATAATTGACAGCCCAACATATCATTATTAGTTGCAATGTAGTATGATTTGATTGACAGGTAGATGTAGTGTATGGGGTGTCCTGGGAGGGGTAACATCTCTGGCTGGCTAAGGCAGTCATACTCCTTTGGGGTTGCACACCAACCTTTGGTCCCCACTTGGCACTCAGCTTTCACCAGCAGCCACATCTCAGAAAATGGCCTTGACTGGCCAGCTAAACCAAGCTGAGGGTAGCTGATGGGTTATAAACCCTCCATGAGTTAGGCTTTGTCTACCTAGCATGTGAAGACTGGATGCAGCTGCCTGCGCAGAGGAACCACCTGCTGGTCAACAGGCAGAAAGGTTCTTCCCAACAAAGAATCATGGAGCTCTAAGAGCTCAAACAGACACATAGGACGTCCTGGTCATCCACTTCACTCATCTCCGTCTCCAGCTGTCTCGACGTTATGCTGCTAGATTTAGATAGTTTTGAGCACAAGAGTCAGATGACAACAAACTGCACAACTCTTCCTCACGTAAAACAAAGTCACCACACAAGTTATTCTTGTCATCCACCCATCCTATTTTATCATCCACTAAAGTCCTGTGGTGACAGGCAGGTAACGAAGTGGCAGGTGTGGATATACTGGCAGTCATTGCAGCAAACCTGCATACAGGCGGCTCATTAGGGTCGTTCATCACTTGGACATGGAGAAGCATTGGAGTCCGGCAGCCCCCTGCGCAAATGAGCAGCCCTCCTTATGAATGCACTGCTCACCTCCCTGGCTTAAGGAAAGGGCTAAAAAAGGTGCCCTAAACATTGCCTGCTCTAAACATCTCTAGCCAGCATACTGCAGCTGGCAGGGACCCTACTCCAGCATTAAAAATACAAAGAAGAAAATGAGGATTGTTCCTCTCACACTTGTGCATGGAATGTGTACACCTTACTGGACAAAAGATGATGCGGAAAGACCCCATAGGAGAACCGGCCATATAGAAAAGGAACGCGCCAGATACAATAACGACATTGCTGACTTGAGCAAGACCCAGCTTGCATGAGAAGGCAAACACTGTGAATGGGGTGATTTCACAATTTCACAATCATATGAGTGTGCTTTTTGATAAGTGGATTAAAATGATGGGCACTGTGCTCACTTACAAAGTTATATGGGTTAAGATCTTAAAAAAACATGCCCTCATTACATATTGGAAAAGACCTGATTGTATTTTTAGTGGAGCATGATTTCACTACTTTAGAAGATGTGATGGCTTAGCAATATGAGAGTGCACTCTCATCTAACCACCAGAAGGGAGGGGGGTTGGGGCAGGGACCGACCCATAGTCACTGACTTTAGGAAGATTAACTGGTTGATCGATCTCCTTAATGCTTGTTTTCAATATAAAAATCCCTTATCTTCCAGATATCAATGTAATTAAATTCCTGAATTCCAAATATATGTAGCTACAAGAAACACCTTTGTTTAACAATTAGTAAGACTATCTTTTACTATGAATTTCATATATCAATCAGTCCACTTCAGATATCAATACTCATGATCCACCGATGAGATAACAAAAGTCCATTAACCACAGATATATGTAAACACAAAATTACTTTCTTTTCTTTTTTCTAACACAGGGAAATGATGGCTCGATGATTAACTTCCTGGTCTCAAGACCAAAACGGTTTATTTAAATCTACCATTGGACAAGCCCGGGTCACTTACTATAGTCACTTTACTTCAAATACCTCACAACAATTAACCACCAAATCTATTCTCAAGATATCATTCAAAGCTAAATGTACTTCTGCCCCATTATGCAGAACAATTCTTTTCAAAGAGTTGTTCTTGTGATGGGAAAAAAACCCAGTTGTTAGTGAACAGGAATTCACAAAAATACCTTGATACCCACATTACCTTCCTTTTCTCATATGAATAAGTAATTTTAAATCAGAATTAAGCATAGAATAGACAGTAGCTGCCTGTAACCTAGTTGTGACATAGCTTTATCTTAAGATAGATGCAGGTTTGGTGGCAACATGTAAACACTGTAGAAATCAGAGTAAGTATGAATGATGGTCATAGGGGCTCCCCTCTCCACTATATAAATTTATATAAAATCATAAATTTACCTGCCCATCGCAGGACAAGGAACATGTGAATTTCTGTTGGCAAACACAAGTTTGGAAAAGATGTGAATTCTGGAGACATATATGTCTTATAAAAAAAATACAAATTTTTTTTGGGAAATCCAGATCATTCAAGGTCTTAAAGGCACAAGATAATTTTCAATGAAATGAAATGTTCCTTACTGAAGTTGTGCTACTGTTGTTGGTTGGTTGGTTGGTTGTTTGGTTGGTATTGACACTTTCAGCTAGGCTGTGAAATGCAATTTTTGGAGAACAGGCAATCAGGGACTTCTCAGTGATAACATGGAACACTTGAAATTAAACTCATGAAAGGCCTCGTCAATAAAAAGTTGCATACCAAATTAAGTTTAAATGCAGCAGAGCTTAGGCAAGTTACACTGTGCAACACAGGGTCAAGAGGATAGCACTGAGAGGCCATAACTCAAATTAAGTCAAAAGTCTCATGAATATAAAAGCAGAATGCTAAATTCAGTTGAAATGCAATACACTGTGCAACAGTCAAGAGGATAGGCAGTGAGGGGCCATAACTCAAATTAATTCAAAGTCGCATGAATATAAAGCATGATGCCTAATTTAGCTGAAATGCAAAACTTAGTAAAATGCTATGAAATCAGCCGGGAAAGCAGGAAATGTGTAGCCATATTGCATGTAAATGATGTTGTGGAACAATGGTAATAAAACTCACGGTCTATGCAATCTGAAGCTACATTCCAAATTTATTTGAAATCCAACATATTTTGATTAAGTTCAGTCAGGAGGATGAGCAATGTAGGGGGCATAATTTATCTGAATCATTCTTTTTTTTGGTAACATGAAGAGCAAAGATAATAAATTTAAAGACTGCAACATGAACACAAGTTTTAAGCAGCATTTAATAAATTCTGGATATAAGGTCACAGCTATCTGGATTTTACACCAAACACTTGCTCATCCCATATAGCAACTTAAATGTCAATAGAGGACTGACACAGAGGATTGGTATGGTTTGGTATCCTATGGCACTGGAACACAGTAAGGTTATTCAGTGCTAGGGCAATCAGAATGAAGTACCTTGCCAAATGGATTAGAGCTGTATCGATGTCACTTTTTGCCGATTATATCGATACCGCGTATAGCCGATTATCAAAATTGCCGATACCGATTATGAGACCGATTATTTGATTATCATATTATGTACTCAACAATAAAGGCCTGGAAGGCGGGGGGGGGGGGGGGGGGGGGCTTATCCATGGGCCAATGTCAAAACTTTACAGGTTTTAGGTGTTTTTGTTGTCTACTGTAACGGCAGTACGTCTTGGGACAAAAATATCCGTGTTCTAAGACATAGGCAAGTTAAAAAAGTAACTTTCGGTGACCCGAAAATTATTAAACTTTTATAAAGTACTATTTATTATTGATTTTGTTATTATTCTGCATGTGCATATTTTCTGATTTCCACAACACGAAATTACATAAAGGTAAAATACAGCCTTCATAATTCGCGCGTCGGTCAAGTTTACCAGGGAGACCATATACTATAATGTACAGTACTTATGCAGTGCAAAGTGTGCATAGCGTCACTTAAATCCTTTTTTATTCCCAAATATATTAGATGCAGATTTTGCTTTATTCGTTGTTTCGACCAAAGTGTATTCTTTCAGATAAAATTTCAGCTAATCTGTAATAGCTGTTTCATTTACTTCGAATCACCTCTCACGAGTTACTCATTTTCAATGATATAAGTGATCCTACAAAATGAGGTAGTATTTTGAGTGTACAAGGGACACAACTGGTATAATTTACATCTTCACGCAGCGTGGCAATAATAAAGGCTAAATTTCTCATATAGATCAACTAAGATCAACATCAATCAATTTTAGTTTTGTCTTTTGGCTGAACAAACATGTAACTTTCTACACAATGGAAAGCTTGATGTTTCGCGGCACAATAAATATGTTGAGTTTATTGCCGACTTTCTATGAGCAAAGGTCGTTGGCTTGCTTTGACGACAACAAATACTCGTTATTGCTGCGGCAACATCAGATAATTGTAAAACATTGATATAGAATTGTTTTATTTGTTTAGTATATGTCGGTGCTTCAAAGGTACAGTAAAACCTGTTATGACTTATGAGAGACCGCCCCTTCTGCCAGATGGTGGCTTGGTGAAACACTAACAAAAGAAATAAAAAATAATTTTAAAAAATCCGGAAATGATTCTCACTTACTAGTATTAAAGACAATGAGTTTGTTCACCCTCCAGGCATTACGGATTAACTGAAAGAGAGACGACGTACTCAAACCTACACTGAAGCCCTTTCAAACAATTTCTCACTGGGACATAAGGACTATCGATGTTTTGTGAGTTTTCATAAAGATAAAGAAAATACACAAACCTCAAAATTGACTGTGTATATATCCATCATTACTCCCTTTGATGTTAATCTTACTGGCTATTCACATGACTTTGCCACTACAGTGGCGGTTAGCGACATGTACTTTAGTCTGGTTTACTGCAGTTTACAAATGTTACCGGACGCTGGAGTTGAAAATTTCGCACAACTGGCAGCAAGATAAATTCTTTTTAAATACTTTATTAGAGCAATCTCTTTGTTACAAAAGATTAATTGATGGTTCGATGTGTTTATCTCGATATATGGTTATTCGACTATACAGTAGTGTTAGTTAATGAGCAACTTGTTTGCATACTGCATTTATCCCGAGCTCTAGTGTTACAAAGGATTAAGTTACGGTCAGTCAAAACGCAACTGTATATACAACTTTTATCAGGAAAAATTGGTTATTTAAAAAAATTATTTGCATCGGCACCGATTATTTTTGCCGATACCCGATTATACCGATTGTGCTAATAATCGGCCCGATTACGCGTACGGGCGATTAATCGGTACAGCTCTACAATGGATACACCATTGTAGCTGATGTGGGTTGGTCTGATGACAAGATCTGAATCTGTACCTTTCTGGTAGACTGGCATGCAGAACATTGATCATAAATTTACTAAAAATGCTTTTTAATGTACACGCAATTTGAAAAACATTGGGTTACATGATTACAAATTATCCTAAAACTCATCAAAATGAATTACTTGCAGTGATGCAAAAATAAATCATTTGCAACAAAAGAAAACTAATGTGAATAAATAATTGTATATGTATTTAAATTATCTGTCCTAATGATAATGTAATTATCTGTTCTAATGGTAATGTAATTATTTGTTCTAATGGTATTGCAATTATCTGTTCTAATGGTAATTCAATCAGCAAATAAGAGATCCCTGATGGTGTCTGTCACGATCTTGGTTTTCGCTCGAAGACTCTTGGAATTGAATAGTTTTCCATCTGTACAGTACCTGATGCCAACTCCAACCTCTCTGTCTCTGAAAGCGTTAGTCATCATGGCGGAGAACAACAGACTGAACAGTGTCGGTGCCAGAACACAACCCAAGTTCTCCTGCTCCTGCACAGTCTTTGGTCTCACCATCTGTACCAAGAAGACTTAAGTCCTGCATCAGCCAGTGACTGGAAAGCCCTATGTTGAGCCCAACATCAACGTCAATGGCCAAAACTTCAATGTAGTGAACCGCTTAACCTACCTAGGCAGCACACTATTGATGATAAGGTGAATCTCCGCATTGCCAGAGCCAGTGCAACTTTTGGCAGATTGTATTCCAATGTTTGGAATAGAAGAGGCATCAGCATCCAGAACAAACTAAAGGTCTACAGGGAAGTTGTGCTCCCCAAACTACTTTACACATGCAAAACATAGGTGGTGTACCAACACCCCGCCAGGAAACTGAACCACTTTAACACAACAAGTCTCAGGAAAATCCTAAACATCAAGTGGCAGGACAAGGTTATAGCCACTGAGGTACTCACCCAAGCACGTATCCCCAGCATCCACACCATCCTGATGCAGTATAAGCTATGCTGGGCTGAACATGTTGTACACATGCCAGACCACCGGCTGCCTAAGAGACTCTTCTAAGGCAAGCTGTAACAGCAAGGACAGTGATCCCACAGAGGTCAGAAGAAATGCTTCAAAGACAATCTGAAAGCTGCATTGAAAGCATTCAACATAATCCTGATTCCTGGGAGCAAACAGCAAGCAATCAAGTCACTTGGCATTCCTCTGTGCACTAAGGCTCCAAGTTGTGTAAATCTAGCAACACAGCAGCTGCAGAGCTGAAGAGGCAAGCCAGAAAAGTATGTGCCATCAACCCTCATAGAGATGTCCCATTCATCCACTGTCCCTTAAGCAAATGAGCATTCCATGCAAGGGTTGACCTCATCAGCCACCTGCACACACACAGAATAGAACCAGAGTCTTCAACCCTTGAATGACTAGAGAGGTCCTCGTCGAATCAATGGACAAACAACAACAGAGTTTACCAGACATTTCAGACATGTTCTATTTTCCAAGGTGAAACTGAAATGAAATTTGAAGAGAAGGGAGCTATGGCAAATGGAAAGAGTTATGTTTTCTTTCTCAGTTCTACTCGTACTGTAAATATACAGAAGGTAAGTGTCAACACTGCAACCTGAGCATCCTAGAGACCAAGAAGTACCTGTGAACATTTTGTGCATTCTATGCAGTATATTCCAATAAATGGGATACTTCCTATCTCCTTTCCAATGTGATAAATCCTATCTGATATCTAATATTTACAAAATCAGGGGTCATGGCCTTGAAGTACATCCAATGGCAAGATCACACAGATCTTCATTTGCCAATTCTTGAAATTTCTGTTGGTTTTACAGACATGCAGTGGAAATTAGGGCATAACTGACTTTTGATCCGGAAATCGGATTCCACCGGATAGTATGAACTTCCGATTAATCGGAGTCGGACAAGGCAAGAACGACCGATTCGAATAATAAAAATAATAAAGTTGAATTTCTATAGCACCGTGTCTAACACTGCGTGTCATTTGATAGTGCGTTAATAAAGTTAAATAAGAAGTCAGAAAAGTCCAATATGGTCAACACAGCCACGCTGTGAGACAATCTATTTGAACCAGCGGATGAAAACCGGAAATGAAGCCGGATATGGTAAAGTACTAAGTAACATGCTAGACACGGCAAAACCAGATACCAGAAACCCAGAAATGGAAGATTAAATTTTTTAGAAAAGAAAATACGGATTTAGCATTTCCGATTAATTGAATCGTATCCGGAATCGGAAAAATTTCATGCCCAAAATCCGGAATCGGAAATTGGTAGAAAAATGCTAATCGGTTATGCCCTAGTGGAAATGACATTATTATTAATTGTTTCAGGAAAAAAGAGTGGCTAATAACAACAAAATTATGTTTTACTTTTTTTCCATATGCATCAAAATAGATTCTATTTTATCATGCAGATGTTTTCTATATACATGTACTGCATCAAATCACAAGCCATTTTTCATGCAGACAATAGTTCCATTGTGATAAAATGGCCTTAAAAATCCTGAGTGCATCTTCCAATTTTCAGATTTTTTTAATTACTGATCTTGAGCAGTTAACCAAGATATTAAAATAACACCTACTATAAAGGACTCCATGGAAGTGTGGCCTAAATGGATAGGTAACATTAAAAACAAGGTTAAGAATAATCATAAATATAAGTCATGAACTAATAACCATTGTCTGTTCATTATAGAGGTGTCCACTAAAAAGGTGATTTTATTGAAGTTGTCATTAAGAATACAAAATATGGGAGCTTTTATGTGGATCTTGCAGCCTACATTAATCCAAGCTCTGAGCACCAGAACTCCCCCAATTGCCTCAATAAACAGTGATTATTCCTTCAGGGGCACATCTGTAGCAATCATGCAGATGAGAAGATAAGATGTTCTGAGGAAATTACAAAACACCCAAAGGAACTAAAAACAATTCGACCTTTTCAAATTTAATTTGTGAAGTAAAGGCTAAATTACCCTATTATCACTTAATAGAACATCTGACCTTTTTCAAATTTAATTTGTGAAGTACCCTATGCTGATAGTGTCAATAACTGGAAACAAGAGTCCCTTCAAGGGGCTGACACTCTACTAGGCAAAGAGATTTTTCAGGATGTCAGGCCCCACTGCTGAACATGAAATTGTTAGTCCTTAATATAACAGTGGTATACCAAAGTTAATATCATGTACATTCCGATATAATGCAATATACTGTGGTACAAAATATTTAGTTTTCTCAGCTACAAAAATAAGTGCATAAGCTAAATTTTTCAATTGGTGCAAACAAACAAATCAATTGGTGCAGTGATTTATGGGAAGGGGGGGGGGGTGCATTTTGGGGCCAAAGATGGGACTTCATCCAATAGTGAAAGATTTAAAATTATCAAACAAATTTTCCAGTTTTTGAAATTTATTCCAGAACACTCTCTCATTGATAATTGGCCTAAATTGGCAAGCCAACATTATAAGACAGCAAGTAGTAAATTTTCTGCCTCCTTATTAGTTACCAGTTATTCGAGGATTTCATTGACAGAACAGTGACCTTGACATTCCCATAAAAGCTGAACTACCCCTTCTCCACTTCGAAACTGTATTGAGAAACCAATCAAACCAGCCAGGTTTCTAACCAGTGATCCTTGATTTACAAAGCCATCACTCTACCAACAATACTGTGCCATACAAATATGATGGGCCCAATTCTTGCTAGAACAATCCCTATGGTCAAAGTCATGTGGATTTAATGACAGCGAAATGCATCATGCTAAAAATATTTTCAAAATTTCAGTATCGGAAGCTACAAACCAGATTGTACAGTGTATTATAAAAAGATGATTAATCAAAGAAGATATTTCAAAATAAGAAAGGATGTAATGTGCACAATATTTATAAAATGAAGGAAAGAATAAATTTGTATGGTGACACAACACACATATTTCACTTGAAAACTTACATAATGTACATAACTGTATAATGTATAAAAGTAATTAATGCATACATACAAGAACAAAGGGAAAACCTAAAGCTATTCAGTGAGATATATTACATGCTTGGGTAGCTGCAACATCATGTTTCAAACAAAATTACTTTCATTAAAGTGGTAACTGATTCCAGATCAGATCCATTACAAATATGTGATTTTGTTGCACACAAAAAACTGGAAAGCCTAGGTTAACTTTTTTTGCATACAAACTTATTTTCACAATGTTTTTAATATCTATGTTTGGTATCTATTAGTTCTCTAATGTACAGTTCTCAAATGTACAGTACAGTATATGTATTATTGAATCTATATTGTACATTAGTGTACATACTGTAGTATCCATATTGTAAAGTACAGCATATATATATATATATATATATATATATATATATATATATATATATATATATATATATATATATATATATATTTGTAGAATCCTTATTGTACAATTTACTGTACACACAGTAGTAGAATCTATATTGTACAGTACATACAGTTGTAATGTCCATATTATACAGCACATACAGTAGTATCTATATTATACAATACAATGTATTATAGTATTTATATTGTACAGAAGAATGTATATACTGTGGTATCTATATTGTCAAGTACAGTACATGTAGTAAACTACTGGGCATGATTTCATTTAGAATAGACTGGTAGTAGGGTCCCAAAAAAAAACATATCCAGATGTTTGTTGGCGTGTTAAGAGCTTTCGATATCGGAACCCTCATGCTGACAATAATATCTGCTCCTGCCTGTAATGTTAATGATCAATATTTAATGAAAAAAACTGTCTTAGGCAATCATTAAAAAATTCAAGGCTTGCTATCCCATGACACAAATTGCATGAGTTGTTAGATCCACAGTTGTTTTGTTTCTTTTTGTGTTTCTTTGCTGGCTGCATGTAATCAAACATTAGATATTAGCATTTAAAAAGATGAACCAATTATTCCCATGAATTATAGCAAAAAAAACTGTTAATGCAATTGTTATATGTTGATTTTGAAGACATCAAATAAAGAATTTTATTGATAGCACAATACACAAATGAAATTCTGGCAAAGGTATAATGGATGAAAACCAAAAAGTAAACCCGAAAAGTACATATCTATTCCAGAATACCACAGAAATTTAATGGAAGTTCAATATTATTCAGCTTAATTTAATAAAGACTGGTACATTTTATCACATCTTGTTCGGGAGATCTTGTACAATTAGCAACAAGATATGATATACCTCTCAGGAAATGACCACGCGTTCCAAATGGATCTGATCTTGTGCTAGCAGGTGAAAGAGTCTGCAGCATTTAATTGATTCCATATAATTTGAGAATTAAATCAATTTTGCATCCATCAGCACTACACTGAATAACCTTTGTTGTTAACTGTACATCTAGTGACAAAAATATTAAACAGTTTGGATATAAAACGTGTATATCTTTCTTAAAATCTGATATGTTTATACACATTATACTTGAACAATATTATGAGTCTATAGTCTTAAAATAAGTAACTGAAAATAGTAAAAAAGCAGCAAGCTTAGTTAAATTCAACAAATAATTTATTTCCCTACAATATAAAGTGAAAATGTATGAAAAAGTAGCTTATGGTATTGCAAACTGAATCCCAGTAATTCCAGAATTAGAGACACAAATCTTAATGATTAAAGTTCTGAATAAGCTTTAGTGGAAATCCAAATAAAAAATGCTGAAGGTGTTGATGTGCCTATGGTGGCCCCTAAAATGCTGATGTGCCAAGCCTTTTGTTGGATCACAATAACACAATTTAGGAATTAAATCCTTATTTGACATTTCAGTAAAAATTAAATTCTCTATTTACCAATAATGTTAATTTTCAAGAACACTTTATATTTCAAAAGAATAAGAAATTGAATTAAATAATTTTAACAACTAAAACTCCAGCCCAAATGAAATTCTGGACACAACAATAATATAAATGATTCTGCAAAAATCTTAAAGCAATTGAATCCATCATCTTTCCAGTAATAAGATTCTATAGTCCTATACTTTACCTCAGGTTACACTAGCATTTTCTAAGGTCTGTTACTAAAATTATAATTCAGAATATGGAATATGTGTGGAAGGCCAGGTATATTTAGAGGGAAATTCAAAATAGCCTAGAACCAGATCCAGATAAATATGTTTACTTCTATTAATAATGATCTAAGTATTTAATGCATGCACATAAAGAATATTTTTAGCTATGTATTAGCTGCTTACAGAATTTTAAAAAAACAATAATTCAGGTCAAGCAAAAAAAATGAACTTCATTTTGGACACAGTTAAGTCCAACATACAATGTTACATTCCAATAACATGTAATCATAAAAGATTTTTTTTTTTAAAAACCCACAAAACTAATGAACAATGCAAATTAAACATACATAACATTAGTGAATGCATCCAGTTTTGCAAAATCATTTTCCTTCCTAAACTTTCAATTGAAAATAACATTCAAATTAGTTGTTTCACTCAGTATGTTTAAAAAAGTTCAGATGATGGCATCCATTTTTATTCCTAGTTTTGGTGTCATTACATATGCAAGAAATAACAAATGACATTGTAATGCTGCTCAAGGAACTCCAAGTATAATGTCCATCAAGTACACCTTTCCAGATTGAATTTCTAAGTTGTGTCAATACAGAAATATGACGATGGCATAAATCATACTACCAGGTGTACAGAACATGTCCTATGTTCAATTAAAAGATTTCAAACAATACCAACTGCTCCAGTGACCGAAGCAGTTAGAGCATTTGCTTTGGATGTGGGAGGTCATGGGTTCAAACCCTTGCTAAATCTAAAAAGGCTTATTAAAATTATATTAACAGCTGCCTCTCTTGGTGTTCAGCATTAAGAGGTCAGTGTTTTAACTGGTTGATCTAGTGTTAAGATAATGTGACTGGGTGGAATATGATGCTCATGTCTGTAGCATGATGACACTGTGCTAGACATCACTGCAGGCATCATAGCTATACCATATGACTTCATTTTTTTTAAAAGCTACATTAAAATCTCATACACAGACTCAAACACACTACCCTATGGCAATAACATTTGGTATTAGCCTTAAATTACTCCAACAAAAGACAATCCAAGAGAAGATAAATGAAAATGTGTCATGCCTAACTTTTGTCACACAATTTTGCTAATAGTAAAATAATAAAGGAAAAAACAACCTCTCCACCCAGAACTTAAATGAATTGTTCAAGAGAGAGCATCTGATTCAAAAGCAATTTTTTTGGCCAATTGTTTTGGCAAATAGTAGGTTGTTAATATACTGCATTAAGTACTGGTAGTAGTTTTTATTCTGGCTGGTTCTCTTGTCTGAATGGCTCAGAGGTTTAAAACACTGATTATTGTGGCTTAAACAAAAAGCTACTTCCCACAAGCCCCAAATAATTCACATTCTCATGGAAAAGGACCATTTTCTCCTGTTTCAAGTCAAAATTCCATAACTAATGCTAGGCCACAATCTGGGTAGTAATTAAAAGCTAGAACTGTGCATGGAAGTCTTGCTTAAGTACCTGTAAACTATGGTATATACATAAACTCTTATATGAGTTGAGTAGAACTGCCAACAACACAGACCATGATCAGCCTTTACATAATGTTTTTCAGACTGGGGTCTATGTTGTTTGTTCTAACAAATCACATAGATCCAAACATGCCATCACTTTATGCATTGGCAGACCTGGGTCTGTACAATTTGTAGCTGGGCTCAACTTACAAGTAAGTATATACAGTACCCTAAATGCAAAACCTAACCAATGTGTGATAAAGACAGATGGTCAGAGAGACACTAAATGCTCCTTCCCTTTCCTTGGTGGGGCATAACAAAATTTACACCATGCCTAGGACATATGAAGTCAAATTGTTGATGGGACATCTGGGAAACCTACCCACTGGTTGTGCATTAATAAACTGTTAGCCATCTGCTGCAGAAAAAAGTCAATTTTTCACAAGATACATTGGACTCTGCAGTCTGACTCAGCAAGTACGTTTTCTGCTATTCTCAAATAAAAATTTCAAACTCACAAAGCACAAAAAATATTATTTAAAAAAAGCAAAAGTTAGAAAAATGTATCTAAGATGCATAAATGACTTTATCAATGAATACAAAAAAAGCTACAATATACAGCAGTGTGATTAATGTATATACTCACCTAAAAGACCAGTTAAACTGCAAAATCTACTGACCCACATCTGCTGTTGCATAATGCACTGGCATATCTGGGTCTGTGCAGTTTATTAGTAGTAATCTGTACAATAAACAACACAGACCCTGATCTGCAGGCATATTATGCTATGGCAGATCAAGATCTTTGTTGTTTACAGTTTGACTCAATTTATAGGTACCGTGTTGTTCTTTAATTTCTCCCATTTCCTATCTTTTCTATTTTCAAGATAACTTACTGTTATCTTCACCCCACCAGTTATTTTCTTTTTCATGAAATTGTAAATAACTGCACTTTATTCCATCTTTGTATACATGTATTTACTTAAAATTATTTGAACATAATAAGAGGGATCCAAAGGATGACTAGCTTTGTGAACAAAGTGGGTTGCCCTCTGAAATAAAGATCTTCTTATTAATATTATTATTATTATTATTATTATTATTATTATTATTATTATTATTAAGAACAAATCATTGCTTCAAATAAGTTAACAAATGCAAACCGAACATAATTAACCTGACAAGTTTGATATCAACATATAATAATTTAAAACAATTTCCCTCTCTTTTTGTAAAAATGCATTAATTGGATAAGCTCATTCTTTGTACAGCAACCAAAGAAAATCAATCTGTTAGCAATAAAATAGTTGCTAAATTTTCAAACAGCCATATATTACACTTCAAGAACTGCAACTGAACACATTCCAATGTTATTAGTATTTATAATTTGGATTGGTCAGCTGGGAATTCATGTTGGTGAAACTTAATGCCTAATCTATGTAATCTCTCACAATGAAAAATGCACTCAAAAAAATTAGCAGTCTTCTGCTTCACACACAAATTTCCAGAAGCCATACAAAAAGGACTGAATGGGTTGTACCAATTCCAATAAGTGCCTGCTAGAGATAAATGACTACCAGTATGTCTCGATCCTATATCATATGAATTTGAAAAACAATATGGCATATCAATTTAATACCAGCATTCTTAACGGATTTTAATTATATAAATGACAGTCAATATTTATATGTTTTGACATGTATTATAGTTTCATCTAGATTATCGAAAGAATAATTGCTGTCTCCTCTCCTTCTGTGCTTATTTCAAAATCATTGGTGTATACTCCAATCTATTCTTTGGATTTTGAGCTAACATGGGAGGTTTTGGCATGTACTGCCAAATTCAATGACAATGTCCTTAATTAAAACTTAGCAACAACAGAGCAATAGACTCACATGATATTTATTACTAGATGCTAATATTCTACTATTGTAAATTCTAATTTCAAGTAGACAGTCTTGTTGACCATCTTCATGTAACAGTTTGTAATCAGAGTTTGGGCTGAAGTGTCTGGACAACTAGGATTTTTTCAATGCACAAGATAAGTTAAAGAAAATCAAAATATTTTAAAGACACTGTTACACATCTGATTTTCTTCACATTAGAGCTGTATACATAAATTCTGTGACTGAAGTATGTACGTACAAGAATGACTTTGACCTTTAATCTTTTGACCCCACACCTAAAACAATATTTGTATCTCACGGTAAACATCCTTACATGAACTTTGCATGTTGTCCATTCATCTATAGTAATAATGGATACATATTTAGTACTGCAAGATACTAAACTTCAACCTTTAACCACTTTTGGCCATCAAACTTCAGCAGTATTAACTCCCTTTAAGGACTGCTCCAGTGACCTAGTGGTTTTACCAAAAGACTTACAAAAATGGTACTAATATCTCCCTGCTTGGCGCTCAGATCCCAAACTTAAAATAACTTCAACAAAAGCTGGAAATCTCCTAAAAACTAATGAAGAAAATTTCCTTATTTATTGTATATACTTTGCAAAATCTCAATTATACTTAACAAAATGTCTCCCTGTTCCTGAAATACAATCATGCAGTAAGATTTTTTTCTTCCATCATTACAACATATCATTTCATTATAATTCCAGAATTGCTGATTGTCTTCAAATACACATACTCTCACTTGTAAACAAATATGCAATATATAGATTAGAATATTTCATTTCCCCCATGTCTTTTATGACAAACGTGTTGACATTTTGCATACTTTGCATTTACTATCAATAAGATCAGATATTGGGAAATGTGTGGACTTGGCAAAGACCATTAACTAGACAGAGTTGCTTTTCTCATAAACAGTTATTGTTATCAAGGCCAATTTCATATATAAGTTGTACTCCATTTATATTTTATGACAAAGTAATTTTGCCATATAACATGCACATTAATAAAGAATTTGTAGACCATATCATGATACACACAAATAGAGAACTGTTTAATATAAGCAACCTTGATTAAGAGAGGCAACTCCAATTCAATGATGCATTTTAATAGATCAACTGCAGTAGCTTCCCTTTTATATTCAGTGGTCACTTGTTTTCTGGAACATTCAATTACATTTACATGTACTGTATCCTCTTTGGTGTCACACGAAAGATTAATAGTAAAATATGGCTATTCATCTTCTGCTGAATGTTATGAATTTATTTTATTTTATAAAAATGAAACGAGTTCATGGGTAGATGCCATTTGCTGGAGACCCTGAGTACCAAGTTTATGTATCTCCTTTCTGATATCAATACTGATAAGTTATATTTTTCAGTCTTCTACTTTGATGTGTAATCAATCAATGATAAAATCCTTTGTGAAATCTTGGACAGTTAATATTCTGACATCTGATGACGTTTAGTGTTAATGCCTTATATTCATTTATTAATGACAGCCATGACATTTATCATGATTCACACAATTGGCAAACAAAAATAAAAACTCGGCCATAAGTTTGCTTCAGAATATTTTATGTGACCTTCACCCATCTGCACTATATTAATTTATTTTTACCCTTGATTCACCTTTGGCAATGACCCAAGGGCAAGCATTAATGTAATAAAAGCAAAAGGTATAATTTTACAACAGATCAATGATAGCAGTTACCAGATAATAATTCAAAACATACTGACAGTCCAATAGTTTGCTTTAAGCCCCACCAATGCTTACATGTACATGTGTATAAAACTCTTTCCTAACTTAAGAAATAAAACATTTTTCATACCAATGCTTACATGTACATGTGTATAAAACTCTTTCCTAACTTAAGAAATAAAACATTTTTCATACCAATGCTTACATGTACATTTTTATAAAATTCTTTCAAAACTGAATAAATATACCATTTTTCATACCTATACTTCTGACACAAATCAATTGATCCTTGTGTGTATGTGCATGCGCGAGTGTATGTGTGTTTGTGTTTGTTATTATCATGTTAAATCTCAAAGTTACTGTACTGATCTCCCACAATAATGCTGTTTATGAGAGCCAATAAAACTGTAGCTTTTTATGGGGTTGGGGGAAAACTAATTTTAATTATGCAATGCTTACGCATTTGGTATTACACAGCTTAATAGTTTCATGTTGAAAAATCTCATCCATTCAATATACATGTACTAGATCCTCCAATGTAGAGAAAATGTCAATTAAATGCATTATTGCATCTGCTGTGCCACACAGAAAGTCATATTTTTCATAAATGACAGTAAACCTGGTCATTAGAGCAGAGTGGAAGGAGGGCATTTGGCAATTGCAATGGGTAAGCACTGCATAATTAAAACCAGTTTAACCCCACCAACAAACTACCTTTTAATAGCAGCAATATGTTTCCAATTGCTATTGTACAGCTGAATTTCTCAATTAGGTGAATAGGTTGATGATTTAAAACTGCAAAAACACATTGAAAAAAAATGGAAAAGTACTCACCATTAGAAAGATTATCCATTTTACACATTGTTAGTGTCTATCTGGGCCACAAGTTGTTTTACAACTAAGCTTAAGGCCCCCAAGAAAAAATTCTTACACTTATTGTGCTAATGAGTGGAGGTAGGTGAAGGGTTTGTCTGTCATGTTATGTGAGAAAATTTAGTAACCATTCTTGTCTCATACTTATAAATGTCTTTTGAATGAATTCATAATTCAAAGTATTTTGGGTAATATCAATACGTATTATATAATATTAAGACTTTAGATCAAGTCTGAAACAAAGAAACTACATGTCCATGAATTGGCCATTCTGTTATGGTCAAATTCGCAGTTACTTTCTTTGAAGAACCTGGCCATGGGCCAAGAAACTCTGGTTGCTTTTAACCAATCAGCTTAGGCATAGAGGTCAGAAACCTGGCATTTTGACACTTCAGTTGACTACCCCAGAATAAATTTTATACATGTAACATTATTAATTTATATTTTAACAACTAGACCATTAGCTTTGCTGACTGGGGGCTCAAAGCTATTAAACCTTTAAACTGTCCGTCCTTCCCCCAAAGTTAGTAACAATTCCAAAGGGGGCACATACGTGACATTATCAAATGTTTCCTTGATAATGTCCATCAAGGAAGAGTGATTAAGACAGGTCCATTAGACAGCAAAGGTTCAAACCTCATGGCCTTCTAAAAGATAAAGCACTGGGCATAATTGGGCATAAGAGTTTATCTTCAACTTCTCCTGTACAGATTCAACTGCGAGACTGGGAAGTACCTGGTGATGGCACCTATTTTTTGGCTAAAAATCACATCTGACAATGGAGAAAAATGAATTTGCAAGTCTCAATAAACCATTGACAGCCTGTGTTAATAGACAAGTTATGTATCTAGCTGCATCTTCTCTCTATAGTGAGTAAACAACATTTATTAGTGTGATGGCCTGTACAGAGTAGTCTCAAAGGTTTTGGTACATGACCATAAAACAACATCAAGATAGCATGAAATAGGCTCCCAGCTTAATAAAATCTGTAACATTCACCAAAACTGATAGCTGTGTCCTTAGAGAATTTAAGTGATGGAAATCATTGCTCTATACCCCTTGATAGTCAATAATGAACATCATTTGTTCTCAAACTGGAACAAAAGGAAAAACGCAATAGAATTTACAGAAGGGCAGCAAGCAATATAATTTACAGAAGGGCAGCTATGATCAACATGTTTCCATCTGCACCAATTACAATTTGAACAATCAATCCCAATGAAGACTGAAGGAGTTTACTCCACACACATCCTAATTTTAGACAGAAGACAAATAGAAGTGAAGCTTGCTTTTGAGCCTTATCACAAACAAGTCTACTAGAGGTCTTTCCAACAGTGTTAAAATGACTCTGTTATGGAGTGGCAAAGACACAATTCCATTAGCAAGATTTTGTCATTCCTGGGAGGCTGTCTGCTAATATGTTCTTATCCAGGATGTCTCAAATTCAAAGAGCAATGCTCCCCAAGTTGGTACAGAGGAGGTTAATTGACCTCCATGCAAAAAGGAGTAGCTTGTATGCCTCCCTGATATCGGATGCACACTATGATGTATGTGTTGTCTGAGAAGACCATAATACATTCAACCCTTTTTCTCTCAATGCAGCCTTGCAACACACAAGACTGCTTCATTTCTTGATTGGTTGATGTCGAGAGAAAATTCATCTGGAGTTCAAAGACACTGGAAAATTAAGCCCTCTGGCTCAAAATGAGTGCACAAACCAGAATCTGATGAACTGGTGAACAGGAAGGAGTGAAGCACAGGTGGATGTATGGGACCCCAGTCAGGAATATGCACCAATTCATGCACCAATGTAAACACTGGTGAATTTGAGATATTTCTATTTTGGGGGTCTGCGTCATCAAAATCCTGAACACCGTGAACTCGACCAAGGTCTAGTTTGCGATTGTGTGTTGGATTGGGGCTGCAGATGTTTGAAAATACTTGATGGATGGCTCCTACAGAAGAAATCATTTCCATGTTTCCTGGTGGATTGTGATGGGACAGGAGCAGTTGTGGAGAATCAATGTTAATGATCCAGAAAGTCTTTAGAAGCCACCGAAGGGATG
This sequence comes from Unio pictorum, assembly GCA_030141615.1. Taxonomy (NCBI): domain Eukaryota; kingdom Metazoa; phylum Mollusca; class Bivalvia; order Unionida; family Unionidae; genus Unio; species Unio pictorum. The sequence continues at coordinate 5,566,379 of JARLTB010000110.1, forward strand.
AGTCACCCAAACATGGTCTCGGCTTTGAATCAACCAACATTAGGTTGTTACTTTTGGTCAAGCACATCCTTTGAAAGGGCTAAAGCAATATCATGGCAATTATGCAAAAATTCCACCAATAATATATCCTGTTGCAAGAGAAAGAAAATGTTTGAATGTCTTGGCCATTCTCCTGCATGTATTAAAAGGTGGCTGGAGTCAAAAAGGGTTATCTCGTTCATATTAAACAATGTAGCTTAGAATCTGACTGCATATAAAGCAATGGTGATGAATAACATGGCTTCTGTTACATGGTTTCAATTGTTTTGGACAGAAGACATAATAACAATATTGTATTATTTGTTCCACATGAAACAACTCTTTGTGTGTACTGTATGTTATATAAACCAGTGTATTTGCACAAGGTTAATGATTGTTCTCTCTTACTTTTAATTAAAATAAATGAAAGAGAACAATCATACCAAATAATAAGAACAATGTGTTATTATTTTCACATCTGAAATTTACCTGTTTCACAAAACATACCAAAAAATTGTGCTATATAAACACTTATGTATTTGCACCTCAACTGTTAGTACTGTGTGATATACACCTCTGTGCATACACAATAATAAATTTAAAAAATTAATCAGAAACAAATTCTTGTCTTCTAACTCTCCTAATTTTAATAAGAGTAATGTTTGTTTAACCTTTATTACACTCTGGGGGAAATACAATAACAATGTGATGTGTCACACCTGTTATAAATACAGTGGTACAATAGACACAAATCGACCTAAAATGATGTTTGGGCAATTATTTTTTATCGTATTTATGAATTCCTATTAAATGTGGCAGGGCTTATAATCCATGAGACTTGTACATGAACCAATTGTATTTGAAAACTAAGATGATGTATCCTATCTCCGAAAGTTTGAGATACAATGTTAAGTAACCCAAGAAGCCATTCTCAGAACTAATTCATGAAAACAGCTGGAGTTATCAACATGAAAAGAGAAGATGTAGTATAACACTAGATGAAATATAGCTGAAAGAACCAAACATGGTCAACGCTCTTAACATGCAATTTTATTATTTAAATGATATAACCATTAACATTGAGTCTCCTTGAGAAACATTACTCTTTCAGCACTGGGACAGCAGATACAAGAATGCACCTACATTATATTGACAGTTTTGAATTAAGCTTTGTAATGAGTAACGTACTACTGCTATTAAATAAGCAAAACAAATGTAAGTGCGATTACATATACTAGAGTACATTATACAGAAAAACAGAATTCACCCAGCATATTATAAGGACCCTGACAATACCCATGTTGTAACATTCAATGATGAGACCAATCCAAACAGCCCATGAACAGTCCAAAAAAAAGCGTTTAATAAGTTTAAGATTTGAAGAAAAAAGTGCATAGAGGGAAAAATCATGATTCCAAAAGGCGCACATTTTTTATCACCATTCTGGATGAAACAGCCAACAGAAACAAGTTCCTTTCATTATCAGAACACAAGTGATATGAATTATATATAAATCATAGGTGCTTGGATTCAACTGTAAGTAACAAAAAAATCTGCATGTCTCCTATCCACATACCAGGTGAAAATGAAAATAATCCCTCAGGTACAATGAGTTAATGTCAGATTCCTGATGTTGGTAGTTAGTAAGTGGTCAAACACTCCTCCACATACTACTACCAGGTAATTGACATTCACCTCCTATATCACACAATCCAACCACAAAAAAAGTGGTCAAAATGCTCTCAAACGGTGACACATTTCTAGCACCATTTACAATTACCAATTAGTCACAAGAATACATATTTTCATATCAAGTTTAATATATGAAGTAGGTTCAGGTATAAAGTACTTTACATGACTGCTTATAAGGTGAGTCAACTGCAAACTACAAAGACCTAGATCTGCCATTGCAAATGTGCCGACAGACCTCATGTCTACCATATATACTCGCTTATAAGTCAAACTGCAAACAACATAAATCATTATCTGCCATAGCATAGTGCGCTTGCAGGTCATGTTCTATGTTGTTTGTTCAACTGATTACTAATAAAATGCACAGATCCAGATCTGTCAGTGCATGATGCAATGGCAGATCTGAGTCTCTACTGTTTGCAATTAGACTCCTATGCAATTTCATGTGGTATGCAATTTGTTTGGAGCAATTAGTGGAGCAAACAACACAGACCCTGTTCTGTTTTTCATATAATGCAATGACAGATCATAGTCTATGTTCTTTGCAATCTGACTTGACTTAGGGCAAGTAAAAACATGGTACACTGTTAAATGTTGCTTAGTAATCAATCTTAACCTTGCACAGGAACTTAGGATACATCACTTTTATAATTTCAGGGTGACCAGTCACACATAAGCATGACACATGGGACCTTAAGTTGGACAACTTAAGCAAATACACATAAATTAAATAAATGTTGCTGATATAGTTTTTACTGCTATAGACAGTCTCTGTTTTAAATGGCATGTGGAACAAAACTTGTTTTTCAGTCTCTGTGCCCAATCGGTTAATCCTCAGGGCCAGTGTATGCAAGGATCAATGTTTATGGTTTATGGGTGTTTTTTTTCCATCAAGAATCTCCAGTTTCATTAAGCTGAAATACTCCCTATACTGATATCTCAGTAATCTGAGAACACTTTCCCCAAGAGATCAAAAATGTTCAGCATACTGATCGATTTGAACAATTTAATAGTGAAAGTTGATCATCCTAATGAACTGTATCAAACATTAAAAACCCTATCTTTTTTTAAAAGATTGACTGGATTTAATTAAACCATATATTTGCTTATAAGAGGAATCCAACTGCAAACTACACATCCCAAATCTACTGTCAGATAATGTGTCAGCAGATCTGGGTCTGTGCAGTTTATTAGGAGTAATCAGTAGAACAAACAGCACAGACCCTGATCTGCAGGAGCAATATGCTATGGCAGATCAAGATTTTTGTTGTTTGCAGTCTGACTTGACTTATAAATGAGTATATATGGTATCTTTCTTGAAATCATCAAGCTTTCTGTATTAAAGGAAGTACAGAATACTTTCCTTAAAAAAAAAAATTCAAGACATAACGTGTTGTGATTTTCTTTAACCAGTCACATGACCACTTAATGTGCTGTGATTACTGGTATCTTTAAGCATTGATGCACTTCCTTGAGTTGTCTATACTGGCTTATAAGTCAAGGCAACAACAAAAATCATGAATTGACATAGCATAATGTCTTTGCAGATCAGGGTCTATGTTGTTAGTTCTGCTGATTACTCATAACAAACTGCACATACCCAGATCTGATGGCACATTATGGAATGGCATATCTGGATCTGTAAAGTTTGCAAGAGGTCTTGTTTTATAAGCAAGCACATATGCCATGGTATATGACATGCAGTTGATTATATGTTATGCTGTGAAAAACTCTTGTGAATTGATAATGGATTCAGTTCATTTTTTTTTATTTTTTTTTATTTGTGCTCTGTAAAAAGAAGAAAAAAGGCATTATAAACCACAATGCCTTATTTATATGAAATAGATACAAGACTAAACATGTACACTATTAATTCTTCCAACCCAACACATGTTGATAATGAGTGATTTCTTTGGTCCTTTAGTGTTGACAAAATATTTGACAAGAAGCCTTTAATTTGACAAATACAAATCTGATAAGTAAATACTCTATAATCAATAACCTTACAAGTGTTTACTTACACTCTCCTCAGTTTTACTTGGGCTCCATTACAACTTAATTACAATCAGAAGCTACGTTTAAAAGTATTTTTCAAAACTTGAGCAACAAATCTCACTATTACTGGCACTCTAAATATAGGAATTTTTCTATGGTGACCAGAACCAGGGTTCTGGCTCATATTTTGGAGAAAAACAGTTTTCTTGTGAATTATTATTTCAGAGACGTAAATTGGTAAAATTGGGAAATCAGCCTCATTCTGACTCAACCTCATTATTATTATTATTATTATTATTATTATTATTATTATTATTATTATTATTATTGTGATTATTAAATGCATGTTTTGAGCTCCACTTCGGATACATTTTTTTACATTATGACTGGGGGTCAGTAACAGCAACTAAGGGACCCGACAAAAATTCATCACAATTCAAACCTAAATGCTGGGCACTTGCCATAGCAGGTTAGATAAAAGCCCGATATTAAGTCTCTAGATTACTTTTCGATGGACACACCTGCCACATACTGACTTGACTCTCTGTGCCATCTATATTATAGTTCATGATTAACTCACTGGAAGTGTTCCCATTAATGAAATATGCATAAGTTTCAACATGTAAAGCACTGACATCTATATCTAGCCAAGGTTATTAGCATGTGAAGTGAGGGACAAATATTTACCTCTGGTCTCTTTTGGAGGGCAAATCAGCAAACAAGGGCTGTTAAAAACTTGACATGACATTTTGAAGTGCATCTAACTATTATTATAATAATAAACCGATATATTAAACATCTCAGAAGTGTGCCAAATATTATTGAAAAAACACAATTTTACCACACAGAATACAAGCTGTGCATATATCTGCCTATAAGTTGTCAATAGGTTTGAAAGATCAACCCTTTGAGTGAATGGTGTGTAATAGAGCAGTAAAAAAACATATAAAAGGTTATATCTTGACCATATGGAATAACCTGTCCTGACCAGTGACACACTAAGGCTTCTGACCCAGGTACACCAGTAAATAATTCAAGCCTGCACCATTAATGATCTGTTGCTATTGTACTGATTAATTTGCTACCTTGGTGGGGGGGGGGCTGATGACTCCCAAGATTATATTTATAAAAAGGACACACTCGCTTTTACAATAAAGGAGTCAGCTAGTGTAATATGGTATCCACTTGGATCACTTTTGTGCCATGACTATGAGCCCTCAAGAAAATATCCTTTGCTTTAGGGCATTAATGAATAAAGGTGGAAGGAGGATAAAGCTGTGGAGATCAACAAAATGCAACTTTCATCACATCACCTAAAGACAAATGAAAGGACCATGAGATAGCAATGGCTAGAATGTCATGGGCTTTAATCTTCATGAAGAAGTTCTCTTGAATAATGTAACAACCCATCTCAAAATAGTGGAAACCAAAATATTAGCACTTTAAGGAATGATATGATGCTTCCGGTAACCCCTTCTTCTCCTTTAAATACTGTAAAATATAAATCTTAAGCCCTAACTGGGCATAAAATTTGATAGTGGTCATCCCCAGCACAGACAGATGAGGCTGGGGGATCTGTCTAAGGAACTGAGCTGCAGATGGAAGGTTGTTTTATCAGGTTTTTTTTTTTAAAAATCCTGCTTGAAAATAACAGACTAACAATTTCCATTCAACTGTAGAAAGACTGGATCTTTAGATTGGGCTAAGGATAGCGTTAAAACAATCTTGTGGGTAGCATTGTCCAAAAAAAAGATTATATCAGAGATTCAAAGAGAGTTCTAGTTAAAAACTGCAAGAAATTTAAGACATTCACTTTAGATATTCCACAGTGAGACACAAGTCTTGGCAGCTCAAAATAGCTGATAAGGTCCAGTCTTCACAGGCCAAAAATCCAGTATTTTTTTTATCTATCTACACTCTGGCATATCGATCACATATTTCAGTGATTTGTCCAAGCGACATCTATTGGAATTCATGAGTTGCTTCCCTTAGTATGTTATGTCAACTAACCAATAGTGGATAAAATAGTGCATTATACATCGGCCACAAATGGTGGAGGAAATTACCACTACATACCAGAGAGAAACCATGTGTATTTGAGAGAACGAATGTATTTGTGTGAACACAGATAGGTAGTTAAAAATTGCTTAATGAGGAGTCCATTCCAGCCGTGTGCTCCCCTTTCCCCTTGAGGCAATCATGCAGGAATAGTGTTCAAATATGAACAAGCGTATTTTGATTGGATGCAGTGGTTTGCTGCTGAATCCAATGAAATTCAGACACAAAGTGCACAAGTATCTGATCGATACAAGGTGTAGATCAGCTATCCAATCAAAACCTTGGCTAGTGAAGATGTATCAGATCATCAATATGCCAACCTAAACTGAATGCCATTCCTTTTGAAAATTTGCACTGTCCATGATCTCTGGTCTGGGACTGAGTAAACATAAAATTTTAGGAAAACTTATCATTTTACTTTAAAGCTCAAAACTCTTTAAAAAAGTTGAAGTCAAATCTGAAAGGACAAGAACAAAACATTAACACAGTGTCACGTCAGACAAAAAGATTGTGACAATTGTGGATTACCACAAGGAAGTACTTTAAGGCCACTACTATTTCTTATGTGTATCTGCACACATTGAAATAGTGAAAATGAAACTGATCTCTATGCTGACGGTACCGCCTTATATGATATTAGTGCATCAAAAACTACTTTTGAAAGAAACTTACATAATGCTTTCGTAAAACTCTGTTATGGTGTAAACATAATGGAATGGTCAATAATTTAGACAAAGCCAAAATAATGCTGATAACCATTCGAAAGAGACATAACAGAATTCAAGATAATATTCTCCATATACATTTTAATGATGTCAAACTGAAAAATATTAAGCTAAGATAAACATTTCAGAGTTAAAGTTGATCAAAATATATTATGGTCATAGCATATCAATAAGGTTACCAATATGATGGCTAAGGCTAAGAAATTGTTTTTTCCAGTTGGCTGACCATCCCTGTTTTTTTGTTGTGGGCCCTAGCACTATTTTACACACACAAACAAACGTATAATTTAAAAAACATATCTACCTTATTCTAAAACCAGAGCAATAGTAAAAACAACGGGGGGGGGGAGGCGAAGAATATCTGGTTACTATCAAAACTTGATTGTCTAACTTTAAACCACAGGATAATGTTTCATAAAAGTTTTATTCAACTTCATTTGGACTACTGCAACATCATAATTAGAGGGTAATGCTTCTAAAACAGATTTGTTACAGTGGAAAGACTTCAAAGGGAACAATCCAAAATATCCATCACACGATACACAAATGTAAGAGGGATTAGAAGATTACGACTACCTATGAAAGAATATGTTCAAGAAAGAAATGAATGTATCAAGTTTCTAATGTCCAACTATATGAATGATATGTTCAGTAAAAGGACAAATAATATCAATATGTTTTCTAGTCTATTGTTGCTATACTATGTCACCTAATAACTTCCTCCTTCCTAAGCCCATATGGATACAATCCAGATTCTAAATGTCTGTAACTAGTTGTGACCAAATGTGTGGTGAATTTGTATATACAGTATGTATATATAATACATCTCTGGGTATTCACTTGTGTGCCTAAAAGTGTGTGAATGAAAATGTTTCCAATCATGTTATGTTGGTGTACACAATGCTCAGTGTGCTCAATCCATATTTAGTTGCTTTTATGTATTTTGCATGATGTGTGTTTCCCAACTATATTTTATACATTTGCCTGTACAGATGTAGATAACTGAAGGTCACAAGGGAGATCTGATTTTGTACTAATTGTGTTACTCTCAAAATTATGACTTTACTTAAAGACTTTATTATTATTATCATTAGTAGTAGTAGTAGTAGTAGTAGTAGTAGTAGTAGTAGTAGTAGTATTAGTAGTAGTAGTAGTATTGCAAAATTTCATCTGCCATTACACACAAGTCAGAAATATTGAATGGCCCCTTAACCTAGCTTTAGTTCACAGGCAAATAACTGTAAAATAATATTAAAAAAAGAATAAATGAATAGATTAAAATCGGAAATCATTAAAATGAAAGAGATAATGGCATGCCAGAAAGACAAGGTAGACTTAAGAAAATTAGTGGAAGTCACAGTCTGTGTGCTCAGTAGATGCATACATACACTCATGTTTTGACCACAGAATTTAAATTTGATCCCTTTCAGAAGCATGGAATGCACACTGATTTGGCCCAAAACAAGAGTCTTAATTGTGGGGCCCCAAGTAGCCGAATGGTCTAAAGCGCTTTCTGTTACAGATCACTGCTATCTCACCTCTATCAGCATGGGTTCGAGTCTCGGAATCGGCCAATGTGGGTATGTAAGAAAGCTTGTCAGTAGCTTCTCGTGGGTTGGTGATTCTTTCCGAGGGTTTCCCCGGGTTCTTCCTCAACCATTAATACTGGCCACCATGCATAGCCTATCTTGTGCTGGAAAATGGCATATAACCCTACAACAACAACAACAACAGTCTTAATTGTCCTCATTGGTCTCTGGCATAAATTTCCTACTGAGCACATGCTGTCCATAACAAAATGACAATCCAAAATATCCATCACACGATACACAAATGTAAGAGGGATTAGAAGATTACGACTACCTATGAAAGAATATGTTCAAGAAAGAAATGAATGTATCAAGTTTCTAATGTCCAACTATATGAATGATATGTTCAGTAAAAGGACAAATAATATCAATATGTTTTCTAGTCTATTGTTGCTATACTATGTCACCTAATAACTTCCTCCTTCCTAAGCCCATATGGATACAATCCAGATTCTAAATGTCTGTAACTAGTTGTGACCAAATGTGTGGTGAATTTGTATATACAGTATGTATATATAATACATCTCTGGGTATTCACTTGTGTGCCTAAAAGTGTGTGAATGAAAATGTTTCCAATCATGTTATGTTGGTGTACACAATGCTCAGTGTGCTCAATCCATATTTAGTTGCTTTTATGTATTTTGCATGATGTGTGTTTCCCAACTATATTTTATACATTTGCCTGTACAGATGTAGATAACTGAAGGTCACAAGGGAGATCTGATTTTGTACTAATTGTGTTACTCTCAAAATTATGACTTTACTAAAGACTTTATTATTATTATCATTAGTAGTAGTAGTAGTAGTAGTAGTAGTAGTAGTAGTAGTAGTAGTAGTAGTAGTAGTAGTAGTAGTAGTAGTAGTAGTAGTATTGCAAAATTTCATCTGCCATTACACACAAGTCAGAAATATTGAATGGCCCCTTAACCTAGCTTTAGTTCACAGGCAAATAACTGTAAAATAATATTAAAAAAAGAATAAATGAATAGATTAAAATCGGAAATCATTAAAATGAAAGAGATAATGGCATGCCAGAAAGACAAGGTAGACTTAAGAAAATTAGTGGAAGTCACAGTCTGTGTGCTCAGTAGATGCATACATACACTCATGTTTTGACCACAGAATTTAAATTTGATCCCTTTCAGAAGCATGGAATGCACACTGATTTGGCCCAAAACAAGAGTCTTAATTGTGGGGCCCCAAGTAGCCGAATGGTCTAAAGCGCTTTCTGTTACAGATCACTGCTATCTCACCTCTATCAGCATGGGTTCGAGTCTCGGAATCGGCCAATGTGGGTATGTAAGAAAGCTTGTCAGTAGCTTCTCGTGGGTTGGTGATTCTTTCCGAGGGTTTCCCCGGGTTCTTCCTCAACCATTAATACTGGCCACCATGCATAGCCTATCTTGTGCTGGAAAATGGCATATAACCCTACAACAACAACAACAACAGTCTTAATTGTCCTCATTGGTCTCTGGCATAAATTTCCTACTGAGCACATGCTGTCCATAACAAAATGACAATCCAAAATATCCATCACACGATACACAAATGTAAGAGGGATTAGAAGATTACGACTACCTATGAAAGAATATGTTCAAGAAAGAAATGAATGTATCAAGTTTCTAATGTCCAACTATATGAATGATATGTTCAGTAAAAGGACAAATAATATCAATATGTTTTCTAGTCTATTGTTGCTATACTATGTCACCTAATAACTTCCTCCTTCCTAAGCCCATATGGATACAATCCAGATTCTAAATGTCTGTAACTAGTTGTGACCAAATGTGTGGTGAATTTGTATATACAGTATGTATATATAATACATCTCTGGGTATTCACTTGTGTGCCTAAAAGTGTGTGAATGAAAATGTTTCCAATCATGTTATGTTGGTGTACACAATGCTCAGTGTGCTCAATCCATATTTAGTTGCTTTTATGTATTTTGCATGATGTGTGTTTCCCAACTATATTTTATACATTTGCCTGTACAGATGTAGATAACTGAAGGTCACAAGGGAGATCTGATTTTGTACTAATTGTGTTACTCTCAAAATTATGACTTTACTAAAGACTTTATTATTATTATCATTAGTAGTAGTAGTAGTAGTAGTAGTAGTAGTAGTAGTAGTAGTAGTAGTAGTAGTATTGCAAAATTTCATCTGCCATTACACACAAGTCAGAAATATTGAATGACCCCTTAACCTAGCTTTAGTTCACAGGCAAATAACTGTAAAATAATATTAAAAAAAGAATAAATGAATAGATTAAAATCGGAAATCATTAAAATGAAAGAGATAATGGCATGCCAGAAAGACAAGGTAGACTTAAGAAAATTAGTGGAAGTCACAGTCTGTGTGCTCAGTAGATGCATACATACACTCATGTTTTGACCACAGAATTTAAATTTGATCCCTTTCAGAAGCATGGAATGCACACTGATTTGGCCCAAAACAAGAGTCTTAATTGTGGGGCCCCAAGTAGCCGAATGGTCTAAAGCGCTTTCTGTTACAGATCACTGCTATCTCACCTCTATCAGCATGGGTTCGAGTCTCGGAATCGGCCAATGTGGGTATGTAAGAAAGCTTGTCAGTAGCTTCTCGTGGGTTGGTGATTCTTTCCGAGGGTTTCCCCGGGTTCTTCCTCAACCATTAATACTGGCCACCATGCATAGCCTATCTTGTGCTGGAAAATGGCATATAACCCTACAACAACAACAACAACAACAGTCTTAATTGTCCTCATTGGTCTCTGGCATAAATTTCCTACTGAGCACATGCTGTCCATAACAAAATGACTATAAGGTCCAGTGTGTGACAGTGATTAACATTTGCTAGACCATCTTTGCTCATTATCAGAAAATAATATCACAACAATGCAAAATCAATATGAACAGAGAGCTAACAGGTCAATGATGTCATGCTTAGGTGAGCATAATTGAATCAAGGTTAGATTGTTTTGAGATTATCTTTGATGTTTATGACAGAAGAAGTGGAAATCAATTATGTCTTGAGTGGATTATCTTTTGATAAAATTTCAATTGCTCATAAATTTATAATTGACCAGACAAAATGTGGAAAATATATTGAGTGTCAAGCAATTGTTCTCATAGTTAAGTAGACAAAATTTAATTTGCTTCAATTTGTAAAACATTGGAATCAATGAGTATGAATTCACTGAACATTACACTCAGTAATTATTTGGTATGTTGGAATTACTCTTGAGATGGAATAATTTTGTTTTATTTATTTGGGTAATGTTTGATCACAATGGATCAATGAAGAATATCATCTTTTGCATCTCAGTTTCAAGACTGACCTTCCAGTCATGGTCATTCTGACCCTCAAACTATAAAACAAAAACAGAAAGTCAGAAACAATTAAGAGAAGAAGGAGAATAAATCTACTCAAGTTTGAAAAAAAATCTTAAGTATCTGTTATGCTCTAAAATAACAAACAATCCCAGTTACAAAATCAGGAATCGAACACAAATGAATCCTTATATTTCAGATTTTATAAAAATGAGATTTTTATTTTGACTCCCGAGATTTTGATATCTACAGCAAACGATGTTTTGCAATCTACTCAGAAGGATGAAATCTCACCATACAGATGAAGGTAATTTTGGTCTGGGAAAGAGTAAGCTATGCAAAAAGAAGACGTAATAAACATAAATTTCAATTTAATTTTCATTGTGCTAAAAGGACAAAGAAAATAGCTTTATTTTTGCTAGTGATTCTCCTGGTGGTACTAGACTGGAAGTCAAATTTAGTTCCCTTTGTGTCAGAAATGGAGGTCAGATTATACAGTACAAATGGTGAAGAAGGAACTCAGAAAACCACTGGAAAAAAACACAGACCCACAAGAAGCAAAAAATTACTCCTAATAGCTTCTCATGGATTATATTTTCAACTGCCTTTTCATACTGGATAGTAATATCTTTTTCGTCTTTAACTTTGCATGTTTTTCAAATGTTCTCATAGGCATGAATTTTGTCTCAAATTTATGTACATGTATTACCATTATTATTTCATCGTCTGCAAACATATGTCAGTATTAACACATTAACCCTTGGCGCTGCGTTTACTGGGCTTAAGGTAGTAGCCTTCTGCCAAGCTCTGTAGCATCAATGTCATGTATGATACACTGAAGTGGGTGGTATATAGAAAGGCAGACAGATTTAGCTCTACAATGATACCAAATAATCTGGACGTTTAAGTTGCACAACAAAATACAGAGGATAAAACATAATTTTTTGGCCCCCTTTTTTTTTTCACACCCAAAATTTGCCCATGGTCGAAATCCAATTTTGTGTCTAGATTTTAGACTTTTTGGCCTCAGATATAAGACAGACCAGTCTGAACTGCACATTGACAGGTGAACCTGTTCAAAAAGTAGGATAAGGTGGGCATTTGGATCTTTTAAGCCAAAAAAAGAAGAAAGAAACGCCAACATTTCCCTTTTTGCTCATGCGTGAGCAAAATAACCAAGGGAAAACAATGTTTTTATACAACTAGGTATTATGCTAATGGAAAACTGCTTGGAAGTCGATGTATTAGGATGTATTCAGAAATAGTCTCCAAAATATGTTTCCTACTCGCATTTTATGCGAAAACAGCAAAATCCTCCGGGGGTTAATGTGTTAACATATTGAGTAGAGAGTAGAAAGGTCATTCATAAATAAAAGAAAGAAAATGGGACTCAGTGAAGAGTTTTGTAGAACACTATGCCTAATATAAAAGGGAGTAGAGTGGATATTTCCCATCAGAGACTTGTTGATTCTAATCATATAAATTTGAATTAAACCAATTTTTGTATGGTCTTAAAAGCTCAAAAAATTTAGCAGACTTAGGAGAACATCATGTGAAACCAGATCAAAGGCTTTTTAAAATTCTAGAAATAGTATGCCAGTTAGGAATTTACTTATTTCTGCCTGATATTGATCAGTTAATTTCATAAAAGCTTGGATTTATTTTGTTTAATGAGTGGCATGGTAGCAGACTTCTTAATTTCACAAAGATCAAATATCCATCATGTTAATTTTGTGCTCAGATTTAAGAATGGTTTAGATTGATTTTCAGTGCTTTTGCAATCATTAGTTATTAGTAACATGTCCATAACGTATGAAAACTCCATGTGTATAAATGTGACCATGTATGTAGATGTACTGATGAATTACAGTGGACTTAAGGAACAACCATATTTTTATGGGAACAAAGAATATCTTTTTCATGCCCAACCACCTAAATTCCTAATTCACAAATACAGCAATATCTTTTCAAAATCATTTTTAATTATGTAAATAAATAATATTTGTATATCTCCACTTCTGAGTTGCTCTACTAGTAATTTCTAGTAGGATGGCTGCCATTTTGTGTCATATTATCTTACTACCCCAAAAACATGAAATACTGGTAAATGTAAAAATGCTTCAATCTGGTTCAGCAAGGTTCAAAGTTTTCATTAACAAGACTCAACCTTAAGCGGCAAAAAAAAAAGGACTATCAATTTTGTGGACCCCAGAGTTTTCTTTCTTTTTAATGTACATGAAGGCACAGACAGTAAATGCCTTAAGACTGTATAGTATATATTTGATCTAACTATTACACTTCTACAGTTGGAGAAGCAAATCATACTTGTACCTTATCAATGGTCAAAGAGGAAACTAAAATAATTAATCAATTTAATGTGACATGCCTTAGTTTTGACAATTCCCTTGTTGGTACCCACCACAAAAAACCAGCCCATTGTTATCTCCAGTAATACCTATGTAGTAAATAAAAATGGTTCCACCTTGTGCATTCAAGCCTACCATTGTACATACAAATCATCCATGTTTCTTCTGAAAGATTATGCTATATTCGTTTTTCTGGTAATTAATTGCAGCCAACAGGCAACCTTTTATTCTTTTAAATGAAATATTTAAATATACTGCCTCACACACAAACTGGCAATTCTCCACACAATAAATAATCAGTTACCTATGACCATGAATGATTTCAATCCACTTTTCAACCACTCAATGGAGATGACCCTCTTATAAGAAAAAGAGCTTTTGAGTCTCACCCTCTTACTTTCTACCAGATTATCAATGATCCTATGAGGTTCTTGAAAGTCTTATCTTTGTTTTAACACATGGTGAACAAACTCTTAAGTTACCACATTTTTAAAAGTGGCACAAAGACACCCTTTTGTCTGTCACCCATTAAAAGTTTTGTTGATGATAGTTATTACGATACTAGCCTACTACATAATCATCCACTGCCTTACATGGGCTATATTTTTCAGCATGACCTATAGACTCATTTGAGTAGATTACCTGTGATTTAATTTGTTTAATTACATACAACAAGGTACTGAAATACCTACATGATCAGCTAGGCATTCTGCAATGTTTTTTGTAGGGTAACTTTCAAAGAATTTTTCAAAAGACAACTTTATTTCTTGATTAGAATCAACAATATGAATACAGTATGAATTGGTTCTGGAATAAATAATATATATATATATATATATATATATATATATATATATATATATATATATATATATATATATATATATATATATATATATATATATATATATATATATATTCATACTGTCAAATACTTTTGAAAATGCTTACTTAAATATTCTTTTAAATATCTGTGCAGATACTACCTGGATTATCAAGTTGTTTTTTTTTATACCAGCATCAGGAATGTACTTACTTCTCTCATTTTATGTCCCAAGTGTTAACCCAGGAATAAACACTGGTAAATAAAATGTAAATATTTGATAACTTTGTTTGGGAACAAAATTTATCTACTCCAGCAATGTGTATGCTCATTTCTATTCTTTCATTCTGATTTGATTACACTGAGGTCGTAATGTATGCAGTAGGGTTTTTAATCTCTGAAAAACGTTATTAACCTATATTCCAATCTGTGATGATTTTAAGGTTTTCAAACCAGCTTAGGCAATACTTAAGTCGTACTTCCTGGTGTACAATAATATATCGATATAGTAAATCTGGCTGCTCAACTGTGAATTTTTTTAAAAGTTCATCTTGCAAAAAGTAAAATAAGTCTAATTAAACAGGTCTTAAATAAGCATAAAATATGATTTGTGTAGGTGTACATTTCTACAATGTGAAGGTTCCATTTCAGATCGATGGTAACTAATGCCTAAATATTTTATTTATTTCAGATTATCTAACAGTTCTTTCCAAGGAACATACTTTATGTTACTTGTTTGTAATTATGGTTTAACAGATCGGGGTCTGTATTATTTGCAATTGGACTCGTATATCAGCGAAAACATAGGTAAATCCATAAATGAATCTTTTTAGATCATCATGAGTTATGAAAATATTCTACAACAGCTGACCAATAATAATAGATAATTGATAAATGCATGCAAATGGCTGATGCAAATGCAGCTTTTCAGGAGTGAGAAAGGAAAGGAAGGAGAAACATTATATGAACTTTGTGTATGGCACTCCAGATATGAAGAAAACAAAATTGAACTCAAAGTGTCTTAATACACATGTTTATATTTTTGTTTTTAAATTTCATGAAAAACTATCTTGGTTCAATGTAAGATGTTTATAATAAATATTATCTTAAAAGCTAACAATGAATGGCAAACTTTTTGTATCATTGTATATGCCAAATGGTAGCTTAATACTGGGCTACATAGCAGATTAAATTTTTTTAATCAATATAAAAAAATGAAAACACAAATAATTAATGATCTTACAGTCCAAACAGAAATTTTAAAAAATATAGGCAACAGTGTTTTTTTTGTGGAAGGAATGGGTAGATTTGGAAATAAGAAGGCATACATTTTTCAATTATCCAGGAGTCCAGCTAATATATAATCCATGAATTTACTGTACAATAAAGGCGACTGACTTTGAAGTATTCTGCAGTCCTCCCTTTGCTACAAGCAGGGGATGAGTTAAGAAATTTATGTCCATCATAAAAGTCAAACACCTGGATAATCAATTTATTGAGTGGCTAACTCTAAATTATCAATATCAGTGAGCAGACAGCTCTGGTTTAATGTTTACACTTTGTGTGTAATAAAACTGACAACTATTTGTAACCCTTTGATAAAAATAACTGTAACAGGTAATCTTATCTGCAAGAAACTTAGCTGTACCATCTGGATAGCAAAATAATGATAGATATTTGATCCAATAAATTAATTAGAAAAAGATATGGTTACTTACTAAATCAGTTGCCATAATTTGTTTGCGCTTATTTTCTTCATATACATGTACATGTATTTGTAAATTTATAAGCATGAATCAAGAATAAAGTTACCTTCAAACATATAATAGTTTATTATGTTGTATTTCTTCAGACACTTGCAATTTTTTTTATTTTCTTATTTGCATTTTAAAAAATTGTAAACTACCTATCATAAGCACAATTTTAATAAGAAAAAGTTCTTTGTACAGAAATATTATGGGTCACAAAACAGTTTTCAATGATCTGGAACTTTAAGTAAATCATTTATTTCACGATTCAATAACTAACCAATGCTAAGTAAGGTCAATATGATATCTTTAAAAAAATATATACTGAAACCATGTCATTAATTACCCTTTTACATTATTTAGTGCAAAATTTAGAACTTTACTTTGTTACAGAAAAATAAATATCACCTATTAACACTGCACAAAATACTCATTATTCATAATCATATGTAAAAGTCAAAGATGTGAAAACACCTCAATACAATCAATAACTGCAAAAGATATGATGACCCTTACATGAATGACTCTTACATGAATGTAATAATGTTATGCATGGAATAATGGCTATGTAAACTGAAAAGGACAAAGAATTACCAAAATACAAGACTTCCTTTAAAGGGATTGATGCTCCACTGTCTGAAAAGAATTTCCAAGAATTAAAAATTAAACAATTTCTTTTTTTTAAATGAGGAGTGTAGAAGCTGAATTGGATATTCATGTGATAACATTTTCAGAATAGCTGCTGTAATGGACAAATTGGATGAGAGATTGGCACCATTTTCTTTATGGAAAAAACAGGCACTACTTAAAAAATCTTGGTAAATTTCACATGCCATTGCATCCATTTAGGAGAATGGTGACATTATTTTCAAAATGTGCATTCCAACAGAGATACTGAATGTCTTCACAACACAATTTTCATTCTGATTGATATGGTTTTCTATTTAAAAATGGTGACTTGAATATTTTGAAGACCCACAGCTGCCAATTAGCTGCCATATCTGAAGTCAGAATGGGACCATTCACTGCTGGTGAAAACCTGTTTTAGATCCAACAAAGTATCAGATGAGGTATTGAAAACACCATGATGATGTGACCATCCATTTAGGAAGAGTAGTTGCAATAACCTTTTCATGATAGCCACTCTGTGGGTATATTGGAAATCCTAACAGCAGTATTTTAATTTAGAACCACAAGACCTTGAAAAGTGTGTGTGTGTGCAAGATTTCCTGATAATCCTCCAAGTAATTTAGAAGGAGTAGCAATAATAAACACATGATAACAGAGAGACAGAAGACAGTCAATCCCAAAATTCTTCTGGTCTATGACCAGTTGAGCTAAAAACTGCTCTTTTCTAAGTTTTGAATATTCAGAAAAAGGAGAGATCACTGATGCTGACAGCCATGTCTCAGCAGGGGTGAAATATTTTATTCAAGATCCCTGGATCCAGAATTTATTAACTAAATTTATATTGGGTTCAGTTCTAAAACACCAGGGTCCCAACAATTCATGTGACACACTAGGCACGCAATACAGTAAAAATTCAGAACACTTTATTGCAAATGGTCTACCTTTTGTACTTGCAGATTAGGATACATCTTGGTAGGTTTTCCAGTACTCCTAACAAACTGCACAGACCAAGATATTCCAGCGCATGGCATATCTGGGTCTGTGTAGTTTGCAGTTGGATTCATCTTTTAAATGAGTATATATAGTGTATAATTCCCCATTTGATTAGATCATTTGGTTCATTTACACCACTATCTTTACCTACTGCATGGGTCAAGTTGGTCCTTGAACTGGGTTTTAATGAATTTTCCATCTCATTACTATTATAATACAAATTTACTGGTTACCATTATTTATTGCATACAGTATAAACAGTGCCATGAACATTGTTAATCCTGATCAGTCAGTGCATTATACTTAAGCAGATCATGGACTATGCTGATCATTTAAAATGTGAAGAAAGAGATCACAATTCCAGAACTCATCTGAAATTCTCAACCAAACTTAAAAACTAGAAATTATATGATACTTTGAGTGTATCTAGATCAGTGAAATTTAGGAATCTACGAAAGGGACTAAAGTTAAGAAAGTCCTAAAGGTATCATGAATTGAACTTAAGTCTGAATATCAGCTGTCAAAGGATCCTCTCTGAGCTTCAATTTCATCCTCTTAAAATTTAAAAAATATTGGGCAAGATTCTGCCAGTGTATTACAAGAAGGGAAGTTTGAGTCTATGCTTTCAAAACCAAATTCTTAAGAAAACAAAATATTTTTAACCTTGAATTAACTATAAATTTTAAAGACCTACTTCAAAAATTTGTATTTGTTGATCGTAGCTCTGTAGCAAGTAACATGAGAAGTAGATTTGAAGGTAAAGATTATGCCAGAGCACCTGTATATTTCCATGTCAAGAATAATGCTAACACAAGTATCAAGCACACATGCATGCAATTACATAACCCTCTCACCAATTAAAGGTGATGTGGTCATATGTGGTGATAAATGTGAGGAAAGTCTCACAAGTACCCTATTTGCCAGCACATTATGCAAAGGCAAACCTGGATTGATGCAGTTTGCATTTGGATCTAACTTGTATACCAGTATATGTGGTATGTGTAAGATAAAATGTAAACCTCTTGCTGTATAAAATTCTTTTATAATCCACTCTTATGAAATTCATTATAGCTTACAAGAATTACTGCTGATAAAAAAGATCTCACAATCTATTCTCAATTCATTATAACTTCAAAATCACGAGGATTTAAAAATAAGATAACTACAAAAATAGCTCGGATCTTTGGCAACCATGACTTGAAATTGGAAATTCATCAAGATGAATTCAAAATAAATCAAGACAAAGATAACTTTTTCAATAGATTAAATTACATTCATAAGCTTTTCAACATGGCCAACATTTAATATAGTGCCTGAAGAACATATCAACTCAGTAACAAGATACAGGAACTTATCAAATGTTTTATAATGATTTTGTAAACGTATCAGCTGATATTGGACAGGAAATTTAATCAAGTGGCACATTTATTAAAAAAAGTCTTTTATAAAACATTTTTATTCATGAATTTAGTTTGGTTACTGTCATGCTTTCTCACATATCAATGTTGGCCAAACCAAGATTCCTTTTCATCCAGAGAGAATATTGCAAGAAATCTTATAGTGAAAACCCCATTTGATAGTTGCAATCATTCTGGAGAAGTTAAGTGATAACAAGATTTCCCACATGGCCAATACAGTGGTTGCCATATTAGACATCAAACTGGCACAATTTCCATTTAGGACTCTATAGACAATATAAGAAGTCTTTTGGTGAAAATGCCATGCCAAAATGATTTTCCATTCAGGAGTAGTAGCCATAACAAGATTTTCAAATTGGTTGTTGTGGTGGCCATATTGTACCTTATTGTACCCTTTTCATTCGAGACCAACTAGATATCATAAGAAGTCTTTGGTGGAAATCCCATGTTAATATGACTTTCCCTTCAGAATTAGTTGCTATAACAAAATTTTCAAGATGGTTGCTGTGGCAGTCATATTGGTTGTCAGGTCGGTACCATTTTCAGTAGAGCTGTACCGATTAATCGCCCGTACTCATAATCGGGCCGATTATTAGAACAATCAGTATAATCGGTATCGGCAGAAATAATCGGTGCCAATGCAAATAAATTTCCAAAATATAATTTCAATTATAACATTCATCTTGACATGGCTTGAATTTTAAAACAGAATTAAATAGTGGAAACTAAGGAATAAACATTTGATTTGGGGATTAATTGAAAGACAATATATTCTTAAAAGTAACTACTGTTTTAATACACTTGCTGTAAACTACCGCTGATTTTTGCTGAGAACTCCCAATTATTACATTATGTCCTCGATTTTCATTTTCTTCTAAACAAGAAAAGTCCTACATGTTCTGTTGCATCACCTGTGAATTACTGTTGTGATAAAATAATTACTTTTCTATAAAGAATTCACATCTTCACTAAATAGTATGTTAAGTTTAAACATTATTCACGTAATTTAATGATTTTTTTTTACCTATGCAACAATACAAAAAAAAAAAAAAAAAACAGAAGAAAAACATAAGCCATAACAATAAAATTGTCTTCAATTAATTTAAATCCCAAGAATGATCACTACGAATGCTTAACTAAAATGCTACAGCACCATTCCCATGAAAGAAACTTACACGAGTTAACATCTGGCATTTTTAGAATGTATATACCAATGTTAATATCCATCGTTAAATGTTGTTGTTGTAGCTGTTGTAGAGTTTAACGCCATTTTTCAGTACAAGATATGCTATACATGGCGGCCAGTATTATTGGTGGAGGAAGAACCAAGTAAAAATGAATCTTGTCCCCGGGCTCCAAACACTCTAGCTACGCCTCTGCATCAATGTACTGGTTTAGTTAGCATTCAAAATTACTCTTGTCACAAGCCATTTTCAGGCATTTTAATGATTAACTGGCCTGTACTGCTGTCGCAAAACTAGAGAAATTCACCAACTATCATCAAAGGAGACACCGAAACATCTTGCTTTCCATTGTGTAGAAAGTTTTGATGTTTGTTCAGCCAAAAGACAAAACTAAAATTGATTGATCTTGATCTTAGTCAATCTATATGAGATATTTAGCTTTTATTATTACCCCTCTTCGTGAGCATGTAAATTATGATGGTTATGTGCCTTGTACAATCAGACGTGCGTACCTTTTTAAACATATTGCCTCAATTTGTAGGATCGCTTTTATGATTGAAAATAAGTAACTCGTGAGAGGTGATTCACTGTAAATGAAACAGCTATTAAGGACTATCTGAAATGTTATCTAGAAGAATGCACTTTGGTCGAAACAACGAATAAAGCAAAATCTGCATCCAACATATTTGGGAATAAATATGGATTTAAGTGACGCTATACACTGTCTAAGTACTGTACATTATAGTACATGGTCTCCTCGGCCCACGAATTATGAAGTCTATATTTACCTTTATTTAATTTTGTGTTGGAGAAATCAGAAAATATGCACATGCAAAATAATAACAAAATCAATCGTAGTATTTTATAGCAGCCTATGTCTTAAGACACGGAAAATATTATTGTTTCATGTTCCAAGATTTATAGCAGTTACAGTAGTCAACAAAAAGACCTAAAAACGGTAAAGTGTAGACATTGGCCTGTAGATAAGCCAACCTCCCCCTCCCTTTCTTCCAGGCTTTATTTTTTCCTAAATTATTAAGCTTATACAAGAGTATATATACTGTGATAATCAAATAATCGGTCCCATAATCGGTATCGGCAATTTTAATAATCGGCCATACGCGATATCTGCATAATCGGCAAAAAGTGACATCGGTACAGCTCTAATTTTCAGATAGATTTGGTTTGATTGTGTGGTTTAATATCATCTCAGCACAGGAAAGGCTAAATATACAGAAAGAACCCACAAAACCCCAGAAAGAACCAGAATCTCAGAAAGCCACTGCAGCAAAGCATTATCTAATACCCACATCTGATGAATCAAGATTGGACTCAAGCAGACAGGTCACATGTCAGGGTTCTGTAAAGGTACTAGTAAGTATTTTAGACCCCTCAGACACAAAAGGGCACCTTTTATTTAGGACCAAGGACCAACTAAACATCACAAGAAGTCTTTTAGCGAAGACTTCATATTCATACAACCATCGATTCAGATGGAGTAGCAAGCTGGTCACTGTGTGGTGGCCGTATTGGATGTCAGACTGGCATTTAAGTACAAAACAAAATATGAAGACTTTTGGAGAACATTCCACATCAATATGACATGATCAGGTGGAGTTATGGAGAAAAAAAATCAATATCGCTGCTATGAAAAACCCCATGCTGATATGACTATTCATTCAGGAAGAATAGAATTAACATAATTTGCAAGATGGCCACTGTGGTGGACATACTGGATGCTTAAACGCACCTTTCTCATTTAGGATGAACGAGACCTGAGTAGTACCCAACTTTTTTTGACTGCCTCCCTAAAAAAACTTTTTATCTTTCTGAGCCTCAAAACCATGCCTCCACATTCTGGCAAGTTTTGCCACTCTCAAAACAAATGCTGGCAACCCTCCACTACCCTCCAGAATGTCCTTGTGACCATGATTTGGGTTGCAACCCTGGAGGTTGGGAACCAATGAACTAGACCATGGGATGAATATGTGTGAATAAAGTTTCATGACAATCTTTAAAGAGTTTTGAGGGATTAACAATAACAAATTTGTGCTGATGGATGGGATGGACAGACAATGGATGAAAGACCATCCCATATACTCTTAAGGTCTGCGATATGTAGTGCTAAATATTACACACACAGACCCTGGTCATATCCCTATGACTTCTGCAGTGTGACAGTTTATAGTGATTTCAAGCACTGGGGCATCATGCCGCAGACACATAGTATGATGTCCCACCCAGTCACATTATCCTTAAACCAGGCCGACCAGTCCTAACACTAACTTCTTAATGCTGAGCGCCAAGCTAGGTAGTTGTTAGTATCATTTTTGTAATTATTTGGTATGACTCGGCCGGTGATCGAATCCTTGACCTCACACATCAGCAGTGGATGCTCTAACCACTAAGCAAACAAAGCGGTCCCCAAAATGGTAAATTAAATCTAGCTCAATTTTGGTATCATTAAGAAGACATTTACTGTGCAAACGTGTATAGGCTTCAGACCTCAATCAAAAAATATTGTCCCTGATCTCCAGTGAAACAATGCACTGGCAGATCAAGGTTTATTTTCTTTGACTAACAAACTGCACAGACCCAGATCTGCTGGAACACTGCATGATGGCAGATCAGTGTCTATGCAATTTTTTAATTTGACTTCAGCAGACATTTTCATGCCATAATTCATTAAATAATTATTCACATTTGGAAATAATCTTTAAATCTTTATAAAATGTACAATATGTGATTATATCACATAAGAGCTAACAATTCTACATGTTAATAGAGACCCAGAATTCATAAGCCCACATTTCCATATATTAGCCCATATCAATAATTCTGGTTGCCTGCTATGTAACATGTTAGGCGAAACCCAGAATATGGATAGCCCACTATTCAACTTGTTACTTCCTACCCAGAATTTTGGCAGCCCCTATTTAGGGTTAGGCACACAAACTGTTAAACCCTCTTAAAAGAGCAAAATATAAATCTGAAGCAAGTATCTTTGCTCCCAAGTAATCAATCATTTACACACATTTTCACAAAGTGTAACATATAAACTGGAGAATAAAAAGTAGGTCATAATTTATTGAATGGACTCCCCGGCAAGATTTCAGCATTTGGGACAATACCTGTACCTAACAGCTTAAATAAGGCAGCTCTCACTATAGTAAAGCAAACAAAATCTATTCATATCATATTAATTACCATGTTATTAATTAATACATGAAACTGGTTCCAGATAGATTTGCTCACTGATAAATAGACCAATCGCACATAACGGCAGTTGTTCCAGCAGAAAATGAATATGTCTACAAAAAGATTGATTGATATATTACATTTATATTAAGAAGGCCCAAGTTTGAGAAGTGAGTTCACATATAAATGAAAGTTGTAACCTTCTAATGGTGTAAAAGTGGTGGCTTTCAAAAGTAAATGTCAACATCAAAAGCTCAGAAGTTCTGCTTTGAACAAAGACTCAAATTGTTGTGATTGTAAATAGGAAGTTTCGGACATTCCTTGCATTAAAAGTGCTATAATATTTGGTGTAAGTAAACAGTTGAAATAATCTCAGGTATTGACATACTATAATTTCAACTTTAAATTGTTCATAAATAATTATACTAGCAAAACAAAACTTGAATTTCAGTAATGTCTTTGGTACTGATATAAATTAAAATGAAGATTACGTTGCCAAAGATTTTAAATGACATTATTATGTAAGCCACTGAAGGGTTTTAACATAATACACAGAGCAGTTCTTATATAAGACACTAACTGGTTCTTACATTAACCACTGAGTGGTTATATAGCTATATTCTCATACAACACAATGTATCAATTTAGACTAGGACAAATTTCTTCTTAATATTAGTCATAAATAACCCATTTTCCACAATATACATTCATGTAATAAAAGAGATTAGCAATCATATCTACTAGATTCCATGATGATACCTCTGTGTGTTAGATGTTAATTTAAACTTCCATAATTGTGTGCATCCTCAGTTAAATATAAATTCAGAAATTATCAATGCAAGTCTTCATGAGAATGGTGATAATAACTTAGACATATTAGGAATATGTAAGTTCTTTAACAAAAATGAGCACACCACATCCAAAATAATTAAAAATGAAAACCTTTAATGCAGGTCTAATCACAAGTCTATGTTGTGCAAAGTATATCAAGATTTCCCATTACTGACTATCCTATGCATGTCTGTTTGTAATGCAAACTGTGAAGTATAGGTGTCTTGGGATGAATAGACAAGCATAATCCATTCTTTGAAATGGAAGGGGCATATAAACTAATCCCCTTGCTTAGTTATTCAGGTCTCTGATTGAGAAATAACCATGGGTAACATGTCTCAAGTCAACATGCCTAACCCATCAGTATATACCGGTACATAAACCGACATTGAAAGGACCAGAGTTTTAAATACACAAAAGCAAAGCAGCAAATTTGCTACCTGTTTTATATTTTCGCTACACTTAAAAAAAGAAGTCTGGTAGAAATTTTTGCAACCATGAATTTTGTTAAGGAAGTACTCCCAGATATGCAAGGTTTGAATCGTATTCATCAGAAAAAAAGCCTTTTCAACATTTTTAACCTGATGAAGTCTTCTCAAAATCTGAAGCCCGAGGCCAGTGGGTTTTTTTTTACTTGGGCATGCCAAATTTCAAAGTTCACAGGTCAAACATTCAAAGAATTGTAAATAGAAAATGCAAAAGCACCAACAATTTTTGTACAAAATCTGTCAAAAGCAAAACATTTGTCAAAATTTATCAACCTTTCATCACATCCTGCTAAGTATCTAATTCAGATGATCCAGTTGCTATATTCTGCATCTCTCTTTTAACTATATTCAAACCTTCTCTGAAGGGGGAGTAAATTGCATTGGGAAATTAAGTACACATATTATTTCCTAATTTAAATAATTTAACACACTCTAGTAGTGAATGGTGGCAACTAAAAAAACAACTGTATTATCTGGGTCAATTATTTATTTACATTTTGGCATCTAGAAAAAGGTGAGTTTGAAATATATTTTAAACATGTGTAATGTAGCATATACAGGTAAAGTGTTCATGTAGAATTTGGTTTGTCTTCCATTTTGAATTTTCAGTACTGATATGGATATTTGAACTGCAGCAAAGAGTTTTTCGTGCTGTCCTTATTATCGCTAAATTTTCTATGACATTTGAGAAGGCCAGAGTTGGCAAAGACTTGTTAGTGCTGTCCTTATTAATGAATGTAGCCTACTGGTTGCAAAGTTTAGAAAGCATGTGAGGCACTTTTTTTTAAGTATGAAGCATTCATGCACTCACATAGTAAATAGAGTGAATTCTGTGTTTCATCATTATCATCCTATTTGATTCTGGTAAAACAAGGGGGCCAGAGTTGGCAAAAACAACCCCAGCAATGACAGCTGAATCTAAATCTTTGCAAGCTAAACAATTCTATGAAAAAACTAGTCAACATAATTCCTTTCAGAGAATGGCTGAGGTATGATGAGGAGAAACAAATCATGTACTTTTCTTCAGGTAAAATAAATCCAAACAGATGACAAACCTTTACCATTTGTCAAAGTTATGAACAACTTCAAACTGATGCCATCAAAATTGAACAGGCTTAAAAAAAATTCATACTAAACGTGTTCTTCTTTTAAAAGCTGCTTCCAAATCAGTGGCAACTTGTGTAGCAATTCAGTGTTAATACAAGTCAAAGCAAGAATATAACAAACTGGTTATAAAATTTTGAACAGCACCAACTTAGCTAGCAATATGTCATATGAGCTTTAACTTGTATTGAACTGTATGCCATTTAGACTAAGGAAAAGGCTTGGAAGTTGGTTCAAATTACATGCGTGACATGGCTGCAGCCACATTTGTAACCGGATTCTTCTTCCTCTATTTATATTGGCTGACATGTATAGACTATCTTGTGCTGAAAAATGCTTTTTAACCATACAACAACAACAACTGATCATAGTGTATCAAATATGCTGGATCAACAAAATTAAAAGTGTTCCTATTTTCAGTACCATATATACATATATTTTGTTAAAGACATTCAAAGGTTATTATGAAAAAATACAATGGCAAACATAATGTTTTGATTTTTCTGTGGAAAACTGAAATTTAGTTTGGGCAATTCAGTTTTAAAGTTTGCTGGGTCAGTGGTTTGAAAATCATGAAGACTGGAGGAAAGTTTATTTAGGTTTCCCATAATTCCTGGAATTTTTTACTGGCACCATCACAATGATCATGAAGACATGAAGATGTACATGTACTTATGAAAGTAGCATTGTCTGAATAGCATGTGCTGATGAAAACTGCATTGTCTAAATAGCATGTACTGATCAATAAAAGCATAGTTTAATAGCATGTATGTACTAATGAAAATAGCATTTTGTGAATAGCACGTACTGATGAAAACAGCATTGTCTGAACTGCATGTACTGTGTGTACTTTGGATTTTTAACACAACTATTAAAACATTTCAATCATATAGTTACGATGTCTGCAGTGTGACAGTTTATAGTGATGTCTTGCACTGCAGAATGATGTTCCATCCAGTCAGCGGTCACATACATTATCCTGACACCAGGCCAACCAGTCCTAACACTAACCTCTTAATGATGAGTGCCAAGCAAGGCAGCTGTTAGTACCATTTTTGTAAGTCTTTGGTATGACTCAGTTGGGGATGGAACTCATGACCTCTTGCACTCGAAGCAGATGCTCTAACCACTAGGCCACCAGAGCAGTTGCACATACTGATGCAAATAGCATCGTCTGTATCACATCTAGTAATGAAGCATGCATTGTCTGAATCCTATGTACTGATGAAATAGGATTATCTGAATAGCATTGTTTGAATAGCACATGCTGATGAAATTAGCATTGTGTAGAATAGCATGTGCTGATGAAATTAGCATTATCTGAACAGCATGTACTGATAAAATTAGCATTATTTGAACTGCATATACTGTTAAAAATAGCATGTACTTATAAAATAGTATTAATAGCACACAGAGATGAAAATAGCATTGTTTGAATATCATGTACTTATGAAAATAGCAGTTCTTTCTCTTGCATGTTCTGATAAAATTAGCATTGTTTGATAAGCATACATGTTCTTACGAAAAAAGTGTTGTTTGAACTTTGAATATCATGTACTGAAGAAAATAGAATTGTCTAAATCACACAATGATGAAAACAGCATCGTTTGAATCATGTACTGATGAAAATAGCAATGTTTTAATCATACATACTGACAAAATAGCATTCTTTGAATGCATGTACTGATGAAAATAACATTGTCTAAATCACACACTGATGAAAATAGCATGGTACTGATGAAAATAGCATCATTTGAATATCATGTACTGATGAAATAGTACCAATAGCACATACACATGAAAATAGCATTGTTACTATAGCATGTACTGATGAAAGTAGCATTGTTTGAATAGTTTGAACAAGATACAGATCAAATGAAGGTATGCAGAATGCAACTTTATTGTCAGTCATTATCAACTTTGCTAGTTAGCTGGACTTTACCTTTATCTTAATGCTCATTGTTATTCTGAACTTACAGCAGCACTGCAAGTAAGTGTTGTTTTCGAAGGTAATGCAGAAGATTAAATAAAAGAAAAATATAATCTTAATTACAGCATTCATAATTCAAAGTACATGCAAAAGGATGCATGCATCTTTTGTTATTCAGATTGCCATATTTATGCATTAGCAATTAATAAGTTGCCTAATTAACCTAATTACAGCAGTATGGATTACCTTGCTAGGAAAGTCATGGAATTAAATGACTGTTTAATTTTCAATAAACTTATGTATAATGTTGCTCAATAATTTACCATATTTGTTTTTTGGGGTTTTTTTTTTAATGGCAAAATTTTGAAACTAAAAACCCAGAACAAGCCACACTCAAAAAATAAATACAGTACCGTATTTTCCAGCGTATAAGTCGATATTGTTTACTTGAAAGTTGGGACCTCGTCTTATACTCCGAATCGACTTTATATGGATTTTGTCATTTAAAGTATATATAAGTTACGTTCGTAACTACAGGTAATAAAATGAACGACAAAATGGATGCGCTTTCAATAATAAAAGCATGGACTGTTTATTCAGCTGTGTCAATTGATAACAGAATATAGCAGTGACTTGCTCAGAAGTAAAATCACAATCATGTTAGCATCAGTAATGCAATTTGACGATTGCCGGTAATATAGAATATCATACAATACAATTTTTAAAAAAAATTGTCTTATACATGTACTCTGAATCGACTTATATATGGACGAAGGATGGAAAATAAGTCGAATTGGTTCACAATAGGGCCTAATTTGAAAAGCTTTTCATAAATAAATAGTGCTAGTTTTGACACAATATAATATGGAAGATCCTTCATCAGCCAGAAACGAACAAATTTAAATGGGTTAATAACTTAAAACTATTGGCCATGGTGATCATAAATCCAACTTTGAATGCACATCTTTTCAAATCTTAAATGTATTATTTTCAAAACATTATCTGATTGTGTTTCAAACTTTCTTTCCTCCAGTTGCACATGCAACTGTGCATCAATTCAGAGAAAATATTGGCTGAGTCAATTTCATGTTAGTAAATGTCAAACTATACCATTTTTGACTTGACCGGTTCCCTGATTAATACTTATTCATTTATCATCAATTGCATTGCTCCTGCCCAACCTCTGCAGCTGATACACTGTTATGATCAACACTTGTATCTAGGAAGTACCCATTAATTTCATTATCGATGAAACAATGCAACATTTGAGTCTAAACAATAAAATTTATCAATCTCAGCTAGTTAATTGTTTGTCAATACTGTCTCAGACAAGCGTTGGGTAAGACAGATGTAATTACTATTGATTGCAAGCTTGCACAAATGTACACAAAACTTTGCTGGAAAATGCTTAACATTCACAAAATTAAATATTAACCCTATGACGAGAGTTAAGGGCCATTTTTGAAGTTCATACCACACAGCGAGTAACAGTTTAATCACAGTTTAATCAAAGCATAGGCATGATGTACAAATTAAAATGATGTTTCTAACATATAAGCAAAGAGAACAGGTGAGGATTTTCCTCACTTTCCTTACAATTTTTCTTTCTGTGAACCCATGTAAGATTTTGTGTATGTGCTACAACAGTAAAGATCTGTAACAATCTTGCAATCTTTTTCATGAGACTTTTGTGAGCCTTACTGACTGTTAGTTCATGGTCATTCATAATCATTATTCAATCAACAATATATACAAAAAACAACTGCAACAACAAAAATTCAATTGAAAAAAAATATACTCTGATAGTCATTATAGAGAGATCATATACATTTATTAAAACCAAACAATTCAGAGGCCAAAGTCCAATATATACATATATTGGTACAAATCAAAACCAGTGGTCAGTGGTTAATACCTGGAACCATCAATTTCATTGTCAAGAATCAATACAAGCCATAACTGCATCATCAAAGTCATCCCAAGCAACCTTTCCAAATGACTGCCATTTAAATTAACTATTACACCTGAGTTACTTTAACAAAACTGTAACATTTTGGGTAATATTGTAGCATTGACAGCCTTTAAATTTGCAATTTTGAGTTGGCAATTTAAAAAAATAATGAGAAAGTTGACATGAATTCCCAATGCAAGGATTTTTTCATAAAACAATTATACAATAGTTCTTTCAATTTCGTTGAGAAATACAATCCTATATTAGTAATATTTCATCTTTCTGGCGAGATTAGTGTGATATCAAGATAATCTCTAAAAAAAATTGCCTCCTCCAATTTATTGTAATCTTTATTGCAAAAGATACAGAAATTACTGATGTTGAGAATTTAACCAGAAGATTAGGGCATCAGCAGAGTAAACTTAGTTCATACACTTTTGCACCAGCTTCTGGTATTGATACTAATGTTTCTTAATGGATGTAAGACAGCTGATCCTATTGTTCTTTAAACTTCAATTATAAACACAATCCTGAATTGGCAATGTTTTTCTTTTAAGCAAAGAACAATGTGAAAATGTCACCTCCAACTTGTTTTGTTTTAGTGAATACAAAACAGAAAACGCATGCTTTCAATTTACATAAAGTCTTGGATGATGACAAAGTAAAACCAGAATTTTCACTTCATAGAAACCAGATTTCAACCTAACCTAAATGTTTAAGTTAATACCACAATTAATATTCATGGAATGAGTTGTAACAGGGCTTAAAGCACATACACTGTGACATTATTAAACTGAATTTACCTTCAAATGTACATTCAAATAAGGAGTTTTGCATTTTCTAGTTGCAGGCAGGCAATTTTTGAAAAATAAATAATACCACACAAGGCTCGGGTATCTTCGTGATCAGTGTTGGGGTGGGTGGGTGGTGAACTTACCTCAGCAAGTACACTGCTCTCTCAATATCACTGAGTTGTTCGTCAACTGTAAGCTGCTCAAGCTCTTCATTTGACTGAAATATAGATACGAATTCAAATTAAACATAATAAGTAGAATTCCTCAGATGAAACGGGACCATCAAAATGATATTTTCAAGATGATTGTTTACCTTAAGAGTTTTAGGAATCGGTCGTTCATCAAGGCTGAGCTCTTTTAAGTCGTCGGCAAGCGATGTTGTCGACGGATCTGTAATCTCCATTGCGTGCATCAGGATGTCATTTCTTGGCAATCACATACTCCTTAAATTTGAATCAGCAACTAGGCCACATGATTAAAAAACAAAGTAATATTTCAATCTTCCAAAAGCGCTATCACCTTGTGTTCACGGGTTGGCTTCACTTGACAACACAATCCGCCATGATGCTTTCCCCTAGCGTGAAATCTCGTGTGGCATATACGCATCGCGATGTTTTGTTACCCGGGAAGATTAAATTATTTCGACAGGGATAGCTGCCTTTCTTCGACTTATGTAGGCATTATCTTTGGGAATCATAAATAAACAAAATAAACAAGACGGGGGAAAAAATCCTCAAAGCAGATGAAATTACTACAGTACACGACTGAACATTAAGGTATTACATGTCAGGATAGCCTAGAGACTTTTGTATTGATTAGAAAAATGATCGGCAAGAACCCTTAAAAAAGTTTGTTTGGTTTTTGTTGAGGAAACTGTGAGTAAAATCTGAACGTTTTTTTTTTGTTGTTGTTTTTTGTACTGTAGAATGAGAGCATAAAGTCTTCGTTGTTCAACGGCTAAAGGCGTTTGTTGCAGTTGTAACTATTTATTTCATCAGGTAATTGCGTCATAACAGAAAGATTAATTATTACAAAGTACAGTGGAACGCTGCACATGTATCTAAACTGCAAAAAAAAAAAAAAAAAAAAAAAAAAAAAAACAATTGGAAAAGCATCTCCTCAAACGTCCTACTGCGAACACTGACATAATCAACATACTTGCATGCGACTCAAAACACTTTTTAAACAAATTATATTGTTGACGCCACTGATGCTGTCAGGAGAAAATTACACTTATGAATCACTGTTTTCTAAAAACAAGTTAAAGCAAGAAGAATGCTTTCATTTTATTAATGTTAATTTAAATTCATAATTTTCACAGGCTAATTACACAAATTAACCCTGGCAGCCCCCCACCCCCTCCCTCTCTCTCTCTCTCTCTCTCTCTCTCTCTCTCTCTCTCTCTGTATTTGCAAAGTAATACATGCAGAAGAATGCACATCGCAAAACAATTTTCTTTTATAATAGTGACTTACTATCAAATTTGATAGATATTACGTAGCGTTCTAGTCGTGAGCCGAAATACACACTCATGAATACTGAAAGTGCAAACCACCATTCAAAAATCACCTGAAATGGAAGCCATTATTGCTTGAAAATGTGTATTATGTGTATCATGTGCATTATGTTTACAATGCAAATTTTAGAATGTTAAAAATGTTTTTGGTTAACACTGCTGTTACGAATGCCTACTGGAATTGAACGCGAGACGTTTATTTTAATTTCGCATCATTCCGACAAATACTGTTATTTAGTGAACTGTTATTTAGTGATATTTTATTAATAAAAAAAGGCACCTTTTCGTCATAAAACCCTGTTATTGCAAATGTGCTTTCCCAAAGGACACACCAAGGCACCAGATGTGTGCCGGCCTAGACGGATAGAAAATGCGACATACTAACCTGGCCCTGTACTCAAGGCGCGCGCGTGCGTGTGTGTGTACGTGTGTGTTCCAGAATTGGATATAAACGGTCTTTGGTTCTATCCCAAGTGGCAGGTGTACTTTCTACTGTCCTAATAATTTGTGGAGGCTCTTCCAACAGTATGTATTTGGTGGCATTGTGTGGATTTATAAAATTGAAGGATGGATCTGAAGGTCAAGGTTGTATGTCGCATAATTAGGATCAAAGCGGTCTAGCTCTTCAGATTCACTGGCAGCCATTTTTGATCATTTAGTAATTGGCTACATCAGCAGGGCCATAGAAAGCGATCAATCCCCCCCCCTCCCGAGATAAGAAAAACCAACACATCTCCTACTTTTTGTTCAAACAAAAATTTTCTTTTACAAAATTAAAAACTGTTGTTCAGTACGGGGCTCTTTTAAGGTCCCAGGCACCAGGGATACAGCCTCTGTTGCCCCCTCCCTTTTTTGTTGTTGACTGTCCTGTATGCCGTATCTGCTTCTTGGTATATATATATATATATATATATATATATATATATATATATATATATATATATATATATATATATATATATATATATATATATATTCTTTCAATGAGGAGAAGCAGTGCTGACGTATATAACCTGTCAACATAATAGACACCAGCACAGTAACAAGCTAAAAACTTTACTTATGTGGTCCAAACCGAACGAGAAGCCACGAGTGGCCGAGTGGTCTAAAGCTCTTACCGTTACGGATCACTGTCGTCTCACCCGAGTCTGTCAAGTCTCGGGTTCGTCCAATGTGGGTATGTGAGAAAGCTTGCCAGTATCTTCTCGTGTGTTGGTGGTAATTTCCGTTTTTCTTTTTTCTTTTCTCATGGCTTTTCCTCCTTGATTTATACTTGCCGCCATATATAGCCTATCTTATGCTGAAAAATGGCGTGAAACCCTATTACAACAACAAACAGAAGGAGAAATACTGAGACTGTAATTTATCTCATCACAAATGTTCCTCTATACGCGCTGCATTGTGTAAGCACAGTCCCGGATTACCCATTAGGCAGAGTAGGCAACTGCCTATGGGCCCCGCGACTTTTATGGGCCCCATTAGGGGCCCCCATGAGACCGTGACCGTGGGTCTGGGGCCCCTAAAGTTTGACTGCCTATGGGCCTCCACGGTGCTTAATCGGGCGCTGTGTAAGCATTACGGTGCATTGAAAAAATTTTAATGTTGGATTAATAATTTAGCTGCGCGGGAATGTCTGAGCAGCTGAGCTATGCGGCATAGAGGGAACGTTGCTCATCACGTCAAATCTGCGGCCTACAGTATGTCGGAGAAACTTAAAAACAGGCAGATTTGATTGGATGGCCAAGAAGCTTGTTCAGTTGCAGAGCACGTTTCATCCCCAGCCACCACTGAAAATCCCCTCCCCAGCCACACCACTCCCCAGCCACACTCCCCAGCCACACTTTCAGTGGTGGCTGGTTATCTATCTATCTATCTATCTATCTATCTATCTATCTATCTATCTATCTATCTATCTATCTATCACACTTGACTATTAAGCAACGGGCGGTGCGTGGTCAAATATAAAGACGGACGTGATACGACAGTCAGAAAAGTAATGATAGGAAAGGCAGAAATAAGTAAAAGAGTGTCAGTGTACGTTTTCGTCACTTCATACTCAGACCAATCCGGCTACCGTAGCGGCGATGAGTTATGGAACCTCAACCGGCAACCCTGAAATTCACTAGGTCTTACTTGTAGCTGATTAGTTCATTAGAATGTGATATTAGAAAGCCCCTGCTTGTGAGATGCCAAGTCATGAGATTCTGCAATTATTGATTGTAATTTGTTCTAAGTCCTTATTGTACGTGGGAAGAAACTGAACTTGAAAGAATTTGTCGATGATGACTTTAATTGGAACGTTCCCATGTGGCCTGCCCCTATTGGTGGCTATATGCAAGGGTCATGTATTTGTTCGCTGGTATGTCCACTAGATTGTTCGCAGTCTTGTACAACATGGTCAGCTGAGCCGTGGTTCGCCTGGATTCGAGTGATTCCCACTGGCTATTGTTCAACATTGTACAGACACTGCTAGTATTACGATATTTTTTGTTGTTGTGGTGAAACAGCAGCTCTCCTCTAAGCCATCTATATCTTATATAACACTAACTGCAATTGCTCACGACCCCAGCAAGAGTTCAGAAACCCTGAATACAAGGCATCTTACTGGATACGCCGCCTTAAAACACCGAAACCATGCGGTCTCAATCAAGACAACACGGGCAAACAAACTCATCTTTTTACAGACAGTACGTTTACTTTATTTTAGTTTGCTCGTTAGCCAAGTTAAAACGGAAATATCCTAGATATAATTTACGGTTATACAATCACCAAATTAAAAATAGATGGCGATATGGATCATGCATTTGCAGGTCGATATAAATAGATATACAACATCAGCAAAGATGAAGGCGACTAGTCGACATTTTCAAGGTTTGATTACTAAATTGTTATTAAAGTTTTGTAATTTCAACGCTATTTATTCTTTTTTTTTTTCTTTGCTGTTATATGTGTGTCTTGGAAAAGGACTTAGTCGAAAGCGACCAGGTTACAGAAGAAACAGTTTTGTACTGTTCGTTTAAATATAAAGTATGTATGTATGTATGTATGTATGTATGTATGTAAACAACAAAGCTGATCAGACCCAATGGTACGCAGACCAGCATGACATGAAGAGCGTCTACAATGCCCTGAAATAAGTGTATGGACCTACATCCTCTGGATAATCCCCACCCCTTCTCAGCGCAGACGGGAATGCACTAATTATTGACAAAGAGAGGATTCTTCAATGATGGGCTGAATACTTTGAAGGCATCCTGAATTGCCCTTCATCCATCAATGATGAAGCCATCACTCGTCTCCCCCAATTACTCATCAACGAAGCACTGGATGACCTCCAACCTTGCTCGAGACACAGAAAGCGATACGTCTAATCTCCAGTGGCAAAGCACCTGTTTCCATTCCAACTGAAGTCTACAAGGAAGGAGGCATAGCCCTGATAGAAAGGCTTCATGAACTGTTTTACTGATGTGGCAGCAAGAGACGATACCCCAGGCATTAAAAGACGCTTCCATAATCCACCTGTATAAGCGCAAAAAGAACCTCCAAGTCTGCGACAACCACCTTTGAATATTCTTACTCTCTATTGCATGAAACATGCTCGCCAGAATCCTATTGAACCGCCTCACGACACACCCTGACCAGGGTCTACTGCCAGAAAACCAGTGTGGATCCGAAAGAAACGTGGGACCATCGATGCTGTTTGCTGCGAGTCAGCTATAAGATAAATGTCAGGAGCAAAACACCGAAATTTTCATAATCTACACCGACTTGACAAAGACCTATCATACTGTCAGCATAAAAGGCTTGTGGAAGGTAATGGCCAAGAACGGATGCCCAAGACAATTTATAATATTTGGTGCAGCATTTCTACGATGGCATGCAGGCACGAGTCCAGGATAATGCAGAGACATCCGAGCCATTCCCGGTAACCAATGGCGTCAACAAGTTGACAAGTTCTCCAGCTCCTGTACAAGTTTTGGTCTTAGCATCAGTACCAAGAAGACTGAAGTCCTGCATCAGCTGGCCCATGGAAAGATCTTTGTTGAGGCCAATATCACCGTCAACGGCCAAAAACTCAACGTATTGAACCGCTTCACCTACCTTGGCAGCACACTGTCACAAAGCGGCACTATTGACGACCAAGGTAAACATTCGCATTGCCAGAGCCAGCGCAACGTTCGGCAGATTATGCCAACGTCTGGAATAGAAGAGGCATCAGTATCCAGAACAAAATAAAGGTCTACAGGGCAGTTGTGCTCCCCACGCTACGTTACGCATGCAAAACGTGGACTGTGTACCAATGCCACGCCAGGAAGCTGAACTACTTTTACACCAAAAGTCTCAGGAAAATCCTCAACATCAAGTAGCAAGACAAGGTTACAGACACTGAGATACTCGTCCAAGCAGGTCTCCCCAGCATCCACACTATCTTGATGCAGTACAAGCAACGCTGGGCGGGACATATACGCATGCCAGACTACCGGCGGCCGAAGAGACTCTTATATGACGAGCTACAGCAAAGACAGCGATCCCACGGAGCTCAGAAGAAACTCTTCAAAGACAATCTGAAAGATGCATTGAAAGCATTCAACATAGACCCTGATTTCTGGGAGCAAACAGCAAGCGATCGAGTCACTTTGCGTTCCTCTGTGCACAAAGGCTCCAAGTTGTGTGAATCTTGCAGGACAGCAGCTGCATAGCTGAAGAGGCAAGCCTGAAAAGCACGTGCCATCATCCCTCATGGAGATGTCCCATTCCGTGCAAGTGTTGGCCTCATCAGCTACCTGCGCACGCACAGAGCAAAATCAGCCCTTCAGACCCTCGGATGACTAGAGAGGTCTTCGTCGAATCGACGGACGAACAGCATGTGTGTGTGTGTGTGTGTGAACACAATATATTACATAGGTACATTTTCTCCATGAATAAAGATTATATTTTAAGATAATATAAGTTATACATAGGTTGTTTACTTGCGTATGAGTTCAATGTCCAGCTTTGAAAGTAACCGTAGAAGGTTTTAGAAAGTGTACCTGTTTGCTATAATTTTGCTTTGGGGATGATTAGGTGTTGCAAGATAGGTCAAATAGAATTCCCTGCAACATATGTCTGGTAGAAATGTATTGCGACAAAGAGTCAAACCGGTGTTTATATGGAGGAGGTAGTAGCAATTATAAATTCCTAGTCTTACTGCTGTTTCTTTTTTATTTTCGGTTTACACACGTAAATAATGCTGTCTTTGGATTTAATTTGAGAGGAATCACTTATTTAAATTATTTTATTTACAAAGTGCTCTTATGACAGTTTGGCCTGAAATACTATTTTGGAACGATTGTAAATTTATTCAAAGACACGTCCTTGTGATACAGCAAGACTCTTAGCACATAGGCATATTCAAGATTATTGGTACATAAGCACATGAGAGAATGTAACTGATTCGAAACACAATTTAATGGATTTGAAATCTCTCTCTCTCTCTCTCTCTCTCTCTCTCTCTCTCTCTCTCTATATATATATATATATATATATATATATATATATATATATATATATATATATATATATATATATAATTTGACACGTATTTCTCTCATTTGAATATAGTTTTTATCTATTTTTGTCCCCCATTTTAACCACATTATTTAACCATTGTGTACAATTTCACGTTTATTCAAACATGTCCAAACATTCACATGGGTTTTGTGTTTAATATTTGTTTTGTTGATGAACATTCTGGCGATCAGCTGGAATAGCTGAAACATTTGGAAACATGTGCAAGTTCGTCATTACCAGTTTAGTGCCAATATATATTGTCTAAATGTAATTTTTAAAATGCAAGCAGTATACCAATAATAAATGCAGAAAAGGTTTAAAAAATCGCACCCAGTTCATTAGACAAACACACGACACCATTCTGAGACATGATTTTATAGATAATGGCAGATTATTTTAACTTCAGAAATTAGTTTTAAGTGTATGGTACACGTTTCTATTATGAATATTGGTAATTTTAACATTTGAAGACCTTTCAGTAATTTTGAATCCGACACAAAAGTACTTGTAGATGAATGTAATAAAATGCAGCAAATATTGAGCACTTTTCAGGAAAATACGTGAACAAGTGGATGCAATCCATCTGTTATGCTTGCACGGATAATTAGCAGAGTTATTTCCCTTACAACAGCATACGCGCAAACTATTGTCGAATTGGATATCTCGCGCAGAGATATTGGTTGCGTAAAAGAACGTTTACCAGTGTGTCACCAGAGACAACAACATGTCTCCACTGTTTCCATCAAGTATTATTAAAAGATAGTAAATCTTTGTGAAGAATACAAAACTAAAACAGATTAATGCATTTGTAATTCAGGTGGCAGTATAGTATGTAAACAAACCCATTAGGTATTGTTTATGTTATGTTTGCATGGTGCAGACATTGTAGGATAAAAGCATAATATTTTTCAAGGTATTTTTAAAAAAAATAAATTATAATAATCATTTACAAATGTTTGGTATTGGCATTAAACCGAACAGTTTAAATACTTTGGTTGCTGCAAATGTAATTAGATATTTTTTCCTTCAATGTTTTATGGAAGTGAATTATGGTGTAACATTTCAAAAAGTGACCTTGCTTTATTGGATAAAACTCTGAGGTATTTTGCCAAACATTTACAAGGTTTTCCAACACATACAAGATCAGACATCACCCTGGGAATGCTAGGATGGGCATCAGCGCAGTCCGAAATTGATAGAAGAAAATTGATGTTTTTTCATAGATTACAGAAAACACAGCATTGGCATAATGTAAAGAAATCGGACGAATATTAAACGGAATGTTTTATATATATATATGATGTATATAGGTTATTACTTTGCATTAAATAGTTTTACTAATTTGTTATGCTTTTTCTGGAAATACATGCTGATCGTTAACACCCTGACTGACGTTATGTCATGAATAGGGTATCAACATCATTTAATATTGTGCCGTCATGGCATGCAGTTCATCCATAATGCATGTAATTCCATTGAAAAATTGCAGAGATTTAAAATATTCAATAATTTTGTTCAAAATCATTGTATCTGAATTCAATGTCCAATATATTGCATGAACAGAGTATTAACACCACTTACTTGCCATCTGATACAGTACCGTCGTGGCATGCAGCTAATCCATAAAACTTGTAATTCCACTGCAAAATTGCAAATGTATTTAAACTATTCAATATATGATGTTCATAAACATTGACTAATTCAATTCTGATCTAGTTTTTATTCAACCTTAAAATTTTACATTATGAGGTTTATTCACAAACTAATGCAAGAAATCTAATTTTTCCTATCCTTTAATTGTTGAATACCCCAAATCTTCCCTCCCTCATGCCCAAAAGCATACGGAGCCTTTTATTTTAAGTTTTCTCCATATTCCTATAAAAATGTTTTCAACTTTTTGTAAAATAATATTTTGCCTAAAAATATTTTTACACCAGAAAAATAATGAATATAAAGTGTATAAAATGTGATAATTGTTGGATTCTGTAAGACTGAATCTTGAGCATGCTAACTTTGTATTCCATACAACAGTGGTTCCCAACCTGTGTCCTGCAGTTTATTATAAAGTACAGTTTTTAGCATTTATGATTTTATGCATATATTTTTTAAAAGCTAAGAAGGGGTCCTATTATTTGAAAAGGTTGGGAACCATTGCCATAGAGTATCAATCAGTCAACGATATTATCTGTTCTTCATACTGATATCTCCCATGTGGAGGTCATAAATACTGTAACTTTATTTTTGGCTGTACCTATGTTTAATTATTTCTCTCTCAAAGGTACAACATTCTTAGTAGATTATAATTACTTTCCCAGAATAATGAATATTGGTTGGTTTGCTAGGTTTTATATCACTTATTCTACTTACAACCATTGGATGATGAGTCTGATACTTTGTGAACAGAGCTGATGATGCTCCCCTTTGGAAGGCAGGAATGGATGCACATTGGGCGCACTCTACAGATATTTAGAACATCTGAGAGAGTGGTGGGTGTACAGTGAAGTTGTTTACATTTGCAATATGCACAGCATAGAGAATGTTGGTCTGCCTCTATGTAGAAAATGTTGGATTACATCTATGTCGAAAATGTTTGTATACTTCTATGTAGAGAATGTTGGTATACCACTATGTAGAGAATGTTGGTATACCTCTGTGTAGAGAATGTTGGTATACTACTATGTAGAGAATGTTGGTATACTTCTATGAAGAGAATGTTGGTATACCAATATGTAGAGAATGTTGGTATACCTATATGTAGAGAATGTTTGTATACTACTATGTAGAGAATGTTGGTATACCTATATGTAGAGAATGTTGGTATACTACTATGTAGAGAATGTTGGTATACTACTATGTAGAGAATGTTGGTATACTACTATGTAGAGAATGTTGGTATACTACTATGTAGAGAATGTTGGTATACTACTATGTAGAGAATGTTGGTATACCTATATGTAGAGAATGTTGGTATACCTATATGTAGAGAATGTTGGTATACTACTATGTAGAGAATGTTGGTATACCTATATGTAGAGAATGTTGGTATACCACTATCTAGAGAATGTTGGTATACTACTATGTAGAGAATGTTGGTATACCTATATGTAGAAAATGTTTGTATACTACTATGTAGAGAATGTTGGTATACTACTATGTAGAGAATGTTGGTATACCTATATGTAGAGAATGTTGGTATACCTATATGTAGAGAATGTTGGTATACTACTATGTAGAGAATGTTGGTATACTACTATGTAGAGAATGTTGGTATACCTATATGTAGAGAATGTTGGTATACTACTATGTAGAGAATGTTGGTATACCTATATGTAGAGAATGTTGGTATACCTATATGTAGAGAATGTTGGTATACTACTATGTAGAGAATGTTGGTATACCTATATGTAGAGAATGTTGGTATACTACTATGTAGAGAATGTTGGTATACTACTATGTAGAGAATGTTGGTATACCTATATGTAGAGAATGTTGGTATACTACTATGTAGAGAATGTTGGTATACTACTATGTAGAGAATGTTGGTATACCTATATGTAGAAAATGTTTGTATACTTCTATGTAGAGAATGTTGGTATACTACTATGTAGAGAATGTTGGTATACCTATATGTAGAGAATGTTGGTATACTACTATGTAGAGAATGTTGGTATACCTATATGTAGAGAATGTTGGTATACTACTATGTAGAGAATGTTGGTATACCTATATGTAGAGAATGTTGGTATACCTATATGTAGAGAATGTTGGTATACTACTATGTAGAGAATGTTGGTATACCTATATGTAGAGAATGTTGGTATACCACTATCTAGAGAATGTTGGTATACTACTATGTAGAGAATGTTGGTATACCTATATGTAGAAAATGTTTGTATACTACTATGTAGAGAATGTTGGTATACCTATATGTAGAAAATGTTGGTATACTACTATGTAGAGAATGTTGGTATACCTATATGTAGAGAATGTTGGTATACTACTATGTAGAGAATTTTGGTATACCTATATGTAGAAAATGTTTGTATACTTCTATGTAGAGAATGTTGGTATACCTATATGTAGAGAATGTTGGTATACTACTATGTAGAGAATGTTGGTATACCTATATGTAGAGAATGTTGGTATACTACTATGTAGAGAATGTTGGTATACCACTATGTAGAGAATGTTGGTATACTACTATGTAGAGAATGTTGGTATACTACTATGTAGAGAATGTTGGTATACCTATATGTAGAGAATGTTGGTATACCACTATGTAGAAAATGTTTGTATACTACTATGTAGAGAATGTTGGTATACCTATATGTAGAGAATGTTGGTATACCTATATGTAGAAAATGTTTGTATACTACTATGTAGAGAATGTTGGTATACTACTATGTAGAGAATGTTGGTATACTACTATGTAGAGAATGTTGGTATACTACTATGTAGAGAATGTTGGTATACCTATATGTAGAGAATGTTGGTATACTACTATGTAGAGAATGTTGGTATACTACTATGTAGAGAATGTTGGTATACTACTATGTAGACAATGTTGGTATACCACTATCTAGAGAATGTTGGTATACTACTATGTAGAGAATGTTGGTATACCACTATCTAGAGAATGTTGGTATACTACTATGTAGAGAATGTTGGTATACCTATATGTAGAGAATGTTGGTATACTACTATGTAGAGAATGTTGGTATACCTATATGTAGAGAATGTTGGTATACTACTATGTAGAGAATGTTGGTATACCTATATGTAGAGAATGTTGGTATACCTATATGTAGAGAATGTTGGTATACCTATATGTAGAGAATGTTGGTATACCTATATGTAGAGAATGTTGGTATACTACTATGTAGAGAATGTTGGTATACCACTATGTAGAAAATGTTTGTATACTACTATGTAGAGAATGTTGGTATACCTATATGTAGAGAATGTTGGTATACCTATATGTAGAGAATGTTGGTATACCACTATGTAGAAAATGTTTGTATACTACTATGTAGAGAATGTTGGTATACCTATATGTAGAGAATGTTGGTATACTACTATGTAGAGAATGTTGGTATACCTATATGTAGAGAATGTTGGTATACCTCTGTGTAGAGAATGTTGGTATACCACTATGTAGAGAATGAATGTTGGTATACCTATATGTAGAGAATGTTGGTATACTACTATGTAGAGAATGTTGGTATACTACTATGTAGAGAATGTTGGTATACTACTATGTAGAGAATGTTGGTATACCTATATGTAGAGAATGTTGGTATACCTATATGTAGAGAATGTTGGTATACTACTATGTAGAGAATGTTGGTATACTACTATGTAGAGAATGTTGGTATACCACTATCTAGAGAATGTTGGTATACTACTATGTAGAGAATGTTGGTATACCTATATGTAGAAAATGTTTGTATACTACTATGTAGAGAATGTTGGTATACCTATATGTAGAAAATGTTGGTATACTACTATGTAGAGAATGTTGGTATACCTATATGTAGAGAATGTTGGTATACTACTATGTAGAGAATGTTGGTATACCTATATGTAGAAAATGTTTGTATACTTCTATGTAGAGAATGTTGGTATACCTATATGTAGAGAATGTTGGTATACTGCTATGTAGAGAATGTTGGTATACCTATATGTAGAGAATGTTGGTATACTACTATGTAGAGAATGTTGGTATACCACTATGTAGAGAATGTTGGTATACTACTATGTAGAGAATGTTGGTATACTACTATGTAGAGAATGTTGGTATACCTATATGTAGAGAATGTTGGTATACCACTATGTAGAAAATGTTTGTATACTACTATGTAGAGAATGTTGGTATACCTATATGTAGAGAATGTTGGTATACCTATATGTAGAAAATGTTTGTATACTACTATGTTGAGAATGTTGGTATACTACTATGTAGAGAATGTTGGTATACTACTATGTAGAGAATGTTGGTATACCTATATGTAGAGAATGTTGGTATACTACTATGTAGAGAATGTTGGTATACTACTATGTAGAGAATGTTGGTATACTACTATGTAGAGAATGTTGGTATACTACTATGTAGAGAATGTTGGTATACCTATATGTAGAAAATGTTGGTATACTACTATGTAGAGAATGTTGGTATACCTATATGTAGAAAATGTTGGTATACTACTATGTAGAGAATGTTGGTATACTACTATGTAGAGAATGTTGGTATACCTATATGTAGAGAATGTTGGTATACTACTATGTAGAGAATGTTGGTATACCTATATGTAGAGAATGTTGGTATACTACTATGTAGAGAATGTTGGTATACCTATATGTAGAGA
Organism: Unio pictorum; assembly: GCA_030141615.1. Taxonomy (NCBI): domain Eukaryota; kingdom Metazoa; phylum Mollusca; class Bivalvia; order Unionida; family Unionidae; genus Unio; species Unio pictorum. Next base: position 5,610,655 of record JARLTB010000110.1, read on the forward strand.
ATGTTGGTATACCTATATGTAGAGAATGTTGGTATACCTATATGTAGAGAATGTTGGTATACTACTATGTAGAGAATGTTGGTATACCACTATGTAGAGAATGAATGTTGGTATACCTATATGTAGAGAATGTTGGTATACTACTATGTAGAGAATGTTGGTATACCTATATGTAGAAAATGTTGGTATACTACTATGTAGAGAATGTTGGTATACTTCTATGTAGAGAATGTTGGTATACCTATATGTAGAGAATGTTGGTATACTACTATGTAGAGAATGTTGGTATACCTATATGTAGAGAATGTTGGTATACCTCTGTGTAGAGAATATTAGTATACATCTATGTAGATTGTGATTAGGATTTTTAATGTAGCTTTAAACAAATTTCAGTCATATTGCTACAATGTCTGTGAGGCAGTTTATAGTAATGTCCAGCACTGGGGCATCATGCCGCAGATATGTAGCATGATGTCCCACCCAGTCACATTATCCAGACACCAGGAAAACCAGTCCTAAGACTAACCCCTTAATGCTGAGTGCCAAGCGAGGTTGTTGTTAGTATGATTTTTGTTAGTTTTTGGTTTTTGGTATGACTCGATCGAGGATCAAAACCACAACCTCCTGCTTCCGTGGCAGACATTCTAACCACTAGGCCACTGTATTGATTGCTTCTAGGTAGAGAATGTTTGTATACCTCTATGTAGAGAATGTTGGTATACTTCTATGCTACTTTCATGTAGTGTGGCTGAAATGTTGTTTGATACTGTACTTGTTGAAATTGTACATGATCTAAACCCACATCTAACTAAAATGTTTGTTCTCTTGTTCTAAAAATTCAGCCTGAATTAATGCAATGAGTGAATTACCAAATATATAAAATGTAAAACAAGTTATCAAGTCTTTTTTTTTACAATTTACCTCTAAAGGCTAGGAGGTCAAAATGACAAGCAGAGCTAGCAGTTTTTTGAGATGCGCACATCTGAAGTAAAGCCAAACTGTATGCTCTATAACCAATATTACACCCATTAGTCATACACCAAAATAAAGAAACTATAAGGCTCTTTGAACAATAACTAAGAAATACAAGGTCTTTTATAAATAACCAATCAGTGATGAAACCTAGGGAAATTTGTTTTCTTTAGAATTCTAACTCGTGCAAATTACAAAACTGTAGGGCATCATCATTAGCACTTTCACATGCCACATAATATGGTCACATGATTCATCATTTGGATCTGACTCTGGATTGTGTGATTACACAAACTTGGTGTAAATAGAAATATAATAATGCTACAATGTATAACATTTTAATTTGGCAAAATGATAATGGGCATACAATTTTCAGCAATTTCAAATGGTTGAGGTTAATTAATCTCTGCCCTTAATAATTTCCATCCACTGATGTATCTCTGTGATGCCATCATGGTAAATTATGAAAGCACTATTTTTGTATCTGCTAAACATATCCATTTAGTTTTGTCAAAATATTTTTTAAAAACATGAAATTAAAAATTCCTAAATATGTGTTTAATTGATAATTACAAGATGCACACTATTTTAGATCTGAGATTTTACAAGAAATCAGCTAATCAAGAAAAAGAACAGGCACCAATGTTTGCATCTAGTGATCAATAGTTTGAAGCTGACACATGCAGGAGTTTATGGTTGCCTGTTTCATGTTTCCTGCACTTGAAAGAGAACCTTGTTCAAGTAGTATCTGATTTGTCATGAATTGGTGATATAAACTTTATATGAATATTGTTAAATTAATTTTTTACATCCTGAGGTACCATGAAATCTTTTACATAATACTAGGTTTTACATATATAAAAGCCTTTACCTTGAATACAGCCTTGAATCTTCAATCCTGACAATTGACAATTATCAGATAAGTTCCTATCTGTTAAGCGTTATTTATACAACTGTTTTACAGAACTCTTATGATAAAATCTCAGATGTCTATATTCTTTCCTATTCAGTGTTCTATAAAAGTTAGAGTTGTATAAGAAAAAGGACAAAAATATATGAATGTTTATAAATAAAAACACTGGGAAATCAGGATCCAATTGATGTACATGTAGCTATAAAAAGTGACCATAATCTTGATTTTATGCAAATATTTCCAGAATTATAAAGCACATAATCGTTATATTTCATTTTTGTTTGGAAATGAGTCCAATTTGCCTTAATGGACAGAGTAAGATTGGAGGTTTGTAAAGAAAATCTTTTAAACAATACATCACTTTCCACAAAAGGGCAAGCAATTACAGCTTGCTTTAAGAACATTACTGTACACTTAATGGCCATGCATGAGTTCCCATTCTTGAAAACTCCAAACTGGTAGTTTCTAAGATGTTTTAAAAATGAGATATACTTAATATTTCAATTTAAGTAATCTTATTTTTCAGGAAACTAAAACTGTTAATGATAAATTAATAAGTTGCCAATATTAAATATATTTTTGAACATATAAAGCGTACAAATTTGAATAGTTAAATCTTCAAGGGCCTTCATTAAATCAGCTTATTTTTTTTATCAAACATTTACTGAAAAATACTTTGAATAATCTATACTACAAACTACCGGTAGTCCAACTAGACACTGCACAGACCCTGACTTAACATGACAAATATCCACTTTGGGGATATGCAGTTTGTTAGGAGTAATCAGTAAAACAAACAATATAGACTTTGATTGGCAAGTACATTTTGTTATGACAGATTAGGGTCTTTGTTGTTTGTAGTTTGATTCGACTTATAAGTAAGTATATAGAGCATTTCAAGGTCAAATGTTGAGAATATTAATTAATAAATTTGTATTGCTTTTGGTATAGAACATTATGTGTGGATTCTGACCAATGAATGAAAGCATTAAAATAAGCAAAGAGATGCTTCAAAATTACCAACTGCATATATTACCACCTGTAGTGCCTTACACTACTTTGTATGGTGTTATCTATGACAACATTCTACAAACTTATTACCAACCAGTTCTTATTTTACTTGATTGAGTTCAGTGTTCTCTATGAAATAATTATATAAGCATATTACCAACTGCAGTGCCTTATTTGACTGTTGAATATAATTTTATCTATGACATCATTCTACAAGCATATTACCTATGGCAGTGCCTTTTATGACATCATTCTACAAGCATATTACCAATGGCAGTGCCTTATCTGACATCATTCTACAAGCATATTACCAATGGCAGTGCCTTCTGTGACATCATTCTGTGAGCATATTACAAATGGCAGTGCCTTATGTGACATCATTCTACAAGCATATTACCAATGGCAGTGTCTTATCTGACATCATTCTACAAGCATATTACTAATGGCAGTGCCTTATGTGACATCATTCTACAAGCATATTACCAATGGCAGTGCTTTATCTGACATCATTCTACAAGCATATTACCAATGGCAGTGCCTTATGTGACATCATTCTACAAGCATATTACCAATGGCAGTGCCTTATGTGACATCATTCTACAAGCATATTACCAACTACAGTGTCTTATCTGACATAATTCTACAAGCATATTACCAACTACAGTGTCTTATCTGACATCATTCTACAAGCATATTACCAGCTACAGTGTCTTATCTGACATCATTCTACAAGCATATTACCAACTACAGTGTCTTATCTGACATCATTCTGCAAGCATATTGCCAACGGCAGTGTCTTATGTGACTGTTGAATACAATGTTATCTGTGACATCATTCTTCAAATTTATTACCAATTCCAGTACCTGATTTTGATTGATTGAGTTTGGTGTCTCTATTACATCATTCTACAAGCTTATTACCAACTGCAGTGCCTTACCAACTTTGTTACCTTTCATGACACCTTGTGATGCCAATCATTATGCAGGGCACAGGATATGGATTGTGGTTTGACTCCTGTTTTATAGTAACTGCTGGTATTCCATGTGATTTGCTGAATTCAATACTGTGTACATTATAGTAACCATTGATATATCATTAACATAGTTGAATTCAGTCATGTGTATTTTTTATTGTGTGCCTTGTGTATTGCTGAATTCAATACTGTGTACATTATAGTAACCATTGATATATCATTAACATAGTTGAATTCAATCATGTGTATTTTTTATTGTGTGCCTTGTGTTTTGCTGAATTCAATACTCTGTACTTTTATTGTAACCATTGGTATTCCAGGAGGGAAGCTTAATTCAATACTCTGTACTTTTATTGTAATCACTGGTATGCCAGGGGGTTAGCTGAATTCAATACTCTGTACTTTTATTGTAAGTATTGGTATGCCAGGGGGTTAGCTGAATTCAATATTAAGTAGTTAAATAAGTTAGATGGACTAATTCTGAAATTACATGGTGGTGGTGGGATACACTATATTAAAAGAGACAATTTATACAAGTCAGATTTTGGAAGAGGTATTAAATATATCCAAAACTGAAAAACAGTCAGAAATTGTCAAAACACACACACACACACACACATGTATATGTTGGGTCCAATGTAAACAACATAGCCTCAGCTGTGCTATCACATCATGTGTCAGTAGATAATGGTCTAACTTTAGGATCTTCTGTGGTTATTTTCACAGGTTTCCTTTACCAATTTTTACCTGCCTGGATAAGACCTGGATTATGGTAGCTACAAGGCTATGGGGTTAGTGTGTTTGCAAGGTGTAGATAACACAGAACTGACTATATCAATCTTAAGATTGATACAGACCCAGCAAACAACACAGTACAATGGAATTTCGCAAATCCTGTGTAAGGGTTGCATAGTAACAGGAGATATACAAGACATTCCCTTGTTTTCAAAATTATATGAAATGTTTATTAACAGAATCATGTTGATGCTATATAGTAGGAGAGCGAGCTGATTGTTATACATGTATATAGATTTGTCACATGCTCCAGGTAGTATGTATGTTAAACAACAAATTTTATTTTAAACTGGGTATATTTTGTTCTTCTGCTTGTAGTCTCATCCACCTATATGATGGAATACAGGGCTGGATTACCCAGTAGGCACACGTAGCACCAGCCCAACAGGGGCACCAGAAAAAAATCATCTTAAATTGTTGATAAAATTGATTGAATTATATATGACCATTTCAGTCTGTATATATGAGTATTTTGATTTGGGATGATGACAACACTGGTATTTTCCCACCTTCTTTAGCTTTTAATGCTGTTTTTGTTTGTTGAAGTTTCACATTTTGTAGGAGGGGGAGACCATAATATTTTCAGTGCTTAGGGCTCTAGAAGGACTTAATCTGGTCTTGATGGACTACCATATATACAGTACTTACCTATTTAACAAGTGTAACTACAAGCTGTAGAGACCCAGACCTGTCTCGCAAAATGTGCTAGCAGATCTGGGTCTTTGCAGTTTGTTAGGAGTAGTCAGTAGAACAAACAGCATAGACCCTGATCTGCAGGTACATTATGCTATGGCAGATCAGGATCTTTATTGCTAGCATTGCTATGGCTTATAAGTGAGTGCACATGGTAACTGTTTACAAATGGGGATGCAAGGAGATCAACATGTTGCAATGATTAAAACAGAACATGATAATATCACTTAAGTTTAACAAATAAAGTCAATTTTATGTCTTATCTCAGGATTAAGAGATTAGTGTTAGGCCTTGTGTCAGGATAATGTGACTGGAAGGTATTAGATGTCACATATCTGTGGCAAGATGTCCCAGTACTGGATATTGCAATAAACTGCCACATTGCAGATAATGTAGTGATAATCCTGAAACATTTTAAAGCTTCATTAAAAATCCAAATCACACACACTTTCCTTGGTGATATAAGATTTTTTGACAAGCTATACTGCCAAATACTTTGTTTCATGTATGACATTTGTGGTCAAAAATATTTTTGCATATATACGTTTCCTTGCCAAACTTACTGAAGAGTTTATGTTTGTTAAAATTATGTGATTGAAGCAAAATCTAGCAAATGTAACGAGTTTTCAGATTGATAATTAAGTTTAAATTAACAGAATTCATAATTTCTTCAGCCTTTTAAATGGTTGACAATTCTCTGATTTCACTTTTACTGGTGGATAACAAATCATGTAGATTTCAAGACTGCCCAATACATGTGCAATGAATTTGAAGACCTATAAAAAAAAAGTCTCTGTGAAGACTAAGGCTGCATTGTTTACACGTAAGTGGCATAGTTTTAATTATTGCCTTTAAATCTGTACACATGTAAATGGCATAATGTTTATTATTGCCTTTAAATGTTTACACATGAAAATGGCATAATTTTAATTATTGCCATTAAATCTTTGCAAATGAAAATGGCATACTTTTGATTATAGCTTTTAAATAGTTTTAATTATTGCCTTTAGATCTTTATATATGTAAATGGCATTGTTTGATTATTGTCTCTAAATGTTTACAAAATTGTAATATATGAGAATTAAAGCATATGTGACTGTCATTTACACAGAAACTACCAATTCCATGACTTTAAATTGTATATTTCTACATTTCTGCTTTTGCTTAGTAAATAAAATGTACCTAGTATAGGTAAGAAAAAAGCAGAGGTTGATCAGACTTGGTTATAGTGCATATTAAATAACATTGTACACCAGGTTGATTTACTGAAAGTCTCTTTCACATTTTACCTTTAAAAAACATGCCTTTTAATATTTATCTGTAATTAGTAAGATTTTATTTTCAAGATGCACCATTTCCAGGTAGTATGTCCAGGTAGTAATGTCCAGACCCATTATTGTATGTAATTGCAGAGAATAATATCACCACAATTCAAAATATGTTTTACTAAGACAGTCTTGTATATTTAACAAAAAGTTCTCACAAACTATAACCTGTCCTAACTATAAAAAGAGAAAGATTTACAACAAAAGTAAAACAATTACAATTGGATTCTTCATATAAGCAAGTAAATAAAGCAGGTGGAAAGTTAATATTTGTTTTGAGTGAACAACAGCATTTCATTTACCGGTATTAAGAGGTCTGGGTTAAAATTTAAGAAACTATTGAGTGAAGTTTTATGATATAGAAATAAGTGCTGCAAGTTATTTTTTTAAAACTGTCCAATCTACCTGCCATGAAAACTCTACCCCAAATGAAATATTGACAAATTTCTAAATCAGAGATATAGCTGAATTTTAATTAGAATAACATGTTCTCTTCAAAGTCTAAACTTTTCCTAAGTGAAGTTTAGTTCCTTAGTGAATTTTTACCATTGTTTATGAGTGTACCATATATACTCGCTTGAGTCCAACTGCAATCTGCATAGACCATTATCTGCTGTAGCATAATGTGCCTACAGATCTTTGTGTAATCAGCAGAACAATCAACATAGACTATGATCTGCAGGCACAAGGATCTTTCTTGCTTGACTTAAGTGAGTATACTTGGTAAGTTTGTACAAATTTAACAATATACATGCTCTATAGTGCAGCGATTCCAAAGAACACAATGTCTTGTCTTCTTTAGCCACCATCTATGACTCTTGTATACATCCTCTTTGCAAGGTGAGTCAAATAACTTCAATGTATTAATCAGAAAGTTTATAGAAAATAATGATTCATCACAAATTGTTCAATTTTGGCAGACACATATTAGACTCCATATGAAGAATTTTCTTGTTGTTGTTTTTGTAGGGTTTAATGCCATTTTTCAGCACACAATAGGCTATACATGGCGACCAGTAATAATGGTGGATGAAGAACCTGGCAAAAACCCTTGAAAGAACCACTGATGCATTAGAAGCTACTGGCAAGCTTTCTCACATATCCACATTGGCCGAATCTGACTTGAACCCATGCAGACAGAGGTGAGATGGCAGTGATCCGTAACGGAGAGTGCTTTAGACCACTAGGCCACTCGTGGCCCTCCATATGAAGAATAGATAATCAGATAAATAATAGACATTGAAAATAACATCCAAGGTTTTTCTGTTGGCATGCAATGGAAAAGCTTAGGAGATTCTGATTTTCACTCCACTGATAAGTGACATCATACAATGTGCATGTATGTGTGATTTGGATTTTTAATATAGCTTTAGCAATTTTTCAGTTACATTGCTTTTGATGTCTGCAGTGTGGCAGTTTATAGTGATGTCTAGAACTGGGACATCATGCTTCAGACATGTAGCATCATTTCACATGCAGTCAGATTATCCTGTCACCATGCCACCAGTCCTAACACTGACCTCATAATGCTGAGTGCCAAGCAAGGCATCTTTCTGTACCAATCTTATTTCTTTGGTATGACTCTGCTAAGATTTGAACCCATGAGCTCCCACATCTAAAGCAGATTCTCTGACCACTTAGGCTGCTGGAGCAGTAACATCACTCAATGGTATTTTGTCTGTTCAACAAGGATATTTTTGCTGTTCAAAATTAGGGCATCCATTTCCAACTGATATATAATAAGCAAAGGAACATGATAACAAAAGCAGATCTGCAGAAGTCATTAGGTTTATTATTTATTTTTATTTCAAGTAGTTATTATACACTGTGTGAGTCAAATAGTCTCTGTTGGTAAATATTGGCTCATACCAATCTAGTCTCCATTGTCAATATTGTTATTAAATGGGAGATAACTGTGGTATGGGAAAATAATGTTGAGGAGAGACTAAATGGATGAAGCAACATTTTCAAATGAGTTGATGTAATAATAAATAATCAGGCAATTGACCTCTGGAATTAAATATTTCCATATATCCTTGCTTGCAAAAGATAAGAGAGGGTGATAAATGTCACTGGGTTTGACAATGATATGACATTTGAACATACATATATCTCTGACATGACAAACTGGTGGAGTGACATCATTCATTCTCGCTAATTAATGTCCTTTAGTTGCTTTTCTTACAGTGAACTCCCTTTCGTACCAACTGAGAAACCATGCTATTTGCACAAATTTACCTTTTGATGCCAGGTACATTTATGCAAACTTTTACAGTTGATCTATGAACAGTTTCTCAGTTATAACGAATGGCCAAGTCTCCAGAATAAAGGGAGAAACAGGCTCCATTGATTGTTTGCACAACTGTCTTGGCCCTTTCATGTCTAGAAAGCATTTGCAAGATACATCAAGGAATTTTATTGACCAGTTTGACGCCCATTTTGGGTAGCAGGAAATGGACATAAAAGAGCAAAAAATGGCAAGATACAAAGAATCTTAATACAATTCAGGAAGATAATTATGTATACGTTAAATGTCCAAGTCACACGGTATGCCCTACACTGTGTTCACATATAAGTGGGATCCAATTGTAAACTGCATAGACCCAGACCTGTTGTCACATAATGTTATAGTGTCCATGCACTTTGTTAGGAATATAAGTAGAAAAAACTGCTCAGACACAGATCTGCAGTTGCATCATGCAAATGCAGACCAGGGTCTGTGTTGTTTGTTAGGAATATAAGTAGAAAAAACTGCTCAGACACAGATCTGCAGTTGCATCATGCAGGGTCTGTGTTGTCTGTGTTGTTTGTTGTTGCATCTAACTAGTACACAAGTAAAAAAGAGTCATTGCTATAAACAGAAAATGGAATTAGCACTAAATTTGGAACTGTATTGCCTACAAAGTCTTTCTTCTCATGGCATGTGATAAAAGTACCATCTATACTCACTTATAAGACAAGACCAATTGCAAACTGAACAGACCCAAATGTGAAATTGCATAATGCACCAAAAGTTCTGGGTAGTGCAGTTTGTTAGGAGTGATCAGTAGAACAAAAAACGATATATACCCTGATCTGCAGGTGCATTATACTACAGCAGACATAGATAGAAGTGTAGCGGGGGGGGGGGGGGGCAAAGGGGGACAGATGTCCCCAGGTGCAAGACAAGTGGGGGCACCAAGATGGGCTTTGAAATAAGTTGTATTGGGTGATGGTGATTTTATTGATAAAAATAATGGGTTTCGGAGTTGAGGTGGGGGGGTAGGGGGGCAGGCAGGCATAAAAATGAATCTTGTCCCCAGGCTCCAAACACTCTAACTATGCCTCTGGACATAGATCAATCTACTGGCATATTACTGGACTTGTATATTTGATAGTTAAATACCTTTAAATCTGGATACTAGTCTAGCCTACGATTGTTATGATTATTTTTTAGTCTATATAATTTATTTACTATATATATATACACACACACACACACACATACACACACACACACACACATGTATATATCAATGCCATTAACTTTAGTTTGTAAATAAGATAGACTGGATTGTCGTCCAATTGTTTTCAAATCTATTCAAGTGACGAGTGCAAACAAGTATTGAACTTGTTGTCTTCACATGCAAATTTGCATTTTAACATTTTGTTGAAATCAGCTAAGTTTTCATTATATTTATATAGCATGAATTATACAATATCAAAGTACAGGAAAAAGAATCTACCTAATTCTACCACGACAGCAAAGTCCACCAATATCATTACTACAATAAAACCTGCCTTACAAGACCACTGATATGAGAGACAACCTGTTTTGAGAGACCAGAATTTCCATGCACAGACTTATTGATTATATAGTGTTACAACCTGTTATGAGAGACCACCTGTCTTGACAGACCATTATTTTATGGCAGAAGGGGTGGTCTTTCAAGACAGGTTCTACTGTATATATTGTTATGTGGGTTGAAAAATGCTTTTCTTGTAAAAGTCTTTAAGCAGTTTGCTTTTTCTTTTGTTTTAATGAAAGAGCGAAGCTCTTTAACCCTTTCTTAAAAGTGATTCTCTGCATTATTGAGATGAGCTATATGATTTATCCATGTGTCAACATAAATATCAGGAACAGAACATATTTTTCTGTTACCTCACAAATTGTATATCAGATTTAAAAACAATATTTTATTTTCATTATGTTGCTCAAAAATTAACTTTGTGAAATACCTTTTATAAATCTGAGCTTTTTGATATTCTAAATTGACATTTTATAATAGGGTCTTGAAAATTTAGAATCCAATTACCATTATATAATACTTTCAGACCTCATTTTATTAGATTTTCGTTTATGGTCATTATTCAGAGCATTCCTAGTGGCAGAAATAATTTAATTTTGAACTTCCAGGTTGCATCATTAATGCTGCTTTTAGACCGAAGATCAGATTTATTAATAAATTATTCATTCTTTTGATGTATAGCTAGTACTAAAAGTGCATTCCAAAAAGCCAGTGTGCAATAACCATTTAAATTGACTAGATTGGAAAGTGATACATGTTTAAGGTTATTTTTCACTGTTTCTAGCAACAGTACTTAAAACATCTTACAATTTCAGCTTGATCCATCACTACAAACTCAGACACCTTGAAGAAAGGTTGTTGTCTTAAAAAAACTTTAATAAAGTGCGAAATAATTAACCATACTTTGATCACACACATTTCAACAAGTAAAATCTATGTCATACACAAAAACACAATTGCAATTAACAACCACCCACCCACCCACCTCCACTGCCATGGTCATGTTATAAGAACATGAAAACATGATTTCTAGCAAATTTTGGTCATAAAGAAACAGAAGCACCTTTCTTGACACTATAGTATATGCCCATAATATGTAGCTACTTCAAGAGTAAGCATAGATTACCAAACACATCATGCCCTAATATGTACAGTAGTCAGTTAAAAGAGTATGCATAGATTAACACATCATGCCCTAATATGTTGCCTGTTTAAAGAGTATGCATAGATTAACACATCATGCCCTAATATGTTGCCTGTTTAAAGAGTATGCATAGATTAACACATCATGCCCTAATATGTACAGTAGTCAGTTAAAAGTATGCATAGATTAACACATCATGCCCTAATATGTTGCCTGTTTAAAGAGTATGCATAGATTAACACATCATGCCCTAATATGTTGCCTGTTTAAAGAGTATTCATAGATTAACACACCATGCCCTAATATGTAGTCAGTTAAAAGAGTATGCATAGTTTAACACATCATGCCCTAATATGTTGCCTGTTTAAAGAGTATGCATAGATTAACACATCATGCCCTAATATGTTGCCTGTTTAAAGAGTATTCATAGATTAACACACCATGCCCTAATATGTAGTCAGTTAAAAGAGTATGCATAGATTAACACATCATGCCCTAATATGTAGCCTGCCTAAAGAGCAAGCATAGATTAACACATCATGCCCTAATATGTAGCCTGTTTATATTAACATGTCATACCCAGATATGTAGCCTGCCTAAAGAGTATGCATAGATTAACATACCATGCCCTAATAGGTAGCCTGTTTAAAGAGTAACCATAGATTAACACATCATGCCCTAATATGTAGCCTGCCTAAAGAGTATGCATAGATTAACACACCATGCCCTAATATGTAGTCAGTTAAAAGAGTATGCATAGATTAACACATCATGCCCTAATATGTTGCCTGTTTAAAGAGTAACCATAGATTAACACATTATGCCCTAATATGTAGCCAGTTTATATAGAATGTTAAAAGAGCAAGCATAGATTAACACATCACACCCAAATATGATCACATATCATAAATTATATCATATTCTAATATGCAGTTTCAAAGAAATCAAAATTGCCAAATTGAGAAAAAGTGGGGGGAGGAATCATGTGATCGTATATATATCACGTACTCCTAACATTACCCTGATGAGAACAAAACATCATTTTACTTTTAAGAACAAAAAGTTGTTTACTTCCTAATTCACTACAGTAGAACCTGTCTTGAAAGACCACCCCTTCTGCCATAAAATAATGGTCTGTCAAGACAGGTGGTCTCTCATAACAGGTTGTAACACTATATAATCAATAAGTCTGTGCTTGGAAATTCTAGTCTCTCAAAACAGGTGGTCTCTCATAGTAGTAGTCTCTCAAGGCAGGTTTTACTGTATTCCAATCTTATGAAAGATCTGGGCCTGTGCAGTTTACAGTTGGACTCATAATTGAGGATATATGCTAGAATCACATGGTAATAGAGACTACAGTATTAATTACAGTTTACCTTTTTCCCTGGCACCACTATATCCAGTTGTGTGGGATTCATTTTGATGAGTACAAGCAATTTAAACACAACACATATCAAGTTTCATCATTACTATCCGAGTAATGAACTGAAACACTTGAACATTGTGTTGCTGCTGTTGCCAATATCATGGCGGTTATATCTGAAACAATTTTTCAAGGTGACAAATTATCAATTAGTCCAGCTGTTTAGAAACGTTTAGCACCTCTGATATTAATATGTAATAAATAAACCAGACCTGATTGTATAGCAGTCCATTGGAAACATAATTAATGCTTGACATGTAAACTGACAGCAGTCCATTGGACTGTACCATAAACAATGCTTGACATGTAAGCTGACAGCAGTCCACTGGACTGTACCATAAACAATGCTTTACATATAAACTGACAGCAGTCCATTGGAAATATAATCAATGACTGACATGTAAACTGACAGCAGTCCATTGGAAATATAATGAATACTTGACATGTAAACTGACAGCAGTTTCATTGGACTGTACCATAAAAAATACTTGACATGTAAACTGACAGCAGTCCACTGAACTGTACTATAAACAATGCTTGACATGTAAACTGACAGCAGTCTATTGCTCATACAATGGTCGTGATGTACGAAGGTGTGTGCTATGTACATGTATTGTAGAGTGTAAGGATTCAAAATTAAACTGATACTCATGGACCACAAGTGATATTTTAAAAGACGTCTCAGTTTTCTTTACACTTCCAGTGAGAGAGACTCATTATAAGATGGGAGTTATTTATCTCTTTATAGAATTCATCCAGCTTTGAATATGTTAAACCAAGACAATATATATACTAGGCAGGTAAACCATAGTCTCCAATGGTTCATTCAATTTTTAATGAAAAACCTACTGCTTAAACCCTGATCTATTGATGCATAATGCATTGGCATACTTAGCCTTGTCTGGAAAATAGAATGGTTCTAAACACATGTGTCATGACCCCAAAATTGGTCGCCATGTTGGTTTGAATGGGTTACTGAGATCAATCTAAGCAATTTGAAATTTCTACCAAAGTGGTTTTTAGCATTCAGTGGATCATGAGTCATAACCACAAGCCTATTCTGTGTTGCCACCAAATAACGCTAAGAACTATGACAGTGTGCATATTATGTTGGCAAACTATTATTCATAGGTTCATTCAACATTTAATGAAAAACCAAGAGCTCAGACACTGATCTGTTGGTAAACACTTTGATGCCATACCTGGTCACACTTTGATGGCATACCTGGTATATGCTTGGATGGCATACCTGCTATATGCTTGAATGGCATACCTGGTACACGCTTGGATGGCATACCTGGTATCATCTAATCTGCTCTGGATCATAGAATTCTGAGCTTAAGTTTGTTATTAAGTTTCAACTATCAGTCAATTAAAAACAATCGTTTAAAAATAATATTAGTTGTGACTAGTCAAATAAAAATCTCTAGTAAAAACTAAGGCATGAAGTGTTTGTTATTTCTAGAACTGGGGCTACAGTAGAATGTGGATGTTTGCAAGTAAACATAATTTGTACTGGTTTTTCTGTATTTTCATCGTAGAAGAGAGAGATGGTTTGGTTTTGCTTTTCTATTTTTGTCTGCATCCTGTATATCACTGCAACATTTTAAAGGTTATATCTTACCAAAGAAAATTAGAATAAAGACCCTGTTCCAAGGACACACTACTGTACACCAGTATGATCTGATGTGGGTATCAAATCTGCCATTTCCTGGTTGTGAGTCTAACACCTAGACCACTGAGTTAAACAACTTATAACAAAGGTACCGGTATATAATACAATCATTCTTGTCAGTTATGTAATAATAATAATAATAATAATAAAGACTTTATTTAGAGAAGGTAACTCAATTAGTTACAGAACTAATCTACCTTGAGGCCTTCTATCTGTTATGTACAATATATACAATACATACAACATGATATGAAGAGTCTGGCTCAATGCTAAATAATTAAGGAATTTTAAATTTCAAAGTATCAAGCCTGGAACACATGCACAGGCATCTGTAAAAACACAAACATATAAGAAACATAAAATATCATTCTGTGTTGAAACATTCAGCTTTGAAAATGATGCACAAAAAAAAAAAAAACAAAAAAAAAAAACAGACAAGCAGGCAGTATTTTTTTTATTTTTTTTGGTACTAGCACTGTTCAATTTTCTAAAGATTTCATCCATTTAAGACATTGATTATGAAATGAAGAAATGCTAGGAGCCTGCCTTATGTTTCTGGGAATGTTGTTCCATACTACTGGACCAGTATATTGAAAACATTTTTTAAACAATTCCTTCTTTGGCCTTGGTATAATGTAATTTTTTCTTCTTATGGACCTTAAATTTGGAGTACCATCAGCATTTCTTTGGTGAAAGATATTGCTTAGATAGACAGGAATGGATTTTCTGGATACTTTATACATCAATTTGGCTTTTCTAAGAAATATTCTTTCATGTATTGTTAAAATCTTTATATTATTCATTGCATCCTGAAAATTGTCTATACATTGATCTAGAATTAAATGGCAAGCCCTCTTTTGGAGCCTTATAAGTGTTGTTATGTTTGAATTAGAGGTATTACCCCAAATTACGTTACAGTAGTCCAGATATGGCTGAATATAACTTTTGTCAACTTGAAATTTCATATAATTTATTTATCACATATTTGCTGTATATACTCACGTACAAGTCCCTTCCAATATATAAGTCCCTTCCAAATACAAACAGCACAGATCCTGATCCTGGTCTACCATGGCATAATGCACCTGCACAATGGTTGTTCTACTGATTACAACATACAAGCTGCACAGACCAATAGATATTAGTGCATTATGTGATGATATATCTTGGTCTGTAAATTATGCAGTTGGACTTAGTCTTATAAGCAAGTATACATACATATATATATATATATATATATATATATATATATATATATATATATATGCACCTTAATTAAATCCAGAACGATTGATATAGGAGAATTACCACAGAAGAGTCATTTTCTTCCTGACACCTGATTGGTCAGTTATGTGCTTTATCCTTGTGATAGTCAGGTCTTGCCTCATATGTATGCAGATGCAACTACACGGTGTCAAAATTGCATTTTAAGAAGCGTACACCATTTTGTATAAATTCTGTGGGAAATTTAGATCTGATTAATTTGGGTACATGTGAAGAATCTACAGAATTTACACAGTTACTTCCCTTGGAATCACTAACATGTCTATAATCTTTTTCATCATCCTTCCATTACAAACTGATGTAGGAAATCGACTCCAGAATATATTAAAAATGTGTTCCATCTTGATATAATTACATACATTTGCATGTGTTCAATAAAATCAAGAGTGAGGTTTGTTTCACCCAACAAAAGCAATGTTTCCAATACATGACGTGTTCAATCAACTATATATGTAGGATAAATGTTGTTTCTATTACCAAGTGTCTTATACTGCATTGCTAAAAATAATATTTATGTCAATAAAGATGCTAGGCAAGGATGGCTCAGATGATTGTGGGCCCTTTTTTTAAAGGCAGTAATTCTGACTGGAACTAAAACATGAAAGTCTCAAAAGAATGACTTAAGATTCATGATTATTTCTTGACTCACAAAATTTCATTTATCTATAAATTCTCTTCTTAGCAGGACCTTAATAAAAAACCATTTCAGTCTTATTTAAATTGAAATGTACCGTTAATACTAAATCAGTCACAACTAATAAAACTCAAATTTTTGATAAGACTGATCAGAAATCCTTATCTCTTCCTGTAAGCATTTATGTTAAGACAATAGGGCATTCTATTTCTGATTGCTACAAATATCAGCAACATACTAAAAAGAGAGCTATTCTGAATGCGATCATGATCATGTATTGGAAACATTGCTTTTGTTGGGTCAAACAAACCTCACTCTTGATTTTATTATGGGGAATTCTAAACCATTCATGTCAAACAGTTCTCTGTCACTTATTGGTGATTTTGCCAATCCTATCCCCATTAAAATATTTATTATCCAGCATTTTCCCCTATCTGAGAAGTCTTCTTCTGAAAGTGTCCTCATTCAGGGAGTGGAGTGTGGTTTTAGTCAAATTTGATTCCATACGGTAGCTTTGTCATCAGATTTAGTCTCAGGACCCATGAGTATTAGAATTGTGAATTCTTTGTACATGTACATTGATGTTTATTTATTGCTAGACAATTACTTTTCTGGAGATAAGTTTGTAATTAAATGAAAAGCATTGTTTGGATCAAACAGTTTATGAATATTGAAGTTGAAATCCCCAAATGTATACCCTGCTTGTGCAGTTATAGAGTTATGGGAAAAAGAGTTCTTGAGAATGATGTTGATCAGATAATTATTCTTTTCACTGACATGTATTGGTCAGTCTTTCGATGAGGTCAAGTTTGCTCCTGGTATTGATCAGTTGATCAGTCAAATGGTATTGATCACAGTGATACTCTTGTTACTATTAATTCTCTCAGTTTATATCAGGATGACAAAAGAAATTACTCATCATCAAACAGGAAAAAGATCATGATCCTGTTTGTTTCAGATGAATATTAGAGGAAATGGAGTCACACAAGTACCAGTGTGTTATTTTGTGAAAATGGAGCCCTTCGGAGAATATTGAGACCACCTGACATACCTGCTGGTAAAATGTTGTTCATACGTTGCACAGACATGCAGTTCTTAGTTCAGCATATGAATATCAATAGTTATTTAGGAGTCAGGATGACTTATTATGCGATCTTTAACAACTTTTATTGGAGGAAAATTAAAAGTGATGTTTGTAAATACTGTAGATCTTGTCACACTTGTCAAATAGAAAAACACGAGATGAAACCTTGTCACAACCCCTTGATAGTATTAGGACTAATATAGCAGAAAAGTGGACATATACATTTTGAATGACAGCCTAAATACATCAACAACTCAAGGTAAATACATAATAATGTAATTAATTTTATTAACAAAATAAAATTATTAAAGCGATTTCTGGATATCAATCCTCGAATTACACTCCACTCATACATTTCTACATTCAAACAAATGCCGTCTTTATTCCATCATATGATTGTTAACGTCATCATGTAAGAGATTCTCCTTTAAGTGAGTAGTCCCTTTTACTAATCTGTATTCGTTGCTCCTTCTGCTAATATCCTTTCTTCTTCCCTTATGCACTCTTCTTGCACCCCTACTTGTACTATATCCAGATCCTGTGCTACTCATTTTACTCCTCCTTTCCGCACACATTATGTACTATTCTCATACTTCCTCCTTTCCTCTCTTGAGAGCTTAGTGCCGTCTCTTTTTCGTGTACCCTGGGAGCTTTCTAAAGAAAATATAAAGGATGTACATCCGGTTCTCATCTCGTAATATACCACCCTTTCACGGACTTCTCACCAGACAAATGTTGAGCACTTTACCATGCCCTCTTCACACACATTCCATACATGCCTTGCTCTACATCAAAATAGTTTTACAAAACAATGTTTCGCAAAACTAGTACAAACAATCTTAATGTTATATTCCGACACAGCACAATCTATCATTGTTAAGGTAGTCATTTACATTGCTTCTGTCCTATGAAAACTAGAAAGATACATATGTAAATACATATGCAAACAAATACACTTTGTCTACATCACATATTTCTTAGTTTACTTACTAATAAATGCAAATACACATCCCAATTCTACTTTCTAATAGATTTAATTATACACTAGCTGGTAATATACTCTCTAATAATTATACAATATGTTTCATGTCCTAATTGATTTTCGGAAGATGGCCGCTATCGCTTAACCGGTTTGAAGCAGCTCTTCCATTTTTATGCTGTCTTTCATGACATATGTGCTTGTAGTCTATCTTCGTCTACATTATTGTTTCATCATGCACTGGCTGTTCAGTTCATATGTGCTTCTTCATCTCCTTGTTTAGGAAACAAGAACAATTATAATTTTTCCCAGCTGCTTTGCACAACTGTTACGACGTCCTTTGTTCAAACCGCCATCACGTGATTGCCAGTCAACCCGTTTATGCTATTATGGACCCTCATTAATTGCTTTAAATTTCCACTCCTTAGCTCTTTATCCTACATTGTGCTCAAGACTAAACGAACTGGGACTACATTCATCATACACTTAAATGTAAGTGGAAGCGAAAAAGGAAACGTTGTTTCAAACCTGACTGGCGTAGAACAGGAATAAGAATTTCAGTTATCTCCCTTTCGCCCTCAACAGACAAACAATTAAATAATTCGGCCTTAATTTAGATAACCTGTTGCAAATCGCTATTAAATCGTCAACCGTTGTGTCAACTATCCCAGAGATACCACTGCGAATTGCATTATTCAAAACCCAGTCAGTAGGACCACCGGAAAAGCGCACAGAAATAGTTAATTTTATCAAGGACCAGAATGTCGACGTTTTGTCCCTGATAGAAACATGGCTAAAAACATCAAGCGATGAGCCAAAGTGCGCGGATCTAACACCTACCGCTTACTCCATCAAGTCGTTCCCACCACCACTCACGCGGAGGTAGAGTTGCTGTCATCAAGAAGAATTCCATGAAAAAATGTCTAGTCCAAACAACACTCACACTGGAACAAAGGTGTCCATTTTTTCTACTTATACCACCCTCCTCCTAGCAGAAAACACAAGCTGACTGAATCTCTCTTTTCGGACCAGTTTTCCGAATCTCCTTGAGTATGGCAATTTGATAGGTGGCAACGTGTTTATTCTTGGAGATTTTAACTTTCACGCTGACTGGCCTAGAAACTCGTACACATCAGAACTCCTAGATTCCAGTCATGTTTTCAACTTAAACAGTCAGTTAACCAACTCACACATAAACATGGTCACATTTTAGACTGGATTTGTCATAGACCTGATGATAATATTGTACGACCCACCCTTGTATCCACAAACTTGCATCAGATCACCTCTGCATTACATGTCATCTGGACGTATCAGTCCGTAACCCTCCACCTTTATTTGCTATTCAGAGAACCTCCGTATGATAAATAGAACCAAACTAATGCTTGACATACAAGAAAACCTAACAACTTGCTTACATCCTACAGCAGAACAACTCGATCATTGCCTGCGTTCATTGCTTGATAAACATGCCCTATCTACCAAGTGCAGAGTATCAATTCAAAAGTGTTCTCCATGGTACAGCAGTGTTAAGGACCAGTTTCGCACTGCTAAAAGAGACCGCCGTAGAGCAGAGAGACTTTGGCTTTCCACCAGACTTGCTATTCTGAAGATGAAGCAGCTAAGAAGAACGTCACACACATTGTCCACTTAGCAAAATTATCACAGAGATCACAGAGAGTTCCTGCTGCAAAGAGCTCTTCGAGATAACTAAGAAACTAATGTCAAGGAACAAATGTACATCACTTCCAACTACCTTCTCTCCAGTAGACATTCCAGACCTGTTTTCAATTTCTTCCGTGACAAGGTATAAACCGTTAGAGATAAGCTTCACAACACAATTTCAATGGACTCGTCGTCACCATACTTTTACAATACAAAAGTTCGGCGACAACCGTTTGCAGCATTTGAACTTGTCTCTATGGATTTAGTACGGACACTCGTGAGTGCACGAAAGTCACGTGAACTAGATCCAATTCCAACATCATTGCTGCTTGATTGCTTAGATCCAATATTGCCTTCACTAACTGATGATATTAATACCTCTCTCTCATTCGGGGAATTCCCATCATTATTCAAAACTGCCATTGTAAAGCCTCTGCTGAAGAAACCAACACTCGAACATAACGATTTAAAGAACGAACACTCAGTTTCTAATTTATCGTTCATATAAAAAAAATCTTAGAAGAGGTTGTTCTAACGCAACTTATATCTCATCTGAATTCAAACAGTCGTTTTAGCAATGTACAGTCTGCATATCACACTTGTAACAGTACTGAAACTACTCTTCTGAAAGTATTTAATGACATTCTCTCTGCTTCTGGATAGCGAAATGATTACAGTCCTCACCCTCCTTGACTTGGCTGCAGCATTTGACGCAATAGACCATGTTATATTACTTCACAGTCTCCAGCATGTATTTGGCATTTACAATACAGCCTAACTATGGTTCGGTTCAATGCCTACGTAGTCAACAGGACACAAATTGTATTTGCAAATGGAATACACTACAGCCCAGTTGATTTATGTTGTGGTGTTCCAGAAGGGTCTGTTCTTGGACCTGCTTTTGTTTCATTATATACACTCAGCCGCTCTAAAGTGTCATAAATCATCACTCGGTGTCTCACCAAATGTACGCTGATGACACCCACATATGAAAGTCTAGCTACCCAGCTGAAGTTGATGTTACCATCCAAGGAGTAGAGTGGTGCATGTCCGATGTGAAATTATGGATGACATGTACCAAGCTACAGATGAATGATGATAAAACGGATGCCATTCTGATCACAACACAAAGACTTTCTCATTCACATCCTTTACCTCAAACTATAAATATCAGCAACACCAACATTAAATTCACACAGTCAGTACAAAACCTAGGTGTTACTCTAGACAATACTCTCACATTGCACCAACATGTCATGAACATATGCAAAGGTGCATATCGTCAGCTGAAACTCTGCCGTTTCATTCTCAAGTATCTTTCAGGTGATTCCACTAAAACGCTTGTGTGTTCATTATTACTTTCAAGACTGGACTATTGTAACTCGATTCGGTATGGTTCGTCTCAATATCTACTCCAGAAACTTCCAAAAGTTCAAAATACAGCTGCTCGGATCATCTTTAGAGTATTACGATCGGAGAACACTCTCCGCTGCTCTGTGCCCTACAATGGCTATCCATTCGATCCAGAATCAAACACAAAATTTGTTCTCTTTGCTTCGTTTCATTGACTCCAGTCCAACATACCTATCTGGCCTCACCCATGTGTACAGACCAGCAAGATACTTACGCTCCTCTTCTGACAATCGTATCCTCATTATTCCCATTATGAAAACGAAGTCATATGGACAACGTTCTTTTGCATACCAAAACCCAGGAATGTGGAACGAATTGCCCATTGAAATTAGACTCAAAGACACGGCGATCCCTTTCAAGAGTGCTCTTAAAACTCACCTTTCTCGACTACAAGAACAAACTTAAAGACCCAATACTGTTTCATACATTAAACATTTTCTATATTTTTGAATTTCATGTTTGTTTGGGTTTTTTTATATTTTATTTTTTGTTTGTTTGTTGTTTGTAGTCACATCATTATAGATGTTGTAAAGCGCTAAGAGCTTCTAAAGATTCATTTTTAATATTTCCTTGTATCCTCCGTTTTTCGCAAACAAACAAAAACCCACTGATTCATTTTACGCAGGTATGGCGAGATATTTAGTTGTCCCCTTGTCTGTCTGAGACGTTAGTTCCTTCTACTGGTAGGTTCTTAAAATTCTCTAATTCCTGTTGGCTGGTGCACCTGGTTTGATATTTGGCGGCACTTGGCTAAATCTTTCAAATATAACAGAACAAGGTCAAAAAGGACCGGTACCAAAAAGGCCCACGACCAAAACGGATTAATGCTTAAAAGGCCCGGTCCGAAAAGGCCTGACCCCAAAATGCTCATTAATATATCAATTACCAATTACTAGTATCATGTCTACTAAAAGTAACTAATAGGTAAATATCAAATCCCGGTTTACTGTGAAATGTCTATAAATAATGTGCAGTAGATTATCATTGTGCAGTATCTCCCAATCGTACCAGAGTAACCATGAACATAATTGCGACTTGCTACTACTAAATCAGCAAAGAAATAACGCAATTTACTGAATGTGAGAAAGTTAAAATAAGGCAAATAATAATTGTGCAAGAAAACATTGGAAGACTGAATATGGGTTAGTGTTACCCACGCCTGGTTTGTACATGCCAACTTTGTCATGCTAATGCCTTAATTAACAATGACGATTTCGTTAATGAAGGATGAATATTTTCATTTGCGAAGACTATTGACTCTTCCTGTTTCACATACATTCAATATCATTAATGCATGTGTATGCGTAATTGTTTTTTGTTGATTAACATATATGCTTTAAAAATATACATTTGCTATATTCTGTGCCTTGTATGCACCGTTATTGCGTTATGGTTACAATGAAAGTCAAGTCAAAATTGAAAGGGAATTAAGAGGTTATTTCTATAAAATAATAACAAAAATACACTGTTATGGTGGGATAGAGAGACAAAAAGAAGAAAAGATATGAAAAACTTGTATAATCAACAAAAGACAAACAAACATTAATTCCTTTTCAGTTCTAGAAAATGGTTAATAATAGCAAGATTACTTGAATATTAAATCTAACATAAATTACTATGACAATATTGCACATTATGGCTGTCAGATAAATTTAACAGCAAAATATAGTAAATAATTCTACAATAACAGCAACTAATAATCACCGAACTATAAAAACATGCATACATAGATATTCACTTTCGATTTTTTTTACAACACAATAAAAATTACATGCAGTATCTGTCAACGTTAATTCGCACTTTCAAACCTTTGGTTTCCTGGTGTAGATAAAAAAAAATCTGGGTAGAAAATAATGTTGAAACACAACACTACACAAAATAACGCTTTTGACGATGATATAAATACAATGTTTAATACTGAATGACTTGAATGAGCAATTAAATTATGAATACGTGCTTATATATTTAATTCAGATATTGGATAATTAACATAATAACGCACAAATGTAATGAAGAAAAATACAAATTACTATACAAAAGACAAACACAAGGCGTGAATGATTCAGAGTGGTGACTAAACGATGGAAAGATAGATATACTTTACTCAACTAGCAAACAAAGTAGAAGTAAAATGAATTCACTCATATTTAAATTATGCAAATGAAAAAGGACAAATATGTAACTTATCTTTACAGTCCCTAAAGATACAATGGGTTTTACGAACCCAAAATTAGCCCATGGCTACAATATTACATGCAAGGAGATACACTCCGTTGTCAGAACACTTTATTTCAGCTCCACGTCTGTTAAAGTTCAGCTTTATAGCTGCTACAATTCCTGTGATTGGCTTCACAGCTTGCAACACGTAGACCACGATTCCTTCGATATTTGGAACGTTCGGGTCCCTCTAGTCACTCTGGACAACACCGGACACTCCATATACTGGACATCTGAAAACATATCCAACACGGGCATAAAAACGATAATAACGTTATACAGGGTAAGTTATACAGATAATATTACCGGCAGAAAAATTACCAAACAAGTTCAGAAATAAAGCTAACATTGCTTGATAATAATCCTACTGTACTAAACAATTCGTAAAAATGTAGCCTTATATTACTAATATAAATCCTTCGCTAAGTCGTAAACAAGAATATAAACGTGTGCATTATTCTGCATAAACTAAAGCAACAAATCATGCAAAAAGTGACATGGTAGTACAATAGTATTGTCGTTATTTAAAATTATCTACTATACCGCTGGAGATGTGCGAGTCCTTATAGTAGACCGCCGACTGTAAAGAGGTGTCGCAATGTGAAGACCTTTACATAATAATAATAATAATAATAATAATAATAATAATAATAATAATAATAATGAGGACTTTGTATAGCGCCTAATCTTTAAAAGCTCTAAGCGCTTTACACCATCAATAATAATATGACTACACTACAGAACAACAAATGACAAAAACAATGAAATTGGAAAACATAAAAACATGCTGAAAATATATAAAATACAAAACATGATTAGGTCGCTAAGTTTGTTCCTGAAGTCGAAACAGTTGAGTCTTGAGAGCACTCTTAAAAGGGACCACTGTGTCTTTGTGTCTAATTTCAATGGGCAATTCGTTCCACGTCGCCGAGCCCTGGTATGCAAACGAACGTTGTCCATATTACTTTGGTTTCACTTTGGGAACAATGAGTATACGATTATCAGAAGAAGAGCGTAAGGATCTAGCTGGTGTATACACATGGGTAAGGCTGGATAGGTATGTTGGACTGGAATCTGTCATTGAAATATAGCACAGAGAACAAATTTTTTGTTTGATTCTGTATCGAATTGATAGCCAGTGTAGGGTACAGAGCAGTGGTGAGGTGTGCTCTGATCGAGGTACTCTAAAGATGATCCGTGCAGCTGTGTTTTGAACTTTTTGAAGTTCTGGAGTAAATAGTGTAATGAACCAGACAAAATTGAGTTACAATAGTTCAGTCTTGAAAGTACTAATGAACACACAAGTGTTTTCGTGGTATCAACAGAAAGATATTTACGAATGGAACTGATGCGTCTCAATTCAAGATATGCAGCCCTGCAGATGTTCATGACATGTTGGTGCAATGTGAGAGTACTGTCTAGAGTAACACCTAGATTCCGTACTGACTGTGAGAATTTAATGTTGGTGTTACTGATATTTATTGTCTGAGGTAAAGGATGTGGATGAGAAAGTCTTTGTGTTGTGATCAGAATAGCCTCAGTTTTATCATCATTCATCTGCAGCTTGTTGCATGTCATCCATGATTTCACATCCAAAATGCACTTCTCTACTCCATTGATGGTAGCATCAACTTCAGTTGGGTGGCTAGACTTGTATATTTGGGTGTCATCAGCGTACAATTGGTGCGACACTGGGTGATGATCTATGACACTTGAGAGTGGCTGAGTGTACAGAATAAAGAGAACAGGTCCAAAAACAGATCGCTGTGGAACAACATAACATACGTCAACTGGGCTGGAGTGTATTCCATTTGCAGATATAATTTGTGTCCTGTTCACTAAGTAGGACTTAAACCACTGTAAGGCTATATTCTGAATGCCAAATACATGCTGGAGACGGTGAAGTAATATATCATGGTCTATTGTGTCAAATGCTGCAGATAAATCCAGGAGAGTGAGGACTGTAATCTTTCCACTATCCAAAGCGGAGAGAATGTCACTAAATACTTTCAGAAGAGTAGTTTCCGTACTGTGGCAAGGGCGATATACAGACTGTACATTGCTAAAAAGACTGTTTGAATTCAAATGAGATACAAGTTGAGTTAGAACAACCTTTTCTAAGATTTTTGATATGAAAGGGAGATTAGAAACTGGGCGGTAGTTCTTTAAATCGTTATGGTCCAGTGTTGGTTTCTTCAGCAGTGGCTTTACAATGGCAGTTTTGAAAAATGATGGGAATTCCCCTGATGAGAGAGAGATATTAATAACATCAGTTAGTGAAGGCAATATTGGTTCTAAGCACTCAAGCAGCAGTGATGTCGGAATTGGATCAAGTTCACAAGACTTTGGTGCACTTTTCATCACGATTGTCCGTACTAAATCTATAGAAACAGGTTCAAATGCTCCGAACGGTTGTCGCTGAAATTCTGCATCATACCTGTATGGTGACGAATCAGTTGAAACTGTGCTGTCAAACGAATCTCTAATCGTTTGAACTTTGTCATCAAAGAAATTTGCAAATTGGTCTGATAGGTCTAGTGGAGAGAAGGTTGTTGGAAGTGGTGTACATTTTTTCCTTGACATTAGTTTGTTAGTTATCTTGAAGAGCTCTTTGCAGCTGGAACTCTCTGTGATCTTAGAACTGTCGTGGGATGATTTGTCTCAATGGACTATGTTTGTGACGTTCTTCTTAGCGGCTTCGTAGATTTGTTTATGAATAGTGAGTCTGGTGGAAAGCCAAAGCCTCTCTGCTTTTCGGCGATGTTTTTTAGCAGTGCGAAGCTGGTCCCTAACACTGCTATACCAAGGAGAACACTTTTTTTATTATTGATACTCTGCATTTTGTGGCTGGGGCATGTTTTTCAAGCAATGAACGCAGGCAGTTATCAAGTTGTTCTGCTGTTGGATGTAAGAAAGTTGTTAGGTTTTCTTGGATGTCATGCATGAATTTGGTTCTATTTATCATACGGAGGTTTCTCTTAGTAGCAAATACAGGAGGGTTAGAGACCGATACGTCGAGATGGCATACAATGCAGAGGTGATCCGATGCAATTTCGTGGGATACATGAGTTTATTGCAGAATATTATCATCAGGTCTATAAAGAAACCAGTCTAAAATGTGACCAAGTTTATGGGTGGGTTGGTTAACTGACTGTTTAAGATTGAAAACATGAATGGACTCTAGGAGTTTTGACGTGTTTGGTTTACCAGGACAGTCATAGTGAAAGTTGAAATCTCCAAGAATAATTAGGTTGCCACCTATCGAATTTCCATACTCTAGAAGATTTGGAAACTGCTCCAAAAAGAGAGATTCAGTCAGCTTGTTTTTTCTACTAGGAGGAGGGCGGTAGAGACAGAAAAAATGGACTGACCTTTGTTCCAGTATGAGCGTTGTTTGGACTAGTTCAAACGATGTGTGGCAGAAGTTGAAGGTTGTGTTGTACTTGAGGCATTTGATCATGGAATTCTTTGTAATTACAGCAATTCCGTCTCCGCGAGAGTTGCGGGGGAACGACTTGATGGAGTAATCGCTGGGTGTTAAATCCGCACACTTACATTCATCACCAACCGAAAGAAACCAAGTTTCTGTCTGGAAGAAGACGTCAATATTATGGTCATTGATAAAATTAACAATTTCTGTGCGCTTTTCCGGTGATCCTACTGATTGAGCGTTGAATAATGCAATACGTAGTGGTATCCCTGGGACAGTTGACACAACGGTTGACGATTTAAGAGGAATTTGAACCAGGTTATTGAAATTAGCGGTAGAATTTTTAAGTTGTTTATCCATTACGGGCGAAAGGGAGATAACTGGAATCCTTCTTCCTGTTTTACGCCGGCCGGCTTTGAAAGAACGTTTCTTTTTTTCCCTTCCGTCTACATTTAAGAAATGATGAATCATTCATTCATTCTTGAGCATAATGTAGTATCTAGAACCAAGTTGTGGTCATTTATTCGAATTAATGAGGATTCGTGTAAGCGGTCACGCGATGGCGGTTTATTCAAAAACAAATTACGTCTCAACAACGGGACAAAACAGCTGAGAAAAAATCCAATTGCTCTCGCTTCCAACACAAGGAGATGAACCAACACACACGAACAGAACAGCCAATGCATGATGAAACACAACAATGTAGACGATGACAGAAAACAAGCACAACTGTCACAAATATAGTACAAAATCGGAAGAGCCCACTTTCAAGCAGTCAAGCGATGGCGGCCATCTTTCCGGACCAAATGCGGTGAGATATTTATAAACTGGTATTGTCTGTACATTGAAGATATTTTGTTAATCTCATCAAGAGCACTTCGCACGTGCGGCATAGGATGAACCGAAATCACTAATTTTGAAATACGATACAATATACATTATTCACCCTCCGGTATCGTGGTACGCCAAAAAGGAACTCTAGTACACGAATTTAATTTTAAAAAAAAAGGGTTTATACAGTTCCGTGACAATTCTAAGCATAAAAGAACATATTTATCATACGTACAAGTATACAGATATATCTGCAGAATTAACTGTGCCCTGCAATGTTAAGAATGAAATTAAGCGGCACGTTTAAAAAATAATTTGTTCCATCTGCTAATAATATGACAATTTAAATGAATGTCATTCTTCCGAAGAGACTTCAATATACAGTACTTAAAAAATATAGCACATACAAGTGGTGCAGTTATAATCTGTAGTTTAACAAATAGCAAATCGATGAAGCCACATGTTCTCAATTTGAAAAGTCGGCTGGTCAAATATTTTGATGTATGTTACAAATTTCAAACTGATCCAATGATAATTGTTAAGAATATGGATATAACAAATACTTCTGTTGTGAATATTGTAAATCGTCACAGTCTAGCTTTCATTGATTGTCGTGCAGTTAAAAAGATGAGCCTGCTACCATATGTACATGCTTGTAAGTCAAGTCTAACTTCAAACTGCAGACACAGATCTGCCGTTGCATAATGCGCAGGAAGATCTGGGTCTGTGCAGTTTGAAAGGAGTAATCAGTAAATCGAACAACATAGACCCTTATCTGCAGGTGCTAATTATTATGCTACGACAGATCGGGATCATTGTTATTTTGCATTTTGATTCGAAATATAAGCTAGTATTTGCGGCATCTGATCTAGATAGGATCGAGTAAACTTGATGTAACTTCGAGCTCTAATAAACAAGTTTTAAAGAAATATGGTCAGCATGATGCCAAAAAAGTGCAATACAATTCCTTTCATTGTTAAATAATGTCTATGTGTTGAATATTGATTAATTAATTGTTCGGGTCAAACTCTTTTATATTAAGATTTCGCACACATTTTCAAATCTAAATCTTTTCAAACACATTTTGGAGAAAATACTAGATTACCGGCAGAAAACATCAGTACTTTAAGAGAATTAGTAATCATTGAACCTTGCAAGTATTGACAGAACGGATTGAACATAGGACTGTGACAGTTCAAAGCAAATTGTTTGCTGACCAATTCTTTTTAGCCCTAAATGTCATAGATATAGTGACCCGCAGGGCTCGAAATTAGCGGTAGTCCGCTAGCCCGAGGCTAGTAGATTTCCCGTCGGGCTAGTAACTTTCCTAATGTTAAATGTTAATAGTCCGACGGGCTAGTAAATTTTTTGGTTATCAACAGTCAGCGTTTGTTTACTTAACACCCTAATAAAGACGTGACTTCGGCCGATGTTCTTTAGAATCAACGCAGTGACCGTTGTAAACACAGTCATAAAATATTAGCATGTGAAGATGAAGTCAATTTCTGCCTCGGAAATGTGTTTCTATTACAAGAAGCCATCTGATTATGTGCGTCTCACTTAACAGCGCCAATTTAGGTTCCCGTCATTAACAATGGAAGTTTGGAAATTGATCCGTATTAATCTGATAGCGAATTAAATGGTATCACGCTTTATTCACGCGACCACAGTAACAAATTACGAAACGTTACACCACACAAAAGAACATAGCGTCAACTATTCAAAGAAATTAGTTTACATGTTTGTTTCGTGAAGGTATATATTTGTTGCTTGCTCCGAGTCACAAACGGGTAACTCTTATTTTACGTTTGCATCGAAATAATTAGAAGAATTAGATCAATTTATTATGACAACATTACTGACACATAAGTTTCCAAGCAACTACTTTCTCTATGATAATAAAAATAGCTTTTATATTTTTTCCCCCCAAAACGATTGAACAAATAATTGAATACACGTGGAGATATCCAGACATTTGATGGGAATTAAAATCTCACATGGTCATCTAAGATTGAAAATATTCACGATTATTATTAATTTCAACAATACACTGAGGTTCGATTAATTAGGAACAATTACCAAACGTATGTTATTAATGATGATACCGTAATTGGAGCTGTTAAATACCACTGGTGTTCGATGCACTCTTGATGTGAAGGGGGGAAAAAAATCTAAAGAAACAAATACAGAGTGACAAAAATACCTTAGACAAATATCTCCGGAGTATGTTTGGTATTTTTGTCGCTATGTATGATTTTGTTCCTTTTGATTATTGTTTTCTTTTTCATTCACATCAAGTTCGCGTCGAGTACCTGAGTTAAATACAACGCTCCGAGCCAGCTGGCTTCGTTTGATGGGAGCACACATCTTCCAAGTTGAAACTAACATTATCTTTTGATGTTAATATTTTATAACAGTGTTTACTGTAGCCACTGCTTTGATCGTGCAGAACATCCGCTGAAGTCAAGTCTTTATTAGGGAGAAGCCATTTGATGGAAAGGGGGGGGGGGGCAAAGGCACGTGTTTTTAAACGGGTTTCTTGCTCGGACTTTTTTATATAAAGGACACTGTGTCATTCCTTTTCTTACTTCAAATAATTCGCGTCAGTTATACTGTAACATCTCATATTTCAAAACGAGGCACAATTCCCGCCTTATAAGACAGGCAAAATGTGGCGTTTTAAAAAAGGTTTTCAGCCTCCGGAAAAAAAGCAAAATTCATTCTGTTATCTTGCAGTTACAATGACATCTATGCTTTGACTTAGTTGTACAATCATATGCTGCTGACTGCAAGAATATTCTGGCATTGATTGACCTCATACTGACAATCCCAGCCCACTCTGCTGATGATGAAAGGGGTTTCTCAGAGATGAAAATGGTGATGAGTGACTGGAGATCTTGTTTGTGACCATGGGTTCTGTCCGACTCTTCATCATGTTTCATACAAATGACATTCCAACATTATCGGCAATACATTTGTGGAATGTTTCAGAGAGACGGGTAAAGAGACCAGAACAAACCCCATATGGACCCAGAGTGCAGGTGGAGGACGAGAAAGGACACCTGGATCCCTTTCTGGAATTTGATCCAGATTATCTTGATAAACAAGAAATGAAATGTGAATTTATTGATGATTTAAAGTAGAATTTATACTTCTGTACTTCTACATTTTATATGATAATGCTATTTATCAAATAAATTGTTGTTAATCTCAATACGAGCGTGTGACATTGTTTTGGGGACAGGGCTAGTAAATGTTTGGCAGGGCTAGTAAATTTTTCAGTACACTAGTCCTTCTGGCTACCACGAAATTTGTGTTAAATTCAAGGCGTATAACACACTATACATCATCTTCTTTTGCTGATCAATTAAATTGGGAAGAAAGTCATTCAGGTGCTTTAAGGAGATGAGATACTATTTGGGCATAAATTCATGTTGTATAATGATTGTATGCAAACATCTGTAACATAAATTAAACTACGAAATAAATGTATGATATATAAATAATATCTAATGTAATGAACAGCTACGTGGATAAACAAACGTAAAGAAAAAACAATAATGATGGAGGATATAGATCATTGCAGATTTTCTTTTAAGAAAAGTCACAGAATATGATCTCCCATCTTTCAACCTTTTAGCATATGTAATCTAAACTTTAAAATTATTAAATATAAATATATCAAATTTCATTATAAAATTAACATTTGGAATATAATTTTTCTTAATATCAGGTATAGGCAAATAGTTCTGTGTAAACATAGTTTTTATCTATGTTTCAAAACCACTTGATTGATTGATTGATCAACACATATTCTGCAAATTGCACGGTATAAGTTTGAAACCACTTACTATTTGGCAATATTCACTTGGTTTACTAAAAGTAAAGTTTTTTTTATACATAAAAGTATGTCTGGATAAAGGATATTAGAAGAAAAAAAAAACAATTTCTGTTAACAGAAAACAGCACTTCTAAAAGATATCATAATATACAGAGAGTGAGGACGCTACTCAAGCCAAAGGCATGGTAAATCATTAAACAAAGGTTTAATCCTAGTTTTATGTTATGGCATGTAAAGTAAAGTTAGTATTGGAATAACTCAGTACAACCATGTCAGCTAAATGCCCCTGGGATTTATGCACAGGCTTACTGAGGGTAAAATATAGCTATGCCAATCAACTTAGGATTTTAGACTCGACAAGACATCTAAAATTTAAATTAAAATGGCTTACAGCTCCCGAATAGATTTAAGTCAGATATGTCTTCAATTTGAAGAAACAAAAAACCATTATTGAAATAAGTACATTCCAAGATACACAACATTTCCTTCATTCATTGGAATATAAAACACCTAAATACTTTCACACAGAAATATGTATTCTCTTTCCAAACGTAGAAAGTTGGGACACCCTTTTTGGCTCTTTGCAGAACAAATTAATCAAAGAGGTAAAGCTTATGAATGTTAATGAGATAGATACACATTCCACAATGACGAAAAACCTGGATAGCAGTGTTACATGTATTCCTATGCAAAATAATAAACATTGAGCAGTGACAATATTCCTGTGTTATGTACATGAACAATGAGCCATGTTGACACTATTCCTGTATGATGTACATGAAAATTGAACTGTATTGACAATATTCCTTTATAATGCGCACGAACAGTGAGCTTTGTGAACAATATTCCTGTGTAATATACATGAAAAGTGAGCTGTATTGACAATTTTCCTTTCTAATGTACATGAACAGTGAGCTGTGTGTACAATACTCCTGTGTTATGTACATGAACAGTGAGCTGTGTTGATAGTATTCATATGTAATGTACATGAAAAGTGAGCTGTAATGGCAATATTTCTGTGTAATGTACATGAAAACGGAGTTGTGGTGACAATATTGCTGTATAATACACATGAAAGTTGAGCTGTATTGACAATATTCTTTTATAATTTACATAAACAGTGAGCTGTGTGGGCAATATTAATATGTTATGTACATAAAGAGTACATAAACAGTGAGCTGTATTGACAATTTTCCTTTTTAATGTACATGAAAAGTGCTCTGTATTGATAATATTCCTATGTAATGTACATAAAAAGTGAGATGTGCTGACAATATTGCTTTATAATATACATGAAAGTGAACTGCATTGACAATATTCTTGTGTAATGTACATGCACAAGAAGCTGTATTGACAATATTTCTGTATAATATACATGAAAAGTGAGCTGTATTGACATTATTCTTGTGTAATGTATATGCACAAGAAGCTGTGTTGACAATATTTCTGTATAACAGCATGAGCTTTGCGAAATACTGAATCAAGGATGCAGATAAATTTAGGTTTCTTTTTATAAATTTGAAAGCAGCGTAGTGAGGATAGAGTGTCGCATATGTGGTAATATGATTAATCCGCTACTAATGGAAGCCCACCAATAGCACTTCTTGAAATACGACTTTTAGCTTGATGGTTTTCTTCAACATGTTTGGGGAAATGTGTTTCTTTCTCTTTATAATAACAAGCAATGCAGCTTTCATTCATTCTGTACAGTAATCATTTGATACACACCATATGGTGGAGAGTTTTGTTATGACACTGTCCATCTTTCCACCCATCGGCTACCAGTTTAATTTATTCACAAAAACCAGAGTTCTTTATTATTCTATATTAATCAGCTTGTATTTATAATTTCCACTTAAATAAAGGACGAAAGTTGTTGATTTTGTGATTGAAAGATATGAACAAGGTCACTGTGATTGGATGAGAAAAATGGTTTCAGCTCAATAATTTAGTTTTACATCACATATCGGGACTAATTGTTGTGCATGGTTTGAAATTGTTATAAGGACAAACTGAATTATTTTGGTCTTAAATTGTCATGGTCTGTGACCGAAAATGAGAAATGGTCTCCAACAACATTAGTTCTACATCAGAGCTTGATTGATCTTTGTGAACAGCTTGTGTGTGTGTGTGTGTGTGTGTGTGTGTGTGTGTGTGTGTGATTGCTAATGGACTGCTTTGCTAAAGCATGCGGTGAGTTTTTTCTGACCATATGTCTAAAACAAACAAATTGGACGTGGAACCCAAGCATTATGATCAACAACTATGAAACTAAAGTAGTCAGTCAGTTCATATACTACGGCTCCCTTTCAACCAACAACATATCGCTCGATGTTGAGCTCAACAAGCGGACTGGAAAGGCCTCAGACACTCTATCCAGGTTGTCGCAAAGTTTGTGGAACAACATTATGCTGACCCTGAACACTACGAAATCAGTATACCGTGCCTACGTGCTGTGCAATTTCCTGTATGTCAGTGAAACCTGGACTCCGTATGCCTCAAAAGAGAAAAGACTGCGTGCCTTTCACATGCAATGTGTCTGACGTATATTCGGGATCACTTGGAGTTATCGAGTGACAAACAAACCTCACCCAAAGTTACCCAATAGTAGATGAATTTTCTTCATGCATGTTATATAGTTGTAATCTAAAACTTTAATTAAAGTGGGATGAAAAAAATTTCAATAAAGATGAATGGCATTCTGCTGACATCAGAGAGCATGTTGATAAAATACGAAGTGTTAGCATTGAAGTCTACAATTTACTAACTACAATATTGGTATAATAGACAGGAAAAACACTGAGTCAGATGTAAACACCTGGGCAAGATATTTAATAAAGAAAAGCGAGTAAACCTCCCATAAACAAACAACCGGTAAACATAAAACACACATACGAACAGAGAACGAGTCGTCTCCAGATAATCTTATGATGATTTGTGTGTATATATGCATGTGATTTGGATTTTAACGTACCTTTAACACTTTTTCAGTCGAATAGCCTCGTTGTCTGCTGTATGGCAGTTTTTAGTGATGCCTATCACTGGGACATCATCTCGCATACATGTAGCATGTCCCACGCAGTCACATTATCCTAACACCATGCCAACCAGTCCTAACACGAACCTCTTAATGCTGAGCGCCAAGCGAGGCAGCTGTTAGCACCATTTTTGTAAGTCTTTGATATGACTCGGCTGAAGATCGAACCCACGACCTCCTGCATCCGAGGTGGACACTGTAACCACTAGGCCACATGAGCGGTCTTATTTGTGTGTACTTAGCGTATTTACATACACCAGTAAATAATTAATAATGACTTATTATCTAAATTCAGATGTTTCTATAAGTTGACTTGTCCCGAATATCTTTAATAACATCCCATTTGGCCACCACGTTGCGTTATGACACGTGTCAAACATGTGATTAAATGAAAATAAATATAATTATTTTTTGTAATATTCAAATCAAATTGTGACAAATGCATCTATTTTATAAAAGAAGTAATTTTTAATTATTTTATCATAAAAAATGAAAACATGCTGATATGTTCATTAAATTCACAAACAGATTACTCGGAGGAGACTATTTGATTTACCCCACTGTGCGTTTCTCCAAACGACTATTTGATTCAAGCCACTGTGCGTATCTCCAAAAGACTATTTGATTCAAGCCACTGTGCGTATCTCCAAAAGACTATTTGATTCAAGCCACTGTGCGTATCTCCAAACGACTATTTGATTTAACCCACTGTACGTATCTCCAAACGACTATTTATTTAATTCACTGTGCGTGTCTCCAAATGACTATTTATTTAATTCACTGTGCGTGTCTCCAAACGACTATTTGATTTAACCAACTGCGCATGTCTCCAAATGACTATTTGATTTAACCCACTGTGCGCATTTCTAAAAAAACTTCTGGATTTAACCCAATGTGCGTATCTCCAAAAGACTATTTGATTCAAGCCACTGTGCGTATCTCCAAACGGCTATTTGATTTAACCCATTGTGCGTAATTTCTTTCTTTCTTCAAGTCAGTTTGCTCATCTACTTTCATCTAGTGACAACAATATGGTCTCATTATTATTGCCATTACTTTCGTTGTCATTGTTTCTCAATTATCAGGTTTTTACTTGTGATGTTTTATCTTGTACTATTTGATTTTAATATTAGGGCAATGTTTAACTTGCTAAACTCTTTTGAAGTTCTTTATACATGTATTTGCATTTTTGTCTTCATTCTTTTATCTTGTAGAACTTTGTGTTTGAGTTATTGGTTGGTCAGGATTTATATTCTTAATATTTTGTTTTGTTGTTTTAATTTAACTTTCTGTATTCACATATTAGACCTTTACCTTTAAATGTCGCCATATCCACTACTGCACTGACGCGTTGTTTGAAGATCTTATCTTCCTATGCTTTCATGGCTTAGTAGGATTTGGCTTCCATGGTTTTATTAGTTATTCTTGTTTCAATTTTTCTTTATATCTGCTGTTTTTTTAAACTTTATCTTTAATTAAAATAATGTGTGACTACTATCGTGCTGACACGCAGTTGCCACTCTGATATATATATATATATATATATATATATATATATATATATATATAGCACCCTTCCACCACCTTCCCCCATTATATAAAGGCTTTATGCTATTTTATCATAATGGCAATTATTTGGTATGTAAAGCTAGAAGCGAATAATGCATCGTTACAGATTATACCCAATCCAAGCATCTTCCTGTAATAGAAGTATCATAAGGGGACCTTACTATTTAGAAGCTGCCAAATAAAAAGACTCCAGACCACCTTGGCATAACCGCATAAAATATTAGATATTGCGGCCAGCTTGCCAAACTTATAAACGACATCATCCAGAGCACAAGTATCCCAGAAGTGACTGTATGCTGATCCCTAACCAAGATAAACTTCAAAAGGGTTTCACGAAAACACTTCTTCTAACAATGTAGCACTACCGGTATCTGAAGCAGTCAATCAGGCAAGAAATACAAACGAGACATACTCCCATTCCATGGCATATAGAGATCATAAAGAATCTAGGTATGGTAAGACAGCACATCAACCATTTCCAGAATGGATAAAGAATTAAACAATTAAACAAAGCGCCAAAAGATTCCCCTACCCTCAATATGTGCTTCAACACTGACCATTACACAGAATCAAGTTGAATAATCTGGAGATTTTAATTGGCAAAATCTTCACAGAAACACCCATATTCATTGCTAAGAACTCAATAGACCTGCAAATCTCAGTCGAGCCCCTATAAACGTTTAGGGTACGTTTCGGCTTTCAGCTGATAAAGACAAAGAAGGGCTTCTTGAACATGTTGTAGTCGTCAGCTTCTTCTGCGCCTACGTTATGGTAAACTTATCGAGCTGCACCTTGCAAAAAGGCTGAGATGTTAATCGCCCTATGTTGCTTGGGGATGTTATGAACGCACACGCGAGTTTCTCAACTTACACAAGGCATAATCAATATGCAAGATAAATTTCAGAAGTGAAGAAATATTTACGAGAATTTTTTTTTTAACCATTGCATTTCATTTTGAATATAACCATCACTGTTTGTTTGGAAAGGAGATACAATTGTTTGCCACAATCTTATTTATTCAAATTCCAAAGACTTCCAATGGTGAGATCAATTCTCAAACTAGGTACATATGTCGTCATATTATCATTAGATTTGATGTTGATCTCATCTTGAAAAATTGGAATCTTAGACAGTATTTAATTATAATACAAGTAGGAGGTTAATGAGGTTGTTGACATTAGACAGTATTTAATTATAATACAAGTAGGAGGTTAATAAGGTTGTTGACATTAGTTCAATTTGAAATAGAAACATATATAGTGTAGACTAAGTCTAAGCACATTAAATTAAGAAAGATTGATTAATTCAAACATCATAACACCCATTAACTAAATACCATAACATCCATTAGCAAATACACTTGCTCACATACCCACATGGTAATTAAATCTTACTACATGTATTGGAAAAAACGATTATCAAATACAGTAATATATATATATATATATATATATATATATATATATATATATATATATATATATATATATATATATATATATATATATATATATATATATATATATATATATTCATAACTGGCGTTATTTCAGTACTCCGTTGAATGTGGAGACCGACTTGGCGTTCAGAGAGTTGGTATACAGCACAGCTTCGGAGATCCTAGGACCTTAATTCAGAACGCATCAAGACTGGTTTAACAACGAGATCAAGCAGTTGCTGGAGTAGAAACACAGCCTTGCTCGAGGCACAGAAAGAGATACGTCTGCTCTCCAGTGGCAGAGCACCTGGTTCAGACTCCATTCCAGTTGAAGTAAACAAGTAAGGGAACACAGCACTGATATAAAGGCTTCACCAACTGTTTTTACTGATGTGACAGCAAAAGGCGATCCCCCAGGAATTCAAAGATGCTACCATACTCCACCCGTATAAGGACAGGCCTGCGGAACCACCGGAATATATCTTTACTCTCAATTGCAGGAAAGATACTGGCAAGAATCCTACTGAACCACCTCCCTACGCACCGTGACCAGTAACTACTGCCAGAACGCCAATGTGGATTCCGAAAAGATAGTGGGACTGTCGACATGATCTTTGCTACGAGTCAGCTGCAAGAGAAATGTCAAGAGAAAAACACCGATCTTTTCTCCATCTATATCGACTTGACGAAGGCATTTGATTCTATCAGCAGAGAAGGCTTGTAGAAGGTAATGGCCAAATACGGATGCTCGAGAAAGTTTATATTCATCGTGTAGCACTTCCACTATGGCATACAGGCAGGCGTCCAGGACAATGGAGAGACATCTGAGCCATTCCCAGTAACCAATGACGTCAAGATGGGTTATGCTGTGGCACCGACACTGTTCAGTCTATTGTTTTATGCCATGCTCACCAGGGGTTTCAGAGACGGAGAGGTTTCAGTTTGCATCAGGCACTGTACTTATAAAACACTATTCAGTCCAAGCGAAAACCAAAGTTATGATATACACTATCAGCTTTATTGCATTTGCTGATGACTGCGCCCTCAATGTTGGCTCAGATGTAGACCTGCAATGCAGCGTTAACAACTTCTCCAGCTTTGGTCTCTCCATCAATACCATGAAGACTGAAGTCCTGCAACAGCCGACACCTTGAAAGCCCTATGTTGAGCACAACATCACCATCAATGGCCAAAAAACTCAAACATAGTGAACAGCTTCACCTACCTTGGCAGCACACTGTCACAGAGTGTCACTATTGACGACGAGGTGAACCTTTGCATTGCCAGAGTCTGTGTAATCTTCGGCAGATTGTATGCCAACGTCTGGAATAGAAGAGACATCAGTATCCAGACCAAACTAATGGTCTCTGGGGTAGTCGTACTTCCCACACTACTTTACGCATGTGAAACGTGGACTGTGTTCCATCGCCATGCCAGGAAGCTGAACCACTTCCGCAACACATATATCAGGAAAATCCTCAACATCATTTGGCAGGGCAAGTGCTCAGACACTAAAGTACTCGCCAAAGCAGGTCTCCCCAGCATCCACTTCATCTTGATGCAGTACAATCTACACTGGGCGGGACATGTTATAGGCTTGCCAGACCAGCAGCTGCCTAAGAGACCCTTCTGTGACGATTACAGCAAGGATAGTGATCCCATGGAGATCAGAAGAAACGCTTCAACGACAATCGGAAAGCTGCATTAAAATCGTTCAACATAAGCTCCAAGACCTGAGAACATAGAGCAAGCGATCGAGTCACTTGGCGTTCCTCCGTGCACAAAAGCTCCAAATTGTGCTAATCAAGTAGGAGAGCAGCTGAAGAGCTGTAGAGGCAAGCCAGAAAAGCACGTGCCATCAACCCTCCTGTCTCACACATCCCCTGCCACTTATGCAAACGAACATTCCGTGCAAGGGTTTGACTCTTCAGCCACCTGCGTACGCACAGAACAGAAGCAGCCACTACAACCCTCAAGATGACTGGAAAGGTTCTCGTCGAATCGGGCACACACACACACACACACACACACACACACACACACACACACACACACTTTCCGTACTAATGCTTAAAAACATTCATAGCTTTACTACTTTTCTTACTACTACATAAAAAACAAAACCACGCGCATAACTGCTCGTGGTGTTACTACTGGATTGTGAGAGATGTGGTATAGAACTGGCTGATACCTTTCTACTGAAAACATGCAAATTATATCGTGCTACTGAAATGTTACTAACACCTTGAATATAGATGTTACAATGTTACGACGTAGATACTTACATTCCAACACAAAATAAGCTGAGATTCTTTAAGCAACATCAGTGATAGAGTACATCTACATTGTGACCAGGTTTAACAAATAATTTCCCTACAAAAAGGTAAAACTAGGAAAAGAACTTGCTGTTTTATGAGTCAAATAAAAAATAATCAAAGAAATAACAAATAGAAGTCCTTGTAGCGAAGAGACTTAATGAAACTGAGTTCGAATCTCGACATAATCCAAAATGGAAAGCGTTGACGTATGCTGTGGTCAACATCGCACTGACGTGTCAACATTTGTTTGTTGGATCACATAAAATAATCTTTTGGAATCCAAAGAATGTGAGGAAAACAACATAATTAGCCCAAAAGCTGGTCACAAGATGAAACACTTTAACTTGTCAAGTGTTTACGTAAGTAATAAATATTCTTAATTAAAACATCAATGATAAATCTATCAATAACGCAAAACAGATGCCAGAATGTGGGTCAAGCCTCTGGATCAACCAGAGTTTATAAAAATTGCTACATGTTATTTGCCACCCAATCCAAGCAAGGCCTTGATTTCACTTTATGACTTACTCTAAGAAAGAATAATTTTCTTTTCAAAAAAGTTGTTTACTTAAACTCTTCATGGTCCCGAATCAAGTTTAGGAACATGGATCAGCATTAGATACAGTGTTTCTATTATTAGTTGTTTACAGAAAACAGTTAGGTCTGACATAAATGAACTGAATTTATGGACAATTTCAAATCCAGCAGATAAAGTGACGTTACAATAGCATGCAATTTCATCATGTTTTTATTTAATTAAAGAAAACAACTAACAAACAAACAATTAAA
Source organism: Unio pictorum (assembly GCA_030141615.1). Lineage (NCBI taxonomy): Eukaryota > Metazoa > Mollusca > Bivalvia > Unionida > Unionidae > Unio > Unio pictorum. The sequence continues at coordinate 5,651,897 of JARLTB010000110.1, forward strand.
TTAAATCCTACATAAATTAAATCAAAATAACATGACAATGCTCTGTGAAATTTTCAGGAAAGATGACGATTTACAGAATTCATTAACTGATGAATAAGTTATATAAGTAGAGTTAGTTCGGATCCATGATGGTCAAAACTGTTAGGCATGAAGAGGTACTTTATTATGTATATATGATGTAGATATATGCACAAATTTGCATTAATTCTGTACAATTCGAAGATCTCATCAACATTGTAATATCAATTATTAATAATCAATAAAAGGACAGATATAGAATTGTGGACAAACAAAGATTAAAACAGCACATTGTGACTCAGTGTTTGGAGTAGTGTTTTCTTTTAAAAAAACATCCATAATTACAACAGTTGATATCGATCAGATATCACAAAATATACCGAATTTTCAGTTGTTGATTTGACTTCTCTTATATCATTCATCACTACAAACTGTAATTTATAAAGCACAATGCACTCTCTGAATATATTTAGATATATAATAATGGGTATTGTCGTATACCACATATAAAGCAGTTTGTCGGCACCTTTACTGTTATCCTTAAAGTTTTTTTGCTTGTACAAACATCAATATAAAATATTCTGAATTGAAAGATCGGTTAACAGATCGATCTACCTGCACATTACGCAATCACGCTAAAATGAATTACAGTTAGAATGATCTGTTATGGTACTGACGTGAATGACCTTTCGCAAGCAGATATCATTGACACGCAGAAACCATTACAATAATGAGCCAGGTTTTGTTTACTTTGCTGGATATGATATGCAACATTTTTCAGAATTTCAAACAGGAAGATAAAGACAGAATATTCGTTAAATGTTTGTGACGAATTACATTAATCAATGTTGATTACAAGATCGTTGCAGCATCAATGTCTTCTAGGGTCAATACAGTCTTCTCTTTTATTATGTGTGACAGTCAAACTGGTTTTATAAAAAAGGGATTCATTGGTGAAAATACAAGAACTTTGTATGATGCAAAACAAGAAGTTTTGTAAGATTCAGTATCTTGAGCAAAACATGAATCAGTCTTCTTGCAATGATAGACTTCGAAAATGCGTTTGACTCGGTCGAATAGGACATTCTGCAAAATGTCCTGAAACTTTTTAACTTTAGGGAATCTATTTGTCAGTGATTGAGAGTATTTTGTAATAAATCAAAAAGTTGTGTCACTAATAATGGGAACTTATCCCCATTTTTCAATTCCGTAAAGTGGGGACAGTACAAGTTGAGCACATATCTATGAATCTTCAGTTATTGAATATGTCTGAAACTTATTTGTTGAATGTATCCAACTTTACGACCCAAATGTTAAAATTACATGAAAAGATGTCCTTTTGTCAACTTTTGGTTTTATTTCTTCGTTTTCATTTACTTTCACATAAAACAAACAAATAGGATCGTAAATGTGGTTTGTAAATGGCTCTTTTTGTGAATATTGAGAGTGCATGAGTCTCTTTGTGTTTGAGTTGATGTTGCTTCCTAATGATTGTAAAATTCTGCTTATGTGATGCTTGTAATCTGAAGCCTTCATTAGTCTGGAATCGGTTCTTAATATAATATTTGGAGCGCGTTATAGTTTGATCTCTCTAGTTTGTGGCACATGGTCGAGACAAGTGGAGGGAACTGATCAGATGTTCACAGGACAGTGCCTCAACGACCATACTAGGTCAAGAGACTGATGATGATGAGTTTGTGTGATATGTCTTATTTTGATTTGTTCTTGTCTGTCTACTTTTGCATGTACTGTCTTGGATGCTCGTTGCTTCCTTGTACCAGTTTTCCTTGCAGTCCTTGTTATCCATACATTCATTTTTCAAATGTTTTCTTTGAATCCATGTTTCTACTTACTATGTTACTTGTACACGTTTGATAAGATTTATCTTTATTTTATTTCTGCACAAACTCGGTTATAACTACTGCGTCACCCCACAATAATGTCTTGCCTTTCTCTTCTTCACACTTAGTAATGTCCTCAAAATGACAAACATATACAACATATAGGTATCACAGAAAAGTATAGCGCTTTTGATTATGACGCAGATTTAGAAGAATTGTATCGTGTTACAATGTTGTTGAAACATTACTGAGACAAATTAAGGAAACTGCATGTTTACATTTTAAATACTCACGACTGTTCAAAGTTGAAATAAAGATAGGAAATCAGAACAATAATAACAATCATGTTATAAAGAAACCGAATCTTGTTTTCCTTATTAAATATATGCTTGAATTATTATTCCAATTTCAATGCATCAGACATTTCATTAAGAATAATGAAAGAAAAAATCCATTCATATATCACATACAAGATTTTAAAAACTTCACATCTGCAATTCATACAGACCGATCACATCGGTATACCCCATACACCGTGACCTACCACCCATTACGTACATAAGGATTTAGGGTCGTAAAATAGCTTACATAAAACGTCAAGTGTCTAATTCGATTTTTAAATGTATACATCAAAATGTTGAAACGAATATATGAATTAAAAAGCTATATGTAATATATGTAATAAATACAAACCCATATAAATGTTTTGTTCCTAGATGAGGATATAACTCGTTTGATACGGCATTGAAACAGGTCTTGACCTGACGGCATCGACTCATTCCTACACCATATCAAAAAATTTGTTTCCACGGACTCGTAACAAAACATAAATGTAGTTTTGCCATTGGTCAACATTTTCTATGCAACAGAAAAGAAACGGTTCATTCTCACGAAATCTTCATATATTGTGTTGCATATGGCAAAATTTTGGTCCAATATTTGGTAGAAAAGGATGTTTTGGAACAAAGTGCTTTGATTTCAGTCAGTAAGTCTGCATCAGACTCTGACATTAAACTAAAGGAATTAGGATTAAAATTCAAGATGGAATTAGAGATCAAGCGGCTGGAATTTCAGGAAAGGGAGAAAGAAAGGAAAATTGAATTACTTAAAGAGCAGATGCGGATTGATAGAGAGAGGGTGAAGGAAGGAAGAAAGGGAATATCAAATTAAAATGAAAGAAATAGAGCTGGCAAGTGAAAATCACCATCATACTTCAAATCCTAATTTAAATTTTGATTTAGTAAGGAATATTAGATTAGTGCCCCTTTTTAGAGAAAAAGAAGTAGACAAATACTTCATTCGTTTTGAAAAAGTTGCAGAAAATTTAAAGTGGCCAAGGGAGCATTGCAATGTGTACTCACTGGTAGGGCTAGTGACATTTACACTTCACTGTCTGTTCACCAAAGTGGTGACTATGATGTGGTTAAAGAATACATTCTAAAGGGATATGAGTTAGTCCCTGAAGCTTATCGGCAAAAATTCAGAAATTACAGAAATGAAGCTGGACAAACTTATATCGAATTTGCTAGAGAAAAAGAGCAGTTGTTTGATAGATGGTGCCTAGCCAAGAAAGTCGAACAAAATTATCAAAATCACAAGCAAATTATATTAATTGAAGAGTTCAAAAACTGTGTTCATAGTGATGTTAAGTCTTATCTTGATGAGCATACGATCGAAACCTTGGAAAATGCTGCCCGAGCTGCTGACGAATATTCTTTGACACACAAAGTTCCTTTTGTTAACAAGATTTCTACTCAACAGTCTTTTGGCAGAAAAGTATTTCCACCTAATACAAGCCTTTCTAAAACTCAAACTAGCACAACTTTCAAAAATCAAACTTCAGAGAAGCTTGATTCTAGATCCTTGTCTCTTCCGACGTGTACCTATTGCAAGAAAAAAGGACACGTTATTTCTGATTGCTACAAATTGAAAAATAGGAATCAGAATCAAGACAGACCTGTTCCAAACGCTCTTATTCCTAACAGGTCAAGGTCACGGTCATGTATTGAAAGCAATACATTTGTTGAGTCTAATAACTCCCAGTCTGATTTTATTATGGAGAATTATGAACCATTCATATCGAAGGGTTCTATATCACTCTGGGTGATTCAGCCAATCCCACCCCTATTAAAATGTTAAGGGACAAAGAAGCTTCTCAGAGTCTTTTATTATCAGGTACTTTGCCTTTTTCTGAGAAGTCTTCTTCTAATGAAAGTGTTCTTATTCAGGGAGTAGAGGGCGGCTTTGTTAATGTTCCTCTCCATTGTGTAAATTTGTCATCAGACTTAGTGTCAGGACCTGTGACAATCGGAACAGTCTCGGTTTTACCCGTTGAGGGCATACATTTATTGCTAAGCAACGACTTAGCTGGAGACAAGTTTGTGGTTAATCCACTTGTAACTGACAAGCCAAATTCGGATCAGAAAGTTGATCCAATTGAAAAAGAATTTCCTGATATATTTCAAGCTTGTGTAGTTACCAGAGCTATGGCAAAGAAAGCAGTATTCTTTTAGCTGACACATCTATGGGTCAGGCTTATGTTGATGAGGGCAGTATTCCCTTAGCTGACATATGTATGGATCAGGCTTATGTTGATGAAGACAGTATTCCTTCGGCTGACATATGCGTGGGTCAGGCTTATGTTGATGAAGGAAGTATTCCTTCGGCTGACACATGCGTGGGTCAGGCTTATGTTGATGAAGGCAGTATTCCTTCGGCTGACATATGCCTGGGTCATGCGTATGTTGAAAAAGGCAGTATTCCTTTAGATGAAACTTGTATAGGTCAAGCTTTTGATGAGGTCACTTATACTCCTTGCTTGGATCAATCAGAAAGTATTGATCATAATGATCCTCTTTTAACAACTCATTCTCTTTATTCTAATCAGGGTGATGATCTTGAGAATGATGTTGAAGGAGACAGTATTCCTTTAGCTGACATTTGTATAGGTCAGGCTTTTCATGAGGTCACTTTTACTCCTTGTTTGGATCAGTCAGAAGGTATTGATCATAGTGATCCTCTTTTAACAACTCATCCTCTTTGTTCTAATCAGGGTGATAAACGACAGTCACTTGTCGTCGAACAGGAAAAAGATCCTGAAATCTCCTTTTTGTTTCAAAGGGTCATAAGTGAGACTGAAGCCATTGATGTTCCTGTCTGTTATTTCATTAAAAATGGAATTCTTGTGAGAAAATGGAGACCTCCCGAGGTACCTGTTGGTGATGAGTGGTCAGTGAACTATCAAATAGTAGTTCCAAAACCTTACAGACAGGAAATACTTAATCTGGCCCATGAAACTCTTTTGGCTGGTCATTTAGGGATTAATAAAACTTATCACAAGATATTGACTCACTTCTATTGGCCAAAAATCAAAAGTGATGTTGTCAAATATTGTAGATCTTGTCATACTTGTCAAATGGTAGGAAAACACAATCAGAAGATACCTTGTCAAATATTGTAGATCTTGTCATACTTGTCAAATGGTAGGAAAACCCAATCAGAAGATACCTAAGGCTCATCTGCAACCTATTCCTGCCTTTGATGAACAATTTAGTAAAATTATCGTAGATTGCGTTGATCCCTTACTCAAGACCAAGTCAAGTAACCAATACATGTTGACCATTATGTGTGCGTCAACAAGGTTTCCGAGGCTATTCCGTTGAGGAATATAAAATTTAAAACTACAGTAAAAGCTTTGATAAAGTGTTTTACTCAGTATGGCCTTCCCAAATCTGTTCAGTTTGATCAAGGTTCAAACTTCATGTCTGGAATTTTCCAGCAAGTTATGAATGAATTGGGCATTCAGCAATTCAAGTTAAAAATGAAACTATGGTTTGAAAGAACTACAAGGGAGAGAACTTTTGAGTCTGATAACGGAGTTGTGTTACTCTTGTTCTTTCTTCATACGTTTCTTCAGATTAGATATTACGTCTCTTTCAAAGTTAAGAAGAAAATGAATTAGTTAAATTATAGTATTAGTGCTCCTGGGATCTAAATAAATTATAGGAGTACCAGTATATTGAAAGAGATAGCCATGTTAAACATGTAATTAATTTAGTTGTACCTGTCCCACTCAGTGAAGGAATATCATCAGATTCTACTGACACTGAAGCGACAAATTGTTGGAATTGAGAAATTATGAAAAATCTAGACCAAAAACCTTTACATTTGCAAGTGCAGGAGGGAAATGAACTGAAACGGTTGTTGTTTGAATATGAGCACTTATGTCCAGATATTCTTATAAGGACAAACACAATTTTTCATGAGGTTGAAATTGAAAATTCCAAACCTGTTAGACAGCATCCTTGCAGGACGAGTCCACTCAAACAGGAATACTTAAAAAAGGAAATTCAATATTTGCTGGAGAACGATTTTATCAAGCCCAGTAAAAGTGTTTGGAGTTCACTATGCATACTTGTTCCAAAACCAGAGAAAACTTTCCGTATGTGCACTGATTATATAAAGGTGAACAGAGTGACTAAAACAGATTCATTCCCATTACTAAGAATTGACGATTGTATTGATAAATTTGGGAATGCCAAGTATGTCACCAAATTTGACCTTCTGAAAGGATTTTGGCAGATTCCACTAACGGAAAGAACAAAGGAAATCTTGGCATTTGTGACTCCAGATGGACTCTACCAATATAAAGAAAGTCCATTTCAACGTCTCATAAAAGTGATCATCTCTGGTCTAGAAAATTGTGACGTCATCATCTACAACGACATTTGGATAGAACATCTAGCAACAATTCGAAAATTGTTTGACAGACTCACTAATGCAATTTTGACAATTAATTTATCTAGAAGTGAGTTCTGCCGTGCTAGTGTGACTTTTTAAAGACATTTTGTGGGACATGGACAAGTTGAAAGGTTGAGGCTATTTCTAGATAATATAATTGCATACGCTTTTCCCCTTGTATAACAATTTATTATACTGTGTAATTTATAGTACAATGTAGTTCTATTAATCTCAGATGTAAATTGGTAAGTGATTAAAAGAAAGTTTTATCATATAAACCTTCCTTTTTATTTTATGGGGGAAGGTGTTACGTATATTTGATTTAAATTATTTATTTTTAATTGTCAGATCCAAATTTGTCAATTTGGGTTTAAAATTCATTAATTGGGAGATATCTATTCTGGAAAATTCAGGCTGAGTTAGACTCTATTTGTAAACAGCAGGTTGACCTAATTTCTGACCCTGCTTCAGAGAGTGTCAACAAGCCTTTAAAATTATTGGCTAAATCCAAGGACTTTTTATTTTTTGTTCTGGGGGATAAGAAATGGTTGATTTTCTTCTGGATCATTCCTTTGCGTACGTGTTTAAATGATCGTACGTTTGTTCTATGACCTTCTATGAACTTCCAGAAAATCACGTGATCCCTTGTTTACGTAAAAACAGGTATTTAAGTTATTGTTTGGGAGAGAATAATTCAGTAGATGTTGGGCTTTTATTATATTAAGTTGTGTCTTCTGTTTGAGTTAAATTTTTAATTACCTTGTACTGGGAATTGTGTCAATTCGTTGGAGCAAGAGAAATTATTTTATTTATCTGGAAAAGAACATGTGCTTATAGATTTTTATTTGGATTATTTTAAAAACAAGAACTGCATCATGTGACATCGTCAGCCATTTTGAATTACATCGTCAAGATTCGAACCTGGAACTATTAGAACATTTATTTATCAGGACTCTTGCAATTCCATTAGTGGATTTTTTTTTGTAAATTCTATATTGGATTAATGTTGGATTTGATTCTCTCAAACCGTAAGTTTATTTATTTTATGAAAATAATTGTACTAAATAAATTTGTTTGGTAAATTTTACAAGCTTGTTATTTTCACTTCTTTCTGTGTTGCTGCTTATTCGAGCCTAAGCACGTAACAGCACAAATAGTTTTGATTACAATATATGCTTGATTGTAAAATATTGATATCATTGATTGTAAGTAAGGCAATTCTATCATATCTTCCTCAGACCTAACTTTGGCTATTATCACCTGATGATAATAAAACCGTAAAAGATCTCAGTAGAAGAATAATCGGTAAATTTACTCAAGATGGAGAATATGATCATAAATTACATTATGCACGATTAATTCTAGATGATACTGAAGATGATTTTATAATCGTTTATGCAACAGCGAGAAATATATTTGTAAGTCGAGAAAACTCTTACTTGTCCAACGGAACACGATTATGTACAATTGCTTGTTATATCGATGATTTATCGCCTCAGTATATACATCTAAGGTCGTCAATGCTCGCGTATGTTTAGATACATTTATTATCAATTATAAATAGATTCCCTGCCACTGCAGTCAGAGTTACAACGGATTCATTTTATATTAGAAAGAATATTCACAATTACTTAATCGTTTTTCAAGTTCTGACGCACATTGCGGATAATAAAACTACAAATGTTGGATACTTATTTTGAATTTGTAGATGTTGAAATCATTTGTAATTCTGTTTGTACCAGAGATAAATTAAAATGTCTTCGTTTGACATTGTTCACACTTACTTGTAAGTGCTAATCTGTTAGTTTGTGTTGTATTGATTGTTAGTCCATTTGTGGGAGTCCGCGCCCTGCAATTAACACAATATAAATCCATATTATTTATTATACATCATGCATGTAATTGATTTCTCGGCGACAATAAAAGGAGAACTGGTTGAACACCATGCAGCGATACCAAATTATATCAGAATGATAATAGTAGATCCATCTGGTGGTGGTAAAACGCAACTGCTACTTAATTTAATAATGAGATGGCTCAAGTGAGATAAACTGTATTTAGTTGCACCATATCTGTAGATAGATGATCAACGATGATATGATGTACTCAAGGATTTTAATAAAAACGCAAAGTTCTTGGATGATCGCGGTAATAATGCTTTTAAATTTATTATTGAAATTAATGAAGTACCATCTGCAGATCATGTTGATGGATTTATTAATAATATAGTAGTATACGATGATGTGATATTGGCCAAAAACAGTAAAATCCAGCTAGAATATTTTCCCGAAGTAGGCAAACCCCCCCCCCCCCAAAAAAAAAAAAACAAAAACAAAAAAACCCCAAAAAAACAACAACAACAGATGTGATTTATGTTACTTAGCGGTCTACACAAATTCCGAAAGTTATTAGAGACAACTCTACTATTCTTGCGGTATTCAATGGAGTTGATATACATACGTTGATAAATACTAATCAGACCTGGTGCAGCGGAGATATGGACATAATTAAATTAAAAAAATTTATTTAGTCAGGCTCAGTGAACCCCGCATGTATTTATAAAAATAAACTTACATGATCCTCGATCACGATATCGAATGGTTCTTGATAAATGTTTTGGATAATTTACAACAGCAAAGGGGGTGCAACCTCGATAAGGGGTCAACGGATAAACAATCAGACCCTAACTTTTTAGAAAAAAATAAAAAGACAACAGCACAGTAACAAAATTTACTAACCCCGGGAGTTACTCTCCGGTTAGTTAGAGTCTTCTATTTGGTTGCATTGAATTTTGTTTTGTTTGTTCGTTTTTGTAAGAAGCCTTAGTTTAATAAGACGGACCTTATAAATTGCTGGTGGGTTCTCAGCCTCTGCTGCTACCGGTGTTGTCTGTATGTTTCGACACAGAATAACAAACAGCTGAAAGAAGACTTGATAAAAGTCGTTTTGACATCAGAACAAATCGATTTGAGACGAAGAGATATTTTATTGCAGTCGATCAGTATATCTCAGTGAGTTTTGTCTAGTACTTTGCAAAGTTGATCGTATCGAGAATATGTTGTGCATTGAATTAAAACCTTGCGGAAATTCTTATAGTTAGATATTCGGTTTGTGTCCGCTTGCCATAGTGGTATAATTTGGTAAATGATAAATGTTCTTGGTCGAACTGTTCTTTAACGTGTGTTACGAATATAAAGAACATTTTATGCCTTAGTGTGATAAATTATTTGTTCTAAAATCACTTCCTAATCTAATTGTGTGGATTGAGGATATTTGGCTGTGTAAAAGCAAAATGTGTTGTTGTTAAACTGTTCCATAGAACTGTCATTAGATAATGTTAAATAAATTTAGTAATGTTCAACGTTACTGGTCTCCGAGGAGTTATTAGATGACAAATTAATATTTTCCAAAGAAGGTTGCAGAAGATGAGTATTAGTTTAAAAAGAAAGTGATGGTGACTGACATTGGAGAAACTACTACGTTTGCTCTGTCTTAATATATCAACGAAAAACTGGGAGGAAATTAACCACCACAAAACTAAATAACGAAAATTTGTTTATTTACTTGTCAAAAAGTCAATAGCTTCTCCAATGTCACAAAAATTCTACCACGATCTGGCAGAAAAAAAACACTATTTGATGTTTAGGAACCATTACACCACATCGTTGTAATGTTATTCTTGAAGAGATGAACTCTGAGGTGGCGTTGCAGCTGTGTTTAACTGTCTGCAAGTAACATTCACTTCATTATATAGTCGCTCACATGTAATATGACAATCCAAGTATTAAAACTGGAGAATATCAACTGAAATAAACCTTTTCTTTTTGGAGTCGATGTTCTCTCACCACACGTCTTTTTCGAGAGAGAATACTTTCGCTATTTTACATGTCGCATTCATTCGTGATCACTCGCTGCAAAGCAGGCAAGTAAAATGTTTTTGTTTTTGAAACAATACTTTGTTAATCTCTTGCAAGTTATAAATAAGAGTATCATGCTCATTTGTTGTAAGACGCAAAACAATGCAATGTATGATTGGGTAAATAACGTTTGTTAAAAGTGCACTTTTTTCCAATCTGAACCCAATCGCATGTTGTATGATTTATTTTCTGTTACCAGTGCAGTAATTGCTCAAGGTTCTGTGGGGAACTAGTTCAAGACAACATCTCGAGTACGTCAAGGCTGTCTCATGTTACCCACCCTTTTTGTCATCTACTTAGAGCGCATCATGATCGAAGCTTTGGAAAACTACTGTGGGGCAGTCAGCAATGGAGGGCGTAACATCACCAACCTACGCTTTGCAGACGACGTTGATGGGCTGGCAGGCAGTGAAGACGAGCCTGCCATCTATGGATGAAACATCTTCCAGATTTGACATGGAGATAAGTGCAGAGAAGACAAAGCTGTTGACAAATAGTGCCAAACAAATCTCAGCCATGGTTAAAGTCAGAGGAAAGGAACTGGAAACAGTGGGCCATTTCAAATATCTTGGTTCTGAAATCACCTAAAAGGGATCAAGAGCAGAACATTTGTCACCAGCAGCACAAACAATGGCAGCTATGTTAAAGTTGAGACCCATCTTGAGAGACAAGAATATCTATCTGAAAACTAAAATCCGACTATTGAGAGCACTAGCCATATCAGTCTTTTTGTATTCATGTGAGGCATGGACCATGACAGCAGAATTACAAGGAATAATTCAGGCACCTGAAATGATATGCTACAGAACAATCATTGGCATCTCTTACATTGGCCACATCACAAATGAAGAAGTGCGTAACACCATCAGGTAGAAAGTAGGCTATTATGAAGACCTCCTCACCACTGTCAAAAAGAGAAAGCTGAAATGATATGGTCATGTCACTAAGAGTCAACAGTCTATCCACAACAGTACTGCACGGCAGCGTCCAGGGCGGCAGAAGGAGAGGTAGACAGAAAAGTGGACTGATAATATCACAAAATGAACGATGTAATGTTTTGCGGAGACACAGGCATTTGCACATGATCGAGACAAGTGGAGGGAACTGGTGAGATGTATAGCAGCACAGTACCTCAACGACCACACTAGGTCAAGAGAGAGAGAGAGAGAGAGAGAGAGAGAGAGAGAGAGAGAGAGAGAGAGAGAGAGAGAGAGAGAGAGAGAGAGATGATGATGATGATGATGATGATGATGATTAGTGAACAGGTGTGAGATATTTTTGATCTTGTAGTTTCGTTTGAATATTTATGATTTTTCATCTAGTGTATGTTTTTTGTTCTATATTTGATTGCTTGGTAGATTTTTAATTACTTGCACTAATTGTTGAGCAAATATCCGGCAAATTATCTTACTTGTGAGAAGTTAGTGGTGTCAACAGGTAAATATTTGATTAGGAATCTGTACCATCTGTCATTTGGCTAGTACGTCGAGACAAGGTATCATTTGCTTCTAGTATCATCATACATTGGCTACAGAAAGACAGATGATTAAAGTGTGGACTCAGAATATATCGGGTACGAGGGAGAGTGCCTGACAGTGTTAATAGAGAATCAAGGAATGGAAGAAAGGAAAAGCAGAGAGAGAGAGAGAGAGAGAGAGAGAGAGAGAGAGAGAGAGAGAGAGAGAGAGAGAGAGATCAGCGGACAGAGAATTAGCCGCAAAAGAAAGGGAGCTCGCTTACGATCTTAAAATTGAGAAGATAATGATAGCAGCTATATACACCGATTGAGAAGACCCCAGTACGACCCCTAGAGGGAGTGTACGACCATTTATTGTCCATCGAATGGTACAAAAAAGTATATCGTGGTTCAGTGACAAAGAATAGTTCATTGATGATTTTCTCGTCCAGTGTGAAAACTTTGCGTGCGCTCATATAATTCCTTTGCAAAATTGGACGATTAACGTCTAAGCCTTTTGCGAAGTTTACCACAACAAACGATGATAAGAACTATGACGCACTCAATAAGGCTCTCCTTTGCTATTCTAGGATGATTGCCGAAACGTACCGTAAACGTTTTTGGGACTCAACGAAAAAGACAACGGAAACCCACTCTCAATTACCCAACCGTGTTTAAGGGTTATTTGAGAAGTTGATGAAGATGGCCGACGTCGAACATCCGTACGACGCGCTACGCGAGGTCATACACAGCATAAGCTGAGTATTTACCGTCGGAAGATGACATTCTTCGTAGCAGAGGGAGAACATCGGACGCTCAAAGAGATTATCGGCACGGCGGAGAAATATATGCAGGCACACTCGAAGAGTAGAGGTTCCAGAGGTGTGGATTGACCCTGACCCATTGTGTCGCACCGTGTGAGTGAGGGGACCAGGAAAGGGACCCGCAGGTAAGGATTACACCCATAGAACAGGACAGACCTCACCCACGAAAATGGGCCCTGACGTTAGGCGAGGACCGCTGACGTGTCACAACTGCAAGCGCCCAGGACATTTTGTCACTGAATGTCCCAAGGTTAGGCAGACCCAGGTGAGTGGCATCGATTTGAAGGAGTGCGACCCGGAGGCTAGCTGTAAACCAGCAAACGTCGCGCCTGGAAATGTCAACGTAGAAGGTGCCACCATATTTATGACACTGGGTGTAGCGTTTCAGCCATTGTCGACAAGAAATACGTAAAACCTGAGGATCTCACAAGGGAGGTAATGGAAAGTCCAGTACGCAAACAGTGCTCGTGACTCGCTACTAGTGGCTATCATTGACCTCGATTCACAATACGTGAAGGGAAAAATTGAAGCTACGTGCTTGGCTGGGCTATCACAAGACGTCATACTGGGATGAAGTTATGTTATGCCACAAATACGTTGCAGAAGGAATGGAGAAAAAAACACCGAATGGTGCGGTAAAGTTCGCGTTCAAGAAGGGATTCTTGTATCGCCAAACCAGAATTGGCCACGAGCACTTCGTAACCAAAGGAAGGCGAGGTGAAGTGTTGAAACTCGCGCATGAAAGTATCCTTGGAGGATTGATTATTGGCTAGTGTAAGACAAGATGGTAAACGAAATATGCTAACTTCTTGTATTTTTGCAGGAAGCGTTTAGGGGACGTACTTCCTTTATAGTTAGTGGCGATTCTCTATGAAGAGAGTCGGAAGTCAGACTGGCAGAACAGTCGGAGTTAACAACGTAGTCGGGACAGAGTCGAGGAGGAGGAAGTGAAGAAGGAGTGTTGAGATGTCGAGAGGATAAAGAATTTGGAGCAAGTCGGGAGGCAGAGGTGAATGAATTGGATGAATAGGATAGAATACGTAGATGAGTAGAATACAAGGACAGGTGGAAAGCTATCTCACACTACATATCAAGTGATGTAATAGGCTGTTACAGGATCAAGAGGAAGAATTGTGATTGGGGAATTATTGCCTTTGATTACTGAGTTGTATTAAATTGCTATTCATTTGAATTTAACCTTCTTGTGGTCTCGTAACGGTCGACATTGCTGACTGGGGGCTCGGAGCTTTACTTTTCTCTATCACTAATTTCACTTTCTACAAAACAAAGATCCTAATATGCAGTAGCATAATGCACTTGCAAATTAGGGTCTATGTTGTTTGTTTTACTGCTGCCCTCTACTATCAAGCTACACAAATCTACAGCTATAATGCACCGGCAGATATGGGTCTCTGCACTTTGCAGTTTGACTCGATTAATAAGCAAGTCCATACGGTCTTATTCGAAGGACATATTAGATTGAAGATATATATTTATGCAAGTACCAGGTGGATCGAGTAATATTACTGGTGAATGCAAGACAACACTATTCGCCAGCATTACAGCGTTTTACGTGATTTATATCGCGAGGTTGATGTTAGTAATTGTTGGAAGTTTACTCAAAAAGGGATTAACTTAAATGCTTTTGCGAGTGTTTTATCTTCGGACCATCCCAAGATAAACAGCTTTGTTTATACATTTGCATGTTAGGGTGTTACTTGTTTTGTATCTGCAAGTATTACTGTTGCCTGGTAACTAAACTAGCCAAACATCAAAGAGGTATTTCTAACGGAAAGTTTCTCTTTACAAAAGGGGAACAGGTTAAATCTGAGTTCAGGATCCTTGATAACTGTCTATGTAGTCTTATCTTATATTGCTTACGTTCTCTGTGACGTACAATAACTCGATAGTTGTGGTCTTTGAGCTGATACCTGGGTGTACTATATAGATTAATTGAAAATTGTTACCAGGTGCTGACAGCTTGAATACACGCCAAAAATGTCATTTACGAAAACACTGCTACATTTGGACAGCGAATAAATCTATGCGTGGGTACTGCTTCGCCTACTAGTGTTATGTTACTTGCCACCCCCATTAAATAGGAAAACGCTATATTATGATCATTCTATCTGATCAACCCTACCAATCGACTCTAACACGAGCGGAGTTGTGTGAATACACCAGCTAATGGATTTATGCATATGAATAACTATTGGGGGAGAAGGAAAGGGATCACAGAGACAAGTTCATTTGCTGAGCTGGGGTTAGTGATTCTGATATATTGATTATTTTTTTTACTTGTTGGCTGCTGTCTTTTTTTGTAATTATGCTGCACATTACGTCTTTAATACTAGATAATAGCATGTGCCAGGTTTTCCTCTCATACGATATAACACATTAGGTTTCTTAATTACTCTTTTTGGTGCACTTTATTTGCTTTGGAACTTGTCTATCAAAATGATCAGTCTATATTTGCCTTAATTGCACCGATATATTCAATAGATTCCGTCGAATATTTGTGTTAGTGTGTGATAGTATGTAACAATGTTTGCAGAGGTATAAGACAGAGACAGTTTGTTGGCTTATATAGACATTTTCGTAGCCAGTCGTTAAATTGTCAGTTTTACCATCTGGCGGATTCACAATTTGATGGAAAAAGGTGGATTTTAATTCTAAATATTTTGGAATTATGGTTAAAGGTAGGTATTTTTATTTCCTAAATCAGTAATATATATTTTATCACACACTGACCTTTCGTCATGAACAATTTGAAAGAATGTTTTTTCCCCTCTAAAATGTAATGTATGCTACTGTATTAGAGTTGAAGGCAAGTCAGCTAAATGACTGGAGTTTAGTGGCCATCTTTCTATAGCGACGAACTGCAGACAACGGCCATGCAGAAATATAGACATATATTTTATTTCTTTTTTCTTTCTCTTTTCAAAACTTGAACATATAATCGTTGTCGATAATCTTTATGGTATATCTCAAAATTTGATGGAACAGAAATACAAATAATCGTATAATCTTCTGTCGTCGGGTGTTTCAACACAAACTACTGCCACCAGGCTTGACATCTGTTCCTCATAGATTGTTTCATATTATCAGTGTCTATGAATCCTGAAAGCGACACTATTACGGATTAGCTATACGTTATAAGCATATATTGAAAAAAATTATCTCATAAACGTCTGCACGAGTCAGATTACGGGTGACATCTATACATATTATAGACGTAACATGGCATCTATGTCCAGCTCTTTACCGCCATAGAATACATTATTTTTCATGCTCTATCATTTGAATTAAAAATGAAATTGATTACAACGAACACATTTGCATATTCTTGAACAGTCAGGCTCGCTAGATCAACCCATATGACCATTATTTCAAGAGTTATTGTTTCATAACATTAATATATATGCCGGAAAATGATATCAACTTAAATTGTCAATTACGTTTATATAAATCAAGCGTACAATAAAAGACCCACGTGATACTCACTTAAAAATTATTGCATCATGGTATACTCAGGAAGTGAAATATAGATCCCATCCATAAATATTGATTAAAAGTCAGTATTTACTATTATGACCTCGCTGCCTTAACTACTAAATAATTCTTTAGTCTAAACCCCAAAAACAGCTTGGATGCCGATCTAACGTGTCCACTTGTGTTCTCCACATATCGATAATCAATATCAAATATTCCCTACTTAATTTAAATTTTGATTCATTCTTTTTATTACTTACTTTAGGTTCTCTTCCAAACCAACCCTTTATGTAATAGCATTTCTGCTTTAGTGCAGTACACCAATTAAATATGATTTTAGCAGTGTTTTAGTGGCAATATTTTTGGAAAGGTCTGTATCTCGTACAAGTAAATACAGCTCTGTTATGGGTTCTTCACAAATGATAATAAATAATTATGTCAACATATACACTGACTGACCCAGAAAGAGGGGAATCCGGTAAGTTTTCATGTTGCATTCTAAGTTGCTGTGTGATGTATAAATCTAATGTATGCATCAGATCTGACCTTAGAAAGAACTTTTTCCTGTAGCGAAATTTAAAGACATTTCCTTCTGTTGTATTCCTTGCTTTTTAATGACTTTTCATTTTTTCACAATTAAAATAGTGACATCATATTATGTTTATTTTGTCTGACTTCATAATCATGATACATCCTTTATTACTTTAGACTAGGGGTCCCGGGTGGTCGAGCTGTCTAAAGCTGTCGCCGTTAACGATCACTGCCATCTTACCTCTGTCTGCGTCTGTCCGCGTTGGTTCGAGTCTTAGGATCAGCCTATCTGCGAATCTTGCCATTAGCTTCCTCGGTTGGTGGTTCTTTCTTACACCGCCATTATTTATACTGTCAGCATTGCATAGCAAATCATGTGCTGAAAAATGGCGCTAAGACAACAAAAACAACACATTTAGACTATCCAGATCCAGGGACGTCATTTCAATTTTGAAGGGGGTGGGGTGGGCAAAAACTCGACGGGCTTGTTAATTTCCGAACATATGCTACAGCAGTTTTACAGCTCATGCACATTTTGATTGGGGGGGGGGGGGAGACACACGTTCCCCCCTCCACCAAGTATGATAACATATCTAATTTCCCACTTCAGTTTAAGACGTATTTTACACAGCTTAAGTACATTAACTCATTCACGTGAGAGAGCATTACATGTTTTGCATGTTACACACAGCTTAAGTACAGTACATTAAGTCATGTTATCCACGTTGAATATATATATATATATATATATATATATATATATATATATATATATATATATATATATATATATATATATATATATATATTCAGAGAGAGAGAGAGAGAGAGAGAGAGAGAGAGAGAGAGAGAGAGAGAGAGAGAGAACATAAATATCCTGAGTGTTATACAAAGTTAAAGCGTTTAAGTACATTCATGTATTTGTGAGAGCACTTACATATCATACGTGTTATACACAGATTAAAGTAGTACATTCGTGTTTTGAGAGAGCATTTAACTGTCATATTAACGAGCTGATTTAAATATTCATGCCTTCACGTAGACATTTATTTTCCAGTCTAGATGAAGTGTTATTTGTTCAATAATGACATGTTTGGCGCATCAGCTAAGAAAATAGCCAATAATCGTGTACCTTATTATGTATAATTGTAGTCCTCCCCTCCCACCAAGAAAGGAAACGATTCAATTTCTCCAATAACAGGAATATTACTGTAACGATAATGGCTTCCATGTCACATTGATTAGTGCCAGTCTTGTCAAATGGTAGTTACATGTTAAGGAAATATTTACATGAGTTTGCAAGCATCTTAAGTTATGTAGGGTCCAGTTGATACATTTAACAAGTGATAATAACACTGTGGCTCGCTGGCTCGAACAATTCTTTTTAAAATGATTAGGTTGTTGTCAGGTACGTGGAAACGTAGTTAGGTTCATTTTACCATGGTACGTTTCACCATAGAGTCTACGTGAAACCTTCAATAGCCTTAATGGAAACGGGTGCAATAGAGAAATTGATTTTGGTAGACAGAAAGCTACAAGCTAATTAACTGGACATGTGAACACAGACTTGCAAATACAATAATTCTGGCATAGCAACTCATTACGATGAAACATAAACAAAACGGATATAAAGTAAAACTTCGAGAACTCAAGACATCATCTAGTCGAATACAACCTTTACTCGAATGGCTCGCTCAGTCCATGTTCCTTCATGTAAAATTTTTATCAACTTCAAATCATACTCAGATATATCCTGACCAATCATGTTGTTACTCAATATCCTTAGCACTGTTTTATAAAGGAGGAAACATTTACGTGAAAACTGGAAATGGTTTTTAACTCCAATATAATATTTACTGGCAAATTGCACAGACAGTGGTCTATAGGTTGAATATAAATTGTTCTATTGGGAGTATATGTTAACAAAGTTTATTATATATTATTTTACCGGTATGTAAACTGCGAGGGAAACAATGTAACGTTTGAGAGCTTTATGAGCTGGTAATTGGCAATTTGGCTTCAGTCACCATCCGATCACATATTTAAGACAGTTATGAGTGAAAAGGAGTACGCTAATGAACCAATCAAGTTAGTTTAACGTGGAAAATGACAATAAAATCGATCCAGTCTGCCAGAAACAAATTTTATATGTGATTGAGTGGAATACAATGCTATAAACTTAGTAGTTGATAAGTCTCAGTAGCTGACAACCGTCGTTCATATACTGATTGGCTGGTTCTTGACATGGGGAAATCTACTTGCACATTTTTGGTATATAATTTATAACCAGACGAAATGAAAGCGATATTTACAGGAATATGGGAGAAAAATAGAAAGAAATAAGGAAACGTTATAAAATTCAATGGGCGTTTTAAGTAGTAGAAGCTTACTTTTCATGACAACGCAATCAATCTAATTTAAGTTTCAGACTTTGAGGGGAAATAATCCAATGAACTCTTCTGTTCTAGTTGGGTGCAGTAACTATGGTTTATTATATGTAAAGAAAAGCGTGTGAGTCATTCAAACAACAGGTTAAGGAAGAGTATCGAGTTATTTCTTTGATTGTCCAGTGTAATTCAAAATGTGCAGCATTTCGAAAAATTGACTTTTTAATTAAGGCTTTAAATTGGAAAATAGATTGACGTTGTCATTGTTGCCATTAATAATATATGCATGTAAGCGAAGCGCTGCCACAGTTATGATATATAATGCTCATGATGCTTGCGTGAAAAACTTGTTTCATAAATTTGTGTGACCTGAGAGCATTCCCTGTGAGCAAGTTTTCCATTGTTAAAATATGACTGATTACAGTATTATCTATGGTATCTATACATCTTTTATGCATATAGCTATCAGTATTGATTCATTTGGTTGATATTGTCGACCTAGTGGAATGAAATAAATTTAAACATGCGACACGGACGGGTTTGGAGAGCGGTTGAATGGCATTTTTAACACATTGGATATATAATATCAAGGAAAGTTAAGACGAATGTCTTTCCAAAGGACACACACACAAGCAGCCGACACAGGCTGTCCAGAGCTTGCATCGAACCTAGAGCCCTTGAATTACAAGTTTACGGTTCTACCAAAAACAGGCTTCTGCAGATTAAGCCAAAAGGGTTACGTTTTAAAATATATATTTGATATTTTAATAAATCACTGATTATTGGGAGCTTTTTTTGGGGGAGGGGGCTTTTATGGCATTATACAAATGCTTGAGAGGACGAGTTCCTTATATATATCGTGTTAAAGATGTATTAACACACACACCCACGTTCCAACAATTTCTGAGTATTCATTTTGACTTGCACAAGGATGTACTGTTTATTAAGGCAATTATACACAGTTTTCAATGGATTTCTATTCATCTTTATGCACGTTAACGGACAGCATCATAAAATGGCTTGTCTGCAAATCATTGCTCTCTCGCAATTTTCGTCACGATGGTTACTGTATATTGTTTAGCAGCTCAACACCCTGTTGGACAATACCTCGTGAACACAATTTGTCTTGCAGTCATTCTTGTATAGATTGTCTTGAAAGCTTGATACGTATTCTGGTCCTCTTTATGATCTGTAATGTTTTTAAGAGATATCGCCATTTCTTTTACATTAAGATGCAAACGTTGAAATTATTTTATGTGAGTAACTACTCGAGCGGTTCTGATTGAAATTTAATACATGTCGTGACCATACTCAGAATACATGCGTGTTGACCAATTATTGTATTCGTAATAAGAGACACGCTCATTGTTGACCTTATACTAATTTCCCAAATGGGGTTAAGGAGGATTGCAATGAGGCGGGAAGAATATTAATGTGAGCGAATTGCACACCATGTTTTTGGTTGTATTACTTTATCTTACATAATTAATACATTCATTATTTTTAGTGTATAAGGTGTGAAAGAAAAAAACATAGATAATATCAAAAAGTTAATTGTTGAAACTATTTTTTCTGAGCTAACTACGTTTATAATGAGACTGTATTATAAGGAGAATATCAGGTCACAGTTTTGTAATGAAACTGTCAATGCATAATATTGTAAAGAGACTGTCAATGTACAATATTGTAATGTGACTGTCAATTCACAGTATTGTAAAGAGACTGTCAATGTACAGTATTGTAATGTGAATATCAATTCACAGTATTGTAAAGAGACTGTCAATGTACAGTATTGTAATGTGACTATAAATTCACAGTATTGTAAAGAGACTGTCAAGGCACATTATTGTAAAGTCACATAATTATAACGCTACTGAGAAAAGTCATAGTTTTGTAATGAGACTATAAAGTCACATAATTATAACGCTACTGAGAAAAGTCATAGTTTTGTAATGAGACTATAAAGTCACATAATTATAACGCTACTGAGAAAAGTCATAGTTTTGTAATGAGACTATAAAGTCACATAATTATAACGCTACTGAGAAAAGTCACCGTTTTGTAATGAGACTGTAAAGTCACATAATTATAACGCTACTGAGAAAAGTCATAGTTTTGTAATGAGACTATAAAGTCACATAATTATAACGCTACTGAGAAAAGTCACCGTTTTGTAATGAGACTGTCAAGTCAAGGTATTGTAATGAGACTCAAATCACATTATTGTAATGAGACTGTAAAGTCACAGAATTCTAATGATACTGAGAAAAATCATAGTTTTGTAATGAGACTGTCAAGTCAAGGTATTGTAATGAGACTCAAATCACATTATTGTAATGAGACTGTAAAGTCACAGAATTCTAATGATACTGAGAAAAGTCATAGTTTTGTAATGAGACAGTGAAGGCACATTATTGTAATGAGAGTGTAAAGTCACAGCACTGTAATTAGACTGTCTAGTCACGGTACTGACATTGTTTCCCTAAGAACAGCTGAACACGTGCAGTATTATACATGTATCTCAGTTATTACAATACAAACAACTGCATTTGGGGAACGTATTTCATGAGTACTGTCACCATAAAACATTTTTCAAAATGTAGGGTTTCCGGGAAAAAAGTTACAATATCATTAGGGGCGAGCGTAAACAAGTAAGCGAAATGTATGTGGGCTGGATCTACCATTTGCATTTTGAATCATTTTCAGACATAATTTTGACCACCATGCTGTAAAAAACTCAACTCTATTAAACGTTACGTTTGTTTAGCATTCATTCCGGAGGGGGCGAGTAACTGTAACTAAACAGAGAGGTCTTCTTGCCAGAGCAAAAAAATAAAAATAAAAAAAATATAAAAAAAAACACACAAAAAACAACAACAATGTAGCTCGGTTAATACTCCATTTTTTCAAATGCAAATACTAATACTAATACGCGAACACACACTTCCAGTAAAACAACCGTCATGTTGCCGAAAGAAAACACAATTGAGACACAAATGTACAATCGTTTTTTATATTGATCTGGAGTCAATATGTACAATTTTTATTGACTCAGAAGAAATGATAATAGTTATTTCAGTTGATGTCATCATCGAGAGGGAAGGGGAAGGTTTTTTTTTAAAGAATAACATTCAGACACCCATTTCTGAGTGGAACATTTTAAAGACGTTTATTAATGTAGATATATGCAATAATAAGCGATTTGTAGACATATATATATATTTTGTAAAACAAGTCATTGACAAAAATGCAAAACCAATACTCATTTAAGCGTTTTGTAATTTCATATTTTTTCAGGTTATTAGATGTTCAGATATCCTTAAGTCATTTAAGCTAGTAAAATATATTTTATTGAATTCGGTCATGAAATATAGCTACACAAGTTAGAATGTATCAGCTATCAAATTACATATTAGTTGCAATTTGTAGGATCCAAACGAGATTTAGGCACCATAAAAAGAATAGAAAAACCAATAACTGCCAGATATGAAGATACGGTATGAAAATTATCGACAGGAACAAAATGCACAGGAAAGTCATATTTCAAGGACGTACTGAAAAGAAATGTGATTGCCAAGCTACACTATATTTTTAAATTACTAAATAAAGTTACCCTTAGTAAGTATAACAATTTCCCTCTAAAAGATAAGGTCAGAACAACGCTTCCTCTTCTGTTGTGACAGCCAATAAAACAGTATTATTATCTGGCTTGATCATTAAGCTTAGTTCGTATGTTTTGGATAGCAAGAGATCTATAGAAAGAAGGCCAACATATGTCAATAAATAAACATCAAATGATCTGATGCAACCCTAACGAATTTAACAGAATGTTATTCACTGAAAGATGAAAAGATAATATTTAAAGAATTACAAAATTATAGGCAGATATAGTTTGATGTTTGATGCATTATTAAAAGGTATTATCGTCTTGTATAGTTTGATGTTTGATGCATTATTAAAAGGTATTCTCATCTTGTATAGTTTGATGTTTGATGAATTATTAAAATGTATTCTTATCTTGTATAGCTTGATGTTTGATGCATTATTAAAAGGTATTCTCATCTTGTATAGTTTGATGTTTGATGCATTATTAAAAGGTATTCTCATCTTGTATAGCTTGATGTTTGATGCATTATTAAAAGGTATTCTCATCTTGTATAGTTTGATGTTTGATGCATTATTAAAAGGTATTCTCATCTTGTATAGCTTGATGTTTGATGAATTATTAAAAGGTATTCTCATCTTGTATAGTTTGATGTTTGATGCATTATTAAAAGGTATTCTAATCTTGTATAGTTTGATGTTTGATGCATTATTAAAAGGTATTCTCATCTTGTATAGTTTGATGTTTGATGCATTATTAAAAGGTATTCTCATCTTGTATAGCTTGATGTTTGATGAATTA
The DNA here is from genome assembly GCA_030141615.1 of Unio pictorum. Taxonomy (NCBI): domain Eukaryota; kingdom Metazoa; phylum Mollusca; class Bivalvia; order Unionida; family Unionidae; genus Unio; species Unio pictorum. Next base: position 5,675,508 of record JARLTB010000110.1, read on the forward strand.
TTAAAAGGTATTCTCATCTTGTATAGTTTGATGTTTGATGCATTATTAAAAGGTATTCTAATCTTGTATAGTTTGATGTTTGATGCATTATTAAAAGGTATTCTCATCTTGTATAGTTTGATGTTTGATGCATTATTAAAAGGTATTCTCATCTTGTATAGTTTGATGTTTGATGCATTAATAAAAGGTATTCTAATCTTGTATAGCTTGATGTTTGATGCATTATTAAAAGGTATTCTCATCTTGTATAGCTTGATGTTTGATGAATTATTAAAAGGTATTCTCATCTTGTATAGTTTGATGTTTGATGCATTATTAAAAGGTATTCTCATCTTGTATAGCTTGATGTTTGATGCATTATTAAAAGGTATTCTCATCTTGTATAGCTTGATGTTTGCTGCATTATTAAAAGGTATTCTAATCTTGTATAGTTTGATGTTTGATGCATTATTAAAAGGTATTCTCATCTTGTATAGCTTGATGTTTGATGCATTATTAAAAGGTATTCTCATCTTGTATAGTTTGATGTTTGATGCATTATTAAAAGGTATTCTCATCTTGTATAGCTTGATGTTTGATGCATTATTAAAAGGTATTCTCATCTTGTATAGCTTGATGTTTGATGCATTATTAAAAGGTATTCTAATCTTGTTACACCTATATTAGCTTTTGGTATTGCCGAGTGTAGTACGTTGACCATTGCAATATTAATACTGACACTTTCACCGAAAGAGTGCCATCATACTGCTCAATTTCACTCAACATCACGGAGACCGATTCACCTCGTTAATAACTTTTAATTTGTTTCTATCTAGAGTGACAAGCAAATATTTGCCACAGTTATATTTATTGGTATCCTAAACCTCATTTCACACCTTGATGCAATGTAACTCTATGACTTCCTTTATCTAGGTTGCCAGCGTATTGAAATTAATCTTTGATTTATAAAACAATTTATGAAACAAGCATCTCTGTATGTCTTCAATATCAAGATATTCATTATCGTTATGTTGTCTTTTATTTACAGATAGAAAAGGTTTTACATCACCAACGATACATTGATTGAAACCGAATAATATAAAAGCATCACAGGGACACAGAATCAATGAGCCATACCATTTCCATCCATTAAAACTGCCATCTACATTAGATCTCAATTCACGTGCTTGTAATTCTTGGGGACAACTATTAAGTTGATGCGACCCATACCGGAGCATTTATTGAGTGAAAGCAGAAAGAATACCTCATATATTTGGAATTAGATAAACAAGTGAAGCTGTAAATTGTTATTAATTTCAAGATGCTGAGAAGTGGTCATCTATCGGGACTTTTCCCACACATTGTTAGAATGGACTTAAATAGTGCGATACGGACTTGCTTCAGATTGGTCTTGCTGATGTTGATACTAACTGCAGGGTCATGTGTGCCACACAGCTGGGAGCGACCAGGTTGTCACAGAGTAGGTGAGTCACGTGGATCTATACATATTTTATTTATTTAGCGTTGATTGTATATAAAAATCAAATTAAACCATACGCTCTTGAAGACTTATGGTAGCATTTGATGGTAAAAGCTTGAGAACCTGAAGAAGAAACCCAACTCTGGAGAGGCAATCACATAACCGTGTCAGGATCATATATCAAACAAAAGACCACACAAATGTTAAGCAAGTGCACTACCAGTGTGATATCTATGCTTCGTTATAAATATATAAATTCTAAGCTCACAATATATTCTGCTGTTATTATAACAACAACGGTTTCAATTTGTATGTGTATCACCTGTTTTGAATCTAAAGATTCATGGCTCAGGTATGTGTTTGCTCTCGCCATATGTACGGGGGCATCTAGTGATGTATTTTTTGTTCAATGGTTCCATCGTTTATTTTGTTAATCCGTCATGCATTTCATTTCCAGTCAAAGACCTTTCAAGGACTACATAGATGAATATTCTCGTTGGCATGTCGTCTAGCACGGATTAAACTATCTTTCAGCAAACTTGAAGAGGTTAAAACCCGTGCTTGACTTTGAACCCTACTCTCGATTATTGCCGAAAGCTTTGTTCATAGGAATAATTATTGGCGAGGGCATCTGTGTGCTATGTGCACACTTATAATTTGATAGTATGTGCATGTTTATTAACAGTAACGTTATTACCTATCTTACCATTGTCTATCCAATGCTACATTCATTTTCAAAGATAAGATTTCCTCTGCTTTTAATTATCTAAAATGTATAGGTGACGTGATTTACTGGACCTATTCATGCCACCATCAAGGATTGAACCCAGGACAACATATGTCCTGGAAGCAAGTGACTGAAGCATTTCTACTATCTGCGTTTGTTAATGCAGTATATAACCACACATTAGTTCACATTCCAACCTTTCCAAAGTTCATAAGGGATTTCATATTAACTTTAACCTGACATTGTATAACAGTTGAATCGCAATAGACCCTCTGGTGTAAAATACACAACCAGCTGTAACTTACTCGTCTTCATAATTTTGTCAAAACTTTACCGAATTAGCAACGATTGGCATTGCTGTATATTTTAGCTATAACTAAAACAAATCTGACATTTCATTTCAGCTGCACGTTTTGTTTTTAAAGAAAGGTTTCAATTGTTGATATGCAGTAGATAACTATGAGAATTTTAAAAGTGGGAACTCATTGATAACCACATACTGTATTTTCTGGAGACTGAATCACTGAAATATGAATGTAACGCTGAACTCTGCTATGGAAATGACATTTCTATTTTCGTTTTTTCAGTAGAAGTATGTTCCGACTGTGTGTATATATATATATATATATATATATATATATATATATATATATATATATATATATATATATATATATATATAACGTGCACACATCCAATGTAAATATTACAAAAGTCAATAAAGGAACTTTATTACTGGTTATGACATGATTGTAAAACTGTATTCGATGTACCTCTTTGAATAAAAGGTTCTTTCTATAAGAAAGGGCTTATGTACCGGTAACTTATATTTCACATTAAAATAGCTTTAGTTAAATTGTTTTATTTTACATTTAATATTTCCATAATATATTATAGAACAGCAAATAAAAGTTGTAATAAGATACATCGCAATAGGATCAGTGTCTTTCATCTAACAAGGTCGTTGTGACTTACATTTTACATACGTGACTTTGCTGACATGTTTAGGTACAAATTTATGTTTATTTATAAAAGCACGTGAAATGATACATTTCAACGAGTGCTGAACTTTTAACCTACATCACAAAGGTCATTGTAGCCTTCGTTCCAGGTTTTAATTACTTTGATGTAGTTTCGGGTTAAATAATAATTATTGGAAGAGGTGTACATTTTCATCAAAACATATGTTTCAGTGAAATCTACATCTCTGTTTTAAACGTTGTTCCTTGGTGAACTATATCGAATATGTTAGTGTTTATATCTCCACTGGGTTATGAGGGTTGTTATCGCTGGGGTGGATTTGAGAGATAAGCACTTTCCTTGTAAAACCTCAATGGCTTGCATATGATAAAGCCTTAGATACCCAAATGTAGCTCCAGGCCTTCACGAGTGGTTTAACAAACCCCGGCAGAACCTGTTTAAATAGACTGGAAAAGGGATGACAGACAAATTTCTAGTGCCTCAAAACCAGACGCTTCGGGCATATGGGACTGGTTAATCTTGGGTGGTCTCCCATCTAAGGAAAGGTAAACTCCGACATCTAATCTTCGCTGCCTTCTTACTATACCCTCTCAAGGGTAAGGCTAAAGGAGTAAACCATAAAGAAAATTTGGAGACGGAGTCCTTAAGGCGACTTGGCATAGTTTTCTATGTCATCTCTGCACCTCCTGCGACTCCGCTGGTGCCATGACGTATCTTGGATCCATCATCTGCGCGGAGAGGGGGAATCAGCTGCATGGGCAACAGCTGATTCTCCATATCACCCTGTCCAGGCATGTGCCATGTAGACGACACTTCAGCTTTGCTTCACAGCGTCGGCACAACACGAGAAGCAGCAGTTTACCGGTTATAATTCATCGCTCGATTGACATGGAGTCAGATACCATGGATTGCTTCCGACGGTGGAAGAAACTAACAAGTCTCATTGGACAGCCACCGCCTTCATCAGGCTGGCAGCTTTAAGACCATTAGGTGACGTCCAATCACAGTTCACCAGCCTTAGTGGATGTGTAGGGTTTGAGCTACGCGAGTACGTGGCAAAACTGACTGCAGCTACTGCACCAAGAAATAACAAACGAAAACCAAAACGGAAACATCCACTCTTCAAGATAAGCACCTGGAATGACCCTTACCATCATGACTGGACACTCGGATGATCTTAAGGCAGTCAGCGATGTTCGAAAGAATTCATTCATCAAAGACGAACTTGGTGTTGGAATCACCTTTACGAACTCTCTAAAGGCGATAATATAATCCTGTAAACAAGTAAACAAAAGTCTGTTATCCCTCAGCCTCCACACCACAACCAGTCCTGTCAAACTGATCAGCGTTTACGCTTCCACACTAAGACCCACCGCAGATACCAAGGATGAGTTCTGCGACGAATTAAACTAGCTCATCAACAAAATTAATTAAGAAAAACTTGATATTACTGGGAGGCTTCAACGCTAGGGTGGGTGATGGACATTACTCTTGGCCTACCTGTCTTGGCACTTTTGGGGTTAGGAAGATGAATGAGAACGGGCAGAGACTCGTGGAGATGTGCTCCTATCTCAGCATCACAAATTCATTCTCTTATACAAAGTCATATCATAAAGTGTCTTGGATGCATCTCTGGTCAAAACACTGTCACCAATTGGACTTGATCAATACGAGACGGTCTACCATGAAGGGTGTGCTTCTTACTCGTACCTTCCAAAGCTCTGACTGCGAGACTACATACGGGAATGCTGCAAAATAAAGCTTCAGCCACAGAAGATTCACCGCTGTAGGCAAAATAGTAAACCACGCATTGACGTAAGCAAGACGTCATATCCAGACAAGGCTGAGTAATTCACTTATGCCCACTCCGAAACGTTTGATTAAAAAAAGAACAAGTAGCGGCAGAGAGATGGGATCACATCAGAGAGACTGTGTACAACACAGCCACTTGTATGTAAGAAGCAGTCAAAGAACAACGACTAGTTTGAGGCTAACTCCGGCACACTCACGCAGTGCGCTCCTGAAATACAAACGACCCCCATGCCAGGGGTCTCTACAGGCATAGAGGTCTACCAGAAGCAAAGTGCAGAGGTAAGCACCACAGTGCGCCAATGAATACCGGCTTCTACTCTGTCAGAGCATCCAGTCAGCAGTAGATATCGGAAACATCAGAGGCATGTACGATTGCATAAAGAAAGGAATGGGTCCAATGAAGAAAGTGATAGCACCAAAGAAGGGCAGGTAGATGTAGCGTTGGGTGGAGTAATACTCTGAATGTTACTCCCGAGAAAACCACGTGACCATCGATACCCTCAACGTCATTGAAAACCTCACCCTCATGGCGAACTGGACGAGAAACATACTGTGTGAGAACTAAGGAATGCCTTGAAGAAACTGTCCTTATGCAAAACCCCAGAAACCCAGAAAAAAAATGGCATCGCAATAGACGTCATCAAGCATGGCTGAAACGTGCTGCTAACACACCTGCACGACCTCCTCCGCCAGTGCTGCGATGGGACTTTAATGCCTCAGGACACGAGAGACTCTAATATCATGACCCTGTACAAGAACAAATGACATAGTAGGGACTGAAACAACAACAATGGTATATCACTTCTCAGCATCGTGGGCCAAGTCTTCGCACGCGTCATCCTTAACAGACTAAAGAGTCTTGCTATCATTTGGCACTGGGTAGCTTTTTTGCAGTTGAAATTTTCGTTGTATTTCACAGTCACCTTCGTCTAAGGGGGGAAACTCTTCACAAAACTTAAGGTAGTAAAGCAGGGGCATCCGGAACTCTCCCGCTGTTATAGAAAGTTTCTTAAGAATGGTTTTCAGCCCCTTTATCATGTTTAATAGTCTGTTGATGCATTGGAATGTTGTGTAGTGTTTAATTTCTTATACATATGTTAAAATAATAATCATCATCATCATCATCATCATCATCATCATCATCATCATCATCATGGCAAAAGTGACCCCAAACATTGTCCTCTACCAGTAATTTACATCAAGGCGTACAGCAATTCAGCTTTTACTATACATATAATTCAGCTTTTCATTTTTTAGTTAAAGCAAAACCGTAGTTTGCTCCTCACAAGCAAGAGTATGCCTAAATCGACGCCTTCTATCAAGACCACTCTCGGCTCCAGATAAAGATTAACTAATGCCAACTTAAATTATAAACGCCCTTGCTAGAAAAGTTTAAATTTCATCTGAAAAAGTAATTAAAAAATATATTGTTTAAAATGTAATAATGCCGATCATATATTGTTTTATGGTATGAATGTTTGGCAACTCGTTTAGGTGCATTGGCACAGTCGCCCTTCGGGTTCAATCTTTAACAATCCCGACCTGATCCTGGTAGTTTTGATATCTGAGACACAGTGCTAGGATCTTTTATGTGTTACTCACCTGCATAATGAAATAATATTATATGTATATATTAATATGTACAACACAGTATTCGTGTAAACGATGACTCGCTCTGATGTTTCATAAAGCCGAAGGACATATATAATTGTAGTTGTCTAATCTCAAAGAAAGTTAGAATTTTGCATTCTTTTGGTATTAGACTTTTGCAAACATACGTGGAGCAGCTGAGTTCATATAACGTAGACCGCTTGTTTGTTTTGAACAAAAAGTCCAAATTGAGGAATGTTACATTAAAGTCTCCTGCGTATGAGGTCCATTTTTCTTGTCTTTCAAGAAATGAGTGTATAAAAAATAGCCTAAAAATATAACAATCCTAATTGTAGATTTTGAGAGTCTTTATAATTTGATTTCAAACCCTTATTAGATAATCATTACCATATTGGAAGGTTGAAAGGCTTGGTTCCCAATTATGAATCACACCACAGCCTGAAACTAAACTTTAATTTAAATTAAAATGTTCTCTGTTTTTTTTTTATACGGAAACTTTGCTGAACAAATTTATTACATTAAAAAAATCTATAGCTATTCCCAGATCTTTAGATGAATCTAGACAATTTGCAGATACCATATAAAAGTATAAAGATCTAATACGCAGGATTGATTTATTTCTCCCTCAAAATGTTAACGATACTGGTAATTCGAATTGTGACGTTTATATATATATATATATATATATATATATATATATATATATATATATATATATATATATATATATATATATATATATATATATATATATATATATATATATAGACCGTTTAACATGGAACCCAAAACAATATTTCTAGTGAAAGAAACTAAGGGCCACGATAAAATAAAACTGTTGACCAATTGTTGAAAACTGAGACTTTTTTGGCTAAATACGTTGAAACTTGAATGTATGGACTTTCACAATTGTGCGTTTTAACTAAAGCTCTGTCTGAGAGTTGCGGCCTTTGTCTGACAGACTACGCCTCTATTAGGTGTAAATATTCAGACCATAGGTACGGATTTCGATAACTCAGTAACAATGCTCTCGAGGTGCTTAGGTCGCTAAATCATGTTATATGGCTTTTTTACTGAATAGCTGCTGTAGTCGCAAAACGTTTCTAATCTCGAATTTGTTTTCAATGAACATTTCGGCGGTCATTTTTTTAACGTAAGTCACGAAAGGGAATTGAGAATACACGATTTCATGTGTCTGAATATGGTCAATTTACCCCCACAGTCGCTTCTGATGGCATGTATAACAAGCATATCATTATATGAGAAATGGTGTAAAACCCCAATACCAGAAGGACAACTACATCTAAGGTATGGTTTAGTTGCTTGCGGGTGTGTGGGGTGGGAGAGACCGTATATCTGTTAATCCACCCTTTAAACAAGCGTGGTTCAAATCTTAACTTAAAAAGTAAATAAACTCACCTCTGTGCACAGAAAAATGTAGACATATACTGGCCTCACAACTGAGTGAACATTTCCAACCACTGCGTATTTACGTGGTAAATATATGATGCAATTCCGACTTCAGTTGAAATTTATTTACGATTTCTAACGTCTACTGTTCCAAATCAAATACAGAAAATATCCGGATGCAAATGTTTGAGAGTAAATATGGAAAGTTCTCATCCATTTATAACATCTTTTCAAATTAAAAATCGCAACAAGGAAATGTTTAGCTGTAAAAGTGACACCAGTTTAAACGTTAATCGTCTATTGTATTATTATTGCTACTGTATACACATTGAATATCCTGAGTTGAAAAATGATTTTACCGGAGTAAAATGCTTTTTTAATTATTCGTAAGGACGTTTTATTGTTTCATTTATGGTTTGTAAAGAAACATAATCTACTTTTAATCTTTAATTCTAGTTCAGCTACGTTTTTAAGCACAAAAAAATGAAAGGTGCAACGTCTATCAAAATTGGACAAAATATTTTGTTCTTCTTTCAATCCAAATAATTTCATCTGAGATAAAATCTTTGTGATAAAAAGGATCTCAATTGGGTAATGATTTCATATTAAACTTGGGTAACTCGTTGAATAATGTCCAGATTTTGCTGGCCTGAGTATTAAATCATTATCCGTTATAGATCCAGTATTTATGTTATGGTGCTGCCTCGTTGAAGCTGATATTTAGTTTATCATTGAGATAGACATTAAGCATAATGTGCCATTTTCCATTTATTTCAGGCTTGACAATAGAGAAGCAGATTCAGCCGGATTGTTTAGTGTTCAATGTGACATATAACGCATGCCGTGGATTTTGTAAATCACACGCTTACCCATCACCGATACAAACACTTGTTGCAAATGAAAATCATTTTATCACTTCAAGAGCTGAATGCTGTAGGATTACTGAAACAGAAGATGTAAGTGAATTTCTTCCATAATTTTCAGCAATGTCCTTGTTGTTAAAATGGTCTTATGATATTAAGCCATTTATTATTTTCAGAACGGTTTGGGTTTCGTACCCACCATAAGATCATTACGGATTTGCCACTATGGTACATCCATGGACAAGTGACTTACAACTACTTTGCTTATCACGACATAAAACCATAACAGTTTTGCAGTGTCGCAAAATATCGAATAAATGAAAACCGAGCACAAAAAAAAAACAACATTGTTCTTTCTTCCGATGACAGATAGCTATATAATATAATATAATATAATATAATATAATATAATATAATATAATATAATATAATATAATATAATATAATATAATATAATATAATATAATATAATATAATATAATATAATATAATATAATATAATATAATATAACATAACATAACATAACATAACATAACATAACATAACATAACATAACATAGGATAGGATAGGATAGGATAGGATAGGATAGGATAGGATAGGATAGGATAGGATAGGATAGGATAGGATAGGATAGCATAGGATTCACTACACAAAACTACAATATAATATAATATAATATAATATAATATAATATAATATAATATAATATAATATAATATAATATAATGTAATGTAATGTAATGTAATGTAATGTAATGTAATGTAATGTAATGTACTGTACTGTAATGTAATGTAATGTAATGTAATGTAATGTAATGTAATGTAATGTAATGTAATATAATATAATATAATATAATATAATATAATATAATATAACATAATATAACATAATTAATATAATATCTCGACATCACACGACACAACACGACACAAAACATAACATAGCATAACATAACATAACATAATATAATTAATATAATATCTCGACATCACACGACACAACACGACACGTCACGATATAATATAAAGTAATATATGATATGATATGATATGATATGACATGACATGATATGATATGATATGATATGGTATGGTATGGTATGGTATGGTATGGTATGGTATGATATGATATGATATGATATGATATGATATGATATGATATGATATGATATGATATGATATGATATGATATGATATATGATATGATATGATATGATATGATATGATATGATATGATATGATATGATATGATATGATATGATATGATATGATATGATATGATACGAAACAATACGATACGATACGAAACGATACGATACGAATACGCTACGCTACACTACACTACACTACACTACAACGTAACGTAACGTAACATAACATAACATAACATAACATAACATAACATAACATAACATAACATAACATAACATAACATAACATAATTAATATAATATCATGACATCACACGACACAACACGACACGTCACGATATAATATAAAGTAATATATGATATGATATATGATATGATATGATACTATACGATACGATACGATACGAATACGCCACACTACACTACACTACACTACACTACACTACACTACACTACACTACACTACACTACACTACACTACACTACACTACACTACACTACACTACACTACACTACACTACACTACACTACATTACACTGCACTGCACTGCACTGCACTGCACTGCACTACACTACAACGTAACGTAACGTAACATAACATAACATAACATAACATAACATAACATAACATAACATAACATAACATAACATAACATAACATAACATAACATAACATAATATAATATAATATAAGTAGATCACATAACGTTTTCTAGCAGTTTTTCTAACCTTTCTAACAACGGTTAATTTGTATCTGCACCAAATGCAATTAATATTTTTCAATATAAAGTTGTTACGATCTATATTTCGTCATAAAACAGTTTATGTTGTTATTTATTATACTCTTGTCATAACTATCGTCACCATTGTTATCAGTTTCGTTCTTGTTGTCATCATCGTCACTGTCTGCAATGGAAGCCGTGGCAGGTTAGTTGGTAGAAAACAGCTTTGTAGTCGAATGGACGCGGAATCGATATCCAACCAGACCGTTCAAGATTGGTTGTCTCGGCTTGACTTTGGGAAAGTAACTCATCTGCTATTACCTAGGCTTCAGATAACCTATAATATGTTGAAAATACCATGTAAAACAACCAACATCATTTTCATCAACATTGTCATTAACATCATTATCCTTATCACATCAATATGTAACAGGATTTAAACTTCTAAATTAACGTCATGGCAGTGTGGATGGTTCAGACCCTTTTGAATGTAACAATTTTCAAAATAATAGCGTGTTCTCAACCTTGTCTGTTCATACAGGAAAGTTTAAAAATGATTTGGAAAAAAATCCATCACAGAAACGTAAAGTACAACCAGTATAGCAGCAATTGATTTAAAACCATGACGGTTTGAATTTAACTCAATTACCATCGTTTAAAGCGCGACGAAATGCAAAAAATGGTAACCCAGATTTGCCAGTGACATCATGCACGTACTTCACTGTCTAATCGAGATCTAGTTGCGCATTGACAAGCCGATTTCAATCAAAAACATTATCATTACTGATCCTTATGTGCATTAAGTGATCTTGGTCTACATTATGGTAAATGTGGTTGCTAAAAATACCTCCTTTTCATACATTTCTTTGAAAGAAACCATCAACCCACCATATTTCCGACTAAAAGCTCCCTGACAGATCTCAATATTGTGTGACAAAATACCCATTTGTGAGAAAAAAGAAATATAAATAGCATTATTGTGTACATTTAAATGTCAGAACTGATACAAATGAAAATAAATAGGCACCATTAGATTAATTTTAGCTTGCCTTTCACCAAAATTGTACTGATTGGTTTTATTGATAAACTAATAAAATGTTCGAGAACGTTGATTTTTAAGATCATGCATAATTTTCCTTTTATTGTTGTGACATCCTCTTTTCTTGAAATTGGACTGTGCTCTTTATGTATTTCTTGTATCAGTTCTTATGTTGATTTATTCGTCCCGCATGAACACCACGATCTCACATAAGGCTTTATTCCATTTAATACATCTACATGCTATAAAAGTGCATTCCGTTTCTTTTGCGGTCCAAAACTCGTTCGCTTCGGCGGCTCCAGGTGGCCTAGTAATCTTAAACTTTCACCTTGACCGATCACTGCCAGTTCACCTCTGTCCATGTGGGTTCGAAACTCGGGTTCGATCAATTAAGGTATGAGAGAAAGCTGCTGGTAGCTTCTTGTGGTTCGTTTGTTCTTGTCGGGGTTTGCTCAGGTTCTTCCTCCACCAATTACGGATAGTCTGTCCTGCGAAGAGAAATGTCCTTAAATCCAAAGTAACACAAACATTCGCCGCGAGAGATTTTAGAGTTCTCACCCGAGGTGGAGTGATCTCTTATAATATAATGGTATTCACATAGGGGTAAAATGTGGAGTACTTTTTAAAAAATATTGTTCTTGAGTTGAGCCTTTCAACATGTCAAACTTATCGTAATTTTCTTTAAGCTTAATCTGTTTGAGTGCTAATTTGATCAAACCGATTTAATTTTTACGAGAGAAATATTAAAATCCTGAATTCAAGACTGCGACCGGCAGTAGCATACTAAGAGTAAATGACGCCCGAGGCGGCGATGATGACTAAAAATAGTTTTAGAGCCCCGAGACCTCTGGTAATTCTTATCTTTTTGTAATCTGAACAAGAAAACTAAATAAGTGCACTTTATTATTCGCAGAAAATATTAGCAGGTACTTCCAGAATTTGTATAGTGTAAATAAAGCGATTGCATAAATTAAAACATATTAATTTAGATTGATTTGTTAAAAGTCACAATTTTTTAAACGCTATTTGGTTTGTGTTGGTGTTAATCGGCACAGCAATATATATAGTGTATTTAGAGCCCGCGCAATATGAGCAAAATGCTTTGCTTAAGGACACGCCACTGTAGCGGACCCAAGACTAATCCGATGGTAGGACTCTTTGGTCACTAGTCTGCCACGCTAATCATTTTAATGATGTCATAATGTGATTATTTTTACAGTCATTTGAAGATAACTAGCATCTGTTTCGTAAAATGTACAATGTCATGTAATGTCGGTTGTAGTTTATAAAGCGTCTACAATATATAATTTATTTATGCAAAATGTTGAATTGCTTTTCTAAATCACTTTGTATCAAATTTGTTTAAATATTTTATATAGATATACTTTCCTTACATTCTGACTATGATGCATTTGTCTTAGCAACTAGAATAAAGTAAACCACCTCCCCAAACTTATAGGTCCTTATTAATATGCAGGATTTTTACATGCCAAAACTCTGGCAGCTGATTTACACTTTTGCCTGCTAAATTTTCTTCCTTTTAAACACTATTAGATAGATGTTTAACTTATTTTATTATTATTATTATTATTATTATTATTATTATTATTATTATTATTATTATTATTATTATGTTTATTATGTATATATTTTGATCTAGAAATGCTCTGTGAATGTCATGTTGAGAATTGTGTTCCATATGATGACAATCTGCTTTTCTTTAAACTAGGCATAACAGAATATGTGCTGCAATGTCCAGAAAATCACGAAAGGAGCAAAGTGCTGGTCATTAGTGATTTATATATTTTTTTAATTTACAGGTGAAAGTTAAAGTGAAATGTATACAAGGAATTAGAGAGGTGACTTTTAAGTCCGCAAAGAGTTGTGCCTGCTCAACTTGTCATAATAGCTTTAATGGATAAACCAGGACTGTTCCATCTCATTCCAAGACCATATCCTCAAGACAAACGGAAATAACCTGGAAAAGGTCCTGGCTGTGACCATCCTAAGGAGTATTGTCATTCCAGCACTGCTGTCATAGGAACTAGTACACCTCATAAATTGTAACTTCTTCAACGCTGGGCAGGGAGGGCATCAATATATTTGCGAAACTTTTAACTTGGCTATATGGTAGAATGGTTTTTCATTCTGATAACCCTTACCATAGACAATTCACTTGTTAAACCAGAAAACAATTAATTTCCTTGGGTTGATTCCCTGTAAATATCACTTCTGCAATGTTTGTATCTCTAATAAGCTGAAAGAACAGTAAATCATTCTACAATCAAGTGCACATCTGCAATTTGATCGTGTCTCAGCGACGTAAAATCGTCGACAAAGACATTTATTTTTAGAATCAAAGCTTACTTTAATGTCAAAGACTTTTATTCTGAATTGACCATTTTTTTTCTGCTATAGATATCTGTTCTCAAATTTCAACAATAATTTACTTCTATATTGACTGAATTAAATATCATTATACTATTAAATGTATATATTATCAGAACCAAACAGTGCTTTGCTGTTAAAAAGCTCTATTAAAAATAAAATGCAAATATTTTTAATTTTGATATTCTTTTTGATTCATCACAAGTATTGACAATATTTTCAACCAAATCTACATAATTTTAAAGAACTGGCATGCAGTTACCAAAATCTTCAAATGGACAGATTTCAGTGCCTATAATTAGAAATCCATTATTAAATTTGAGTCTGAGAACACATTTTGTGCTCAGTCAATAATGTTTGACCACGTTGCCTTGTCAGAAATCAATTGATTGCATAATGATGCATTCATACACATTTTTCTAGATTACAGATTCAAAGATTCAATCTTAACTTCTAATTTTCTAGCAAAGAATTTCCTTTTTTGGCCTTTCTTCTTAATGCAGCTGAAATCAAATGATAATCATTCCACTACATATAAGGAATTAATTGATATTTTTTATACATATATTTCAACTGTGTTTATTAATTTATCAGCGGAAAGACGTGGTTGCTCTAATAATACGATATACACTTTTGTTTGGCCTTACATCCTATTTTTTAACACACAGAAGGCACTATACTACCCATTTTTCAACACACTGAAGGTATTACAGCCTGTTTCTCAACACACTGAATACATGACAGCCTATTTTTTTAACACACTGAAAGCATTACAGCTTATATTTCTACACACTGAAGGCATTACAGCTTATGTTTCAACAAAATGAAGGCATTAGTTTATTTTTCAAAATACTGACGGCAGAAAATGACCAGAATAAATACCTCGGGTAAATTAGTTCTTGATGGAAAGTAAATCAGAATTTTTTTATGTTGCCTATTTATTTATTTATATTTTTTAAGAAACGCATTTACAGTACCAGTAATGAATTTAAAAGAACAACAACTTGATTAAGATACGTCTTTTCGAAATTATATATTTCCTGGTATCAAAGCGCATAATTTATATATGTTTGCCCTGCGGAATTTTGTCTAGCACCCACCACCATAACGTGATTGGCAAGCACTGAACAAAGTCCTTTAAAGTTACATTAATGTATGTCTGCATCAGTGAAATATTCAATTTCGCACTTAGATTTTATTAGACACACGCAATCAGGCTCTAACGCACACACGTGCTATATATATATATATATATATATTTATATATATATATCAAAGCGCATAATTTATATATGTTTGCCCTGCGGAATTTTGTCTAGCACCCACCACCATAACGTGATTGGCAAGCACTGAACAAAGTCCTTTAAAGTTACATTAATGTATGTCTGCATCAGTGAAATATTCAATTTCGCACTTAGATTTTATTAGACACACGCAATCAGGCTCTAACGCACACACGTGCTATATATATATATATATTTATATATATATATATATATATATATATATATATATATATATATATATATATATATATATATATGAGATAATACATTTCTACATGTTCAATTAATGGGTCAAAACGCCTAGATTAAATGTTGTTCTAATGTGATAGTTGTAGAAAAGATTATAGTTTGCTGAATTTTGTGAACAAGTATTATTATCTTAATATTAATTTTCATGGGTATCAATATTTGTGGTTTGCAAAATAATCACATTTTTATCCGAATCTAACGTTGCAGAGTGGGAAGGTCGTTTCAAAGATTCTGAGGGTGAATAATTATGCTCGGTCTTACAATTCGTGGTCTGTAGCAACAACGACACCCACGAGATCTGGCGCAGAACCAATATTTTTAAATTCACAGTATTCGGACCTGGTCCCACTTTACTTACAATAAATCACACCTTTGATTTTTCTTACAAGAATGTTGATCTTGTTATTACCGTCTATTAATACCGGGATGTGAGGCCAAACAAGTTACGAACGCAATCAACATGTGATTAAGGTTTCAAGGCCTCTTCTCCATTATAATATAAGCATGATTATCCTCCAAACCCTAGCGTGGTAAGAAAACAGTTCTCTCTACGTGTGTCTTATAGTATACACGTTTGGTCATTGAGGTTTTACGGTTTAAAAATCGGTCAAATTTTAAATACCGCACCCGTGTTCCATGATCGGGTTTTTTGTACTCCGTATGATTCCGGTAATTATCATCTTACATGTGTTCCTGCTTCATGAGATATCTATAAGGACAGGTTGTCATTGATCCAAATAAAATAGTCAGCTCACGCAAAGGAAAGACAGTATTAAACTATTGTAACGAAAAGGGCTTCCGCATACGATTTAAAATTCGCAACAGAAGGTTTTTCAGGTGTATAGGTTTCTGAGAAATCATTCTGCTTATGATTGGATTTGTTGGAAATTAATTATATTTTACATAAAGATCATATTTATTGCAGTCATTTTTGCCCAGTCTGTAAGTTTTGACTACACGCAAATTGTGAATACTTGTATGTTTTCGTTGGTTATCGTCTTGTTCATCTGGAGATGATTACGTGTCCCTATCAAGAGAAACCATTCAGTTGCAGGGCAAACGTACGTACTCGATTATACGTTGAGTTTAACTGCAAAATGCACAGTCCAGATCTTTCCGTCGCATAATGCACCGACAGGTCTTGGTCTGTGCAGTTTGATAGGAATAATCAGTATAACAAACATAGACCCTTATCAATATCTATAGTAATAATAAGTATAATAAACATAGACCCTTATCAGTATCTATAGGAATAATCAGTATAACAAACATAGACCCTTATCAGTATCTAGGTTGATTGCAGTTTGATTCGACTTATAAGCGAGTATATAAGTACATAGACGGATACCAAAGTGCACCAAAGTCTTGTGAACTTGATCCAATTCCGACATCACTGCTGCTTGAGTGCTTAGAACCAATATTGCCTTCACTAACTGATGTTATTAATATCTCTCTCTCATCAGGGGAATTCCCATCATTTTTCAAAACTGCCATTGTAAAGCCACTGCTGAAGAAACCAAGACTGGACCATAACGATTTAAAGAACTACCGCCCAGTTTCTAATCTCCCTTTCATATAAAAAATATTAGAAAAGGTTGTTCTAACTCAACTTGTATCTCATTTGAATTCAAACAGTCTTTTTAGCAATGTACAGTCTGCATATCGCCCTTGCCACAGTACGGAAACTACTCTTCTGAAAGTATTTAGTGACATTCTCTCCGCTTTGGATAGTGGAAAGATTACAGTCCTCACTCTCCTGGATTTATCTGCAGCATCTGACACAATAGACCATGATATATTACTTCACCGTCTCCAGCATGTATTTGGCATTCGGAATATAGCCTTACAGTGGTTCAAGTCCTACTTAGTCAACAGGACACAAATTATATCTGCAAATGGAATAAACTCCAGCCCAGTTGACGTATGTTATTGTGTGTCATACATCATCACCAAGTGTCGCACCAACTGTACGCTGATGACACCCAAATATACATGTCTAGCCACCCAACTTAAGTTGATGCTACCATCAATGGAGTAGAGAAGTGCATTTCGGATGTGAAATCATGGATGACATGTAACAAGCTGCAGATGAATGATGTTAAAACTAAGGCTATTCTGATCACAACACAAAGACTTTCTCATCCACATCCTTTACCTCAGACAATAAATATCAGCAACACCAACATTAAATTCTCACAGTCAATACGGAATCTAGGTGTTACTCTAGACAGTACTCTCACATTGCACCAACATGTCATGAACATCTGCAGGGCTGCATATCTTGAATTGAGACGTATCAGTTCCATTCGTAAATATCTTTTAGTTGATGCCACTAAAACACTTGTGTGTTCATAAGTACTTTCAAGACTGGACTATTGTAACTCAATTCTGTCTGGTTCGTCACAATATTTACTCCAGAAACTTCAAAAAGTTCAAAACACAGCTGCACGGATCATCTTTAGAGTACCTCGATCAGAGCACACCTCACCACTGCTCTGTACCCTACACTGGCTATCAATTCGATACAGAATCAAACACAAAATTTGTTCTCTGTGCTATATTTCAATGACAGACTCCAGTCCAACATACCTATCCAGCCTCACCCATGTGTATACACCAGCTAGATCCTTAAGCTCCTCTTCTGATAATCGTATACTCATTGTTCCCAAGGTGAAAACAAAGTCATATGGACAACGTTCGTTTGCATACCAGGGCCCGGTGACGTGGAACGAATTGCCAATTGAAATTAGACACAAAGACACAGTGGTCCCTTTTAAGAGTGCTCTCAAGACTCACCTGTTTCGACTTCAGGAACAAACTTAGCGACCTAATCATGATTTGTATCTTATATATTTTCAGCATGTTTTTATGTTTTCCAATTCCAATGTTTTTGTCATTTGTTGTTCTGTAGTGTAGTCATATCATTATTGATGGTGTAAAGCGCTTAGAGCTTTTAAAGATTAGGCGTTATACAAAGTCCTCATTATTATTATTATTATTATTATTATTATTATTATTATTATTATTATTATTATTATACCACATTGTAAGATTATTTTGTATGTCACAAGGAGATGAAAAGAGAGGGATATATTTCAATGTTTTATCTGTCTGCCTTTCTTCTTCGCTAATCTGCTTCTACTCAGAGCATCAAAATACTTCATGCTATTTTCCAACTATTCCTCAGATATTGATCTTTTTAATGACTGTAAATGTGTTTTACTAACCCAATAATGTTATATCCTACATCAAATGGTTTTGTTCATATTTCTAAAATCAGCCATGTTCCGCGAAACCTATGAGGCGCACCTCGCATTGAATGCATATATGCCTAGCAACGAATTTGTTGTCTTAGCGACTCTGAACTATTGCAGTTGTTGGCTAATACACAATACCAATGCCGAAAAGGCTAAAAGTATTAACTATTTTGTTGGCTCATGACGTAAGCCGCACATACTAAACATTTTTCTTAGCTGTGGGATATAGGTCTTTTTGTGGCAGATATTTTCCGTTGATCGAGAACGTCTACTTCATTCAAAGGGGCTTCTGCAAAGAAACTCCATGCTGCCCATCGATTATTATACATACAAACGGAATCACTTGCTTGGGATAATTAATTCCCTTAGACAACCATAACAATTTATGGATACTTTCATCTTCATCTTTCCTCTGATGTCAATTGTATTGCTTTTATCCCAAACTACATGTATAAAAGCTTCTCATTTACAAAATATGATAATCTGAAATACGAGACGTAACCGAACATAAAATCTCGATGCGCAAACATAATATATGTTCACAATCACTTCAGAGGAAAGATACTCCCCAAGAACAAAAGAATTATCGAGTCAAAGCGCATACGAATGATTAATTAGAACATATGTTTAATTAGTTCTACAAATTATCCATACAAGTAAAACGAAATCTATCAAGCAAGAAGGAAACAATCCCGTTATTCTGCAGACATTCTACTTCTTGTCTCTTATCGATTTGTAGTGGATGCTGAATCATTGCTTTAGGGTTCATGGTAACAAAATGTGGATGATGTTAATTTATTCAATATAGTCTTATGCAATATAGAATTATTACGTAGGTGGTAGAGTTTTCATTTGATATTACATCAATGATATGTCAAATACGCGAGTAAGCAACCCACTGCATTCTTTCATTCTTTTCCTCAGGATTCATTTTCGACATTTGCAAGATGAATAATCACCAACAACGGTCAAGAATATTACAAAGTTTAATGATAGTACGTACGATGACAGTTTTGGGAATTCATTAGATAACACATGTTCTATTGGTCCATTCAGCGTGATTAGGATGAAACACTTTTACTAAAATATGACTTCAGAGCTGAATATTACAACTTTTGTATTAAAATTGCTTTACTCAGAATAAATGAATGCGTTTGAATATGCTTGATGGTATTCGTTTAAAGGTTTAAGTGTCATATAAATACAATAAGTGGTTTTTAAATCCTCAGGATTCATTTTCGACATTTGCAAGATGAATAATCACCAACAACGGTCAAGAATATTACAAAGTTTAATGATAGTACGTACGATGACAGTTTTGGGAATTCATTAGATAACACATGTTCTATTGGTCCATTCAGCTTGATTAGGATGAAACACTTTTACTAAAATATGACTTCAGAGCTGAATATTACAACTTTTGTATTAAAATTGCTTTGCTCAGAATAAATGAATGCGTTTGAATATGCTTGATGGTATTCGTTTAAAGGTTTAAGTGTCATATAAATACAATAAGTGGTTTTTAAATCAACAGACCTTGGCTTTGCATTTTATATTTTTAATTTCAAAACTAATTTAGATAGAAATAATATTTTTGGTTATTAAACTTCATTTATTAAGAAATAGGTTCTGATTTTACAATGTTCCCATTAAATAAAGGTTTTCTAAAACTATTTGACGAGCGTCTTCGTGTTTTCAACCTTTCTATTAATTCATGTAGTTTCATAAAATTACAAGTTGGATATTGCCATTTTTCTTATAGAAATTTGAGTCGTTCTTCAATATCCTCAATTCACTTCTCACTCATGTCTCTTCCATATCAACGAAGGTTGAAATAGGTTGAGTTCACTTCACATGCTTTTCTCTGCCATATCAACGACGGTTACAATATTGTCAACTTCCCTCCTATTCCTCTAAACGCATCCATTTCAACTAGTTTTTCACATGGATGCCCGCACACAGAGCAAGGATTGGGAACACTGCCACGCCCCTTGATTTCACATCTAAACACGTTTTGCCATATATCCGCAACCTCAATCACTGACGACTACCTGCCTGAGCTCAACGCCTATCCCACGCAGAAAAAAATTCTGCGGGCGCCCCTGGGTTTGCAATTGTTCATGGCAATTAATTTGTGAAACAATTTAAAAACTGTGAACTCAATATTATTCGTGGATTAACAATTTTCGTGACAATTATGGAACAACTAGAACAGAAATTTAAAGCAAAAAAGCAAAACGTGGCATACTATCCCTTTCCGTCAGTTTCTTACGTTAAAATCAGTTATGTCAGTAAAGTCAAGGATAGAACAATCCAACTGGAGCAGAAGGATTAAATATTTTTATATGGACATGCATGGAGTTTGATGTTGGTGTTCAAGAACTCTAGATTGATTACAATTTTGTTTTAATTTCAGGTTTTAATTTTTGAGCAGCAGTACACAAACGTAGGAAACAATTTTACTAAGTTGTTTTAAATTATAAATTCAAGTCAATAATTCTTTCACTCGCGAATTTAAAAATTTAAACTGATCAACATAAGACCTTTTTTTAGTACTGTTTTGATTTCAAAACTTACAGATACCAAATACACATTTGATATCAATATTTTGAATTTACTTAAACTATAGTTACATATAAACAAATTATAAGGGTTTCACTGATATCCTTGAAACCAGCTAGACTCCCCATAACCTGACCGAGAATCCTTAAGAACACTTTATGACCACTTAACGCGCTATCATTGTCCCAATAACTAGGAACAATAAACGTTAACAAGACAATATATTGCATTATATTCCTAAACCTAAATACGCAGTTGGGATCGAAAGGACATTTAAGGATATTTGCACTGCAGAAGGCGTATATATATATATATATATATATATATATATATATATATATATATATATATATATACATATATATATATACATATATATATATATATATATATATATATATATACATATATATATATACATATATATATATATATATATATACATATATATATATATATACATATATATATATATATACATATAAATATAAATATATATTTATATATATATATGTATATATATATATATATATATATATATATATATATATATATATATATATATATATATATATATATATATATATATATATATATATATATATATATATATATATATATATATATATATATATATATATTATATTGATAAATGTAAAATCTCAAGTGGGTAATGATTTAAAATTGAATTTATGAAACGTGCTGAAGTATGCATTACAACTGAAAACCAATCCTACTTAAGGTACTAAAGTTGGCACAAAATTATAATACGTACAAATGCTCTGTAAATGTGCCATAAAACGTCCAAAAACATCGTTCTGAAAAATGTTGAAACGCGTTCTAATAATCTTGAAACATAATTTAAAAAGTTTAGAAACGCGGTATAAAAGACAAAAGATTTCTTTATACCAAAATAAATATATAAAGTATATTTTTAGGATCGGGTATGAAATTTCACTTTTTCGCTTAGCTTCTATAGGTGCCACTAGCAAAGCTATCGGTATCAGAAAAAAGTATCATGTAATGGTGAACAATATATCGAATAGCCTTGGTTTTATGGATCGATGCTTTTTTTAATAGCATTCATGACGAGTTCATTTAAAAAGCTGATTCATGAACAAAGCACACAATTATTTTCTGCGTATTCACGTATTTTACGGCTTTTGATTGTGATTAATAGAGCATAAATCAAATAAATCCGTAGCACATAATAAGTACATTAAAACTAGGCATGTAAGAAATGTCTGAATTTGCTGTCAATAATGTGTTAAATTTAAAAAGACAACGAAACAATCGCGTTAAGTCCAAAATAAACCCCAACCGAAAGCGGTTTATTGTGTTCGAAACTTTCAATAACCTAAGTTAAATGTGTTGTGGTTGCTCAAATATATTATCATAGGGAAAATATATTATCACAGGGAAAATATATTATCGTAGGGAAAATATGTTTCCATAAGGAAAATATAATATCATATGAGCAATATATTATCATAGGAAAATATATTATCATATGGAAAATATATTCTCATAGGAAAATATATTATTATAAGAAAAATATATTATCATAGGGAAAATATATTATCATAAGGAAAATATATTTTTGTAGGGAAAGTATATTATCGTAGGGAAAATATATTATCATAGGAGAAATATATTATTATAGGGAAATATATTATCATATGAACAATATATTATCCTAGGAAAATATATAGTATCATAGGAGCAATATATTGTCATAGAACAACAATATTAAAGGAAAAATTTATTATCATAGGAAAAATATATTTTCATAGAAAAAAATATACTATAGGAGAAATATATTATCATAAGGAAAATATATTATCATAGGAAAAATATATTATCATAGGAAAAATATATTATCATAGTAAAATATATTATCAAAGGAACAATATAACATCATAAGAACAATAATTATCATATGAAACATATATTATCATAGGAAACATATATTATCATAGGAAACATATTATCATAGTAAAATATATTATCAAAGGAACAATATAACATCATAAGAACAATATATTATCATATGAAACATAGGAATATATATTATCGTAGGAAACATATTATCATAGGAAACATATATTATCATAGTAAAATATATTATCAAAGGAACAATATAACATCATAAGAACAATATATTATCATAGGAAACATATACTATCAGAGGAAAATATATTATCATAGGAAAAATATATTATCATAGGAAAATATACTGTCATAGGGAAAATATATTATCATAGGAAAATATATTATCATAGGAAAAATATATTATCATAGGAAAATATATTGTCATAGGAAAATATATTGTCATAGGGAAAATATATTATCATAGGAAAATATATTATCATAGGAAAATGTATTATCATAGGGAAAATATACTGTCATAGGGAAAATATATTGTCATAGAAAAAATATATTATCATAAGGAAAATATACTGTCATAGGGAAAATATATTATCATAGGGAAAATATATTATCATAGGAAAAATATATTATCATAGGGAAAATATATTATCATAGGGAAAATATATTGTCATATGAAAAATATATTATCATAGGGAAAATATATTATCATAGGGAAAATATATTATCATAGGAAAATATATTATCATAGGGAAAATATATTATCATAGGGAAAATATATTATCATAGGGAAAATATATTATCATAGGGAAAATATGCTAAAGGAAAACAAAGACTATGCATAGTACTGCTAAGAGTAGTAGTAGTGGTAGTATTAATGACAGAATCAGCAGTAGTAGTTGTCACAATATAAATTTAGCAATTGAAAACTTCAATTGATGCATACAAAACTGAGCTATTTGGAGATTACATGTGTAAAAAATATTTTTTTGCTATAATAAGAGCATTTGAATCACATCTTGAACGAATCCAAGAATAAAGAAGTTCTATCTCTGGTTTATTTATATATAAAAAAATGTGAAAAGGAAATCGAACTTAACAATCTTCGATGAAGTGTAATGCCTATAGAGACTATCGTCATTAATGTCTTGTTTTGGGCAATAAAAAGGAAGAAAAGCATATGTATTAACACGAACTGTATCACGAGTTAGACATTCAATCTATTAATAATTAACGAATCAGAGACTGTCTGGGTATTTTCCAGATAATTCTTGTCAATAACTGAGGCTCGATGTTTAATTGTGTCGTATATGTGGATAATGTCATCATAAAACTGAGAATGATCTATTCCATACAAAATTGTTGTTTGACAGTGGTAATGTTTTTTCTTCTTTTATTTCTTTACATCTGTATTCTTATGTGAGTAGAATTTGTACGAGGTTTTACGTAATTTGTGTTAATGTATCTTTCTGGCATATGTCCCTTAAATGAAGTGAAGTCACGGATTGGTAAGCAGTACTTCTGAAACACACATATATAACATATATGTTTTTTTTTTTAAAAAAAATACCATCTCGTGTGGGACACCAGAAAAGTCATGGATCTCTAATAATATATGTTTATTACCATCTGATGCAGAATATTTTTTGATAACTCAAATGATTTGTCGATTACCATATAGTGTAGGGATATGAGCAGATTTCTGATAATCTTGTGTTATTTATGTCTTACTATCTCTTCTAAGTATATGACTCAATTTCTGGACTATTCATATGTTTGTAAATTGCCATCTAGTGTCCATCTAGTGTAAGGATAGATCAACCATATTTTGTACGTTTTGCCTTACGAAAACATTTTTTGACCAGTTACTACATTTTTAGAATCATGTCTTTAATTGGGACATTTTTTTCCAGTTGGTGGAGACAGGGCCAACAAACTTAATTCCATACATACATAAGAAAAATGGGTATAAGTAAAAATTACTAGAGCAGCTAGTTACAATTGCAATTTGTATCTGTTATGAGCTGATTTGCATTAACCTAAATGTTTTTACTGGATAGTTTGCATAAATCTATGTACATCTTCTACACAAAGGTGGATAAATTTGGTATAATACCAGCATCCTGCACACTCAACATAGTGAAAGAAATACATTCACGGTTAAAAGTTGTACATATCGTGCGAAAGGATATACCATTAAAATAGCATTAAAAAGCACGAGGCCAGCTATCTAGAGAACTATTTTACTGATTAACAATCTGTGCACAATTAAAGAATATTGAGGTGGGTGTGAGCAATTTAAGTATTTCTTGGACTGATATTTTAAACATGGCCCAAACTTGTAACGAACTTGTTTTTGATCAAGACTGTATGAAAAGCTGATAACACGGTTTCGAACAATGTTGTCTCGTCATTTTAATTACATAAATAAACAAAACTGAGAATGTAATAGTTACTACGAGGTTGCAAGTTTTTGGTTCTTGTAAGGGTCTCATTATCATGTTTTAGATATTGTATGTATGGACGACAACTCAAGTTTGCAATTAATAAAGTTAGATACAGACAGTGTTCAAAACAATACAGTTTCATAATTTTCCATGCCTTTCTGCTCATCGTCTTCAATTTGTGAAAGTTTTAATTTATGTTCCATTGTTACACTTTATTTGTTTGAGATAATATCATTTCTGTTTCTAATTCAGTTTGCGTGATTCATTGAAAAAGAATAACTATGTGTCTGCATTCCTGTTTATATTCTCTGATATAAAAGCTACGTTTTTGATAACAATTTGAAAGTGGTCAACCAGCTTGTAGACAGATGGATGATGACAGTCTCCTGTCTGTTGAAATGACCGATGACATGACACAACCAAATTATTAGTGCGTGGTAAACTGTCATTTACTCGGTCGAGCATTTTCCACAGATTAATAGGAAATCTCGGATTTCCTCGACGGTTTCTTCTTTGTCTTCCCACGCAGCTGTCTTCCCAGTATTCATTGATTGGTTAAGTTCCAAAAGGCTGCTTTCCTCTAGCGCATCAAAAGCGTCATGAACATCTTCAACTGGAACAAAATTGAGGACTAAAAGTATTTTGACATAAATGCAAACATTTTCATTATCACGGTAAGCCATTTAGGACAGTCTTGTACTTTGCACCACAAAAATTGTCCTAGATGGAAGAAACATCCTGCTAAACTTCATCCTGGCAAGATGGATGTACAAGCGTTTATATTGGCTTTATCGAAATCGGCCATAATGTTAGCAAGATTAAGACCAGGATGCAGTTCGAGAATTTTCTGCATCACGCTTTCATAGCCAAGCTCTGTTTTATGCGGCAGCAAAACGTAGACTAGAGCATTTAATTGTTAATTAAAGCATGGACAGTGAATAATTGAGTAAATATTGTAAATATTGTCGGCGCAACTCTAAAAGTATCATCGATAAACTAGTGACCATTTTCCTTTAGAAGGGTACGATTTTCAGTCATTCCGAATATTAGAATGCGAGGATCATCAACCGCGCTATTTGGTTAATTCGTAGTAACTTCGTGTATTTATGCATGTGATATTCTAGATTTGCAAATATTGAATTGAAATATAACTTTGTATGATGGTTGCAGTGTGCAACATTAGTTAAAAGGGATATTTTACTCTTTGTGTATACTTTGTAGGAGTAATATGTAAGAATTTTTCAGTGCATGGATATGTGGATCAATGTGCAAACTTTGTAAACATGTAATGTACAGAAATGCGTCTGATTATGTGATATTGTTTTGTATAATAAGATTGAGAATATATATATATATATATATATATATATATATATATATATATATATATATATATATATATATATATATCGATGTGATGAAATCTATTGATACATGCATGATAAGCAGTTGACACCGTTTACACCATATCAGAAGGTACGGGTATTTCAATGTACACGAATGAATGACCAAAGAAGGTAATGGCTTATCTGATAATAGATTGTTGTTTAGTGTGTCTAAATACCCTTTGTTTTCATCCTTAAACAGTCAGTTAACCAACCCACCCATAAACTTGGTCAGTCTTCATACTAGTGATCAAACGATCATGCATCCGGCATACTAACAACTGAGTTTCTAAATTCTTTGGAGTTTCTGAAAGTATTTAATGAATTCTCTCTGCTTTGGATAGCGGAATATTACAGTCCTTATCCTCCTTGATTGGTCTGCAGCATTTTGACACAATAGACCATGATATATTACTTCACCGTTTGCCAGTATGTATTTAGCATTTAGAATACAGCTTTACAGTGGTTCAAGACCTACTTAGTCTACAGGACACAAATTGACTCTGAAAATGGAATACACTCCAGCCCAGTTGATCCATGGTGTGGTGTTACGCAGGGGTCTGTTCGTGGACATGTTCGCTTCAATCTATATACTCAGCCGCTCTCACATGTCATAGATCATCACCAGTGTCTCACCAATTATACGCTGATGACACCCAAATATACAAGTCTAGCCACCCAACTGAAGTCCAGTCCAACATACCTATCTGGCCTCGCCCATGTGTACACATCAGCAACATACTCACGCTCCTCTTCTGACAATCGTATACTCATTGTTTCCACTACGATAAACGAAGTCATATGGACAACGTTCTTTTGTATACCAGGGCCCGGCAATGTCGAACGAATTGCCCATTTAAATTAGACACAAAGAACCAGTCATCGCGTTTTAGAGTGCTCTTAAAACACACCTTTTTCAACTGCAAGAACAAACTTAAAGACCTAATCATGTTTCGTTCCTTAAATATTTTCAGCATTATTTATGTTTTCCATTTGCATGGTATTTGCTTTTTGTTTCTCTGTTGTCATATCATTATAGATGCATTTAAGCACTTAGAACTTCTAAAGATTAGGCGCAATACAAAGTCCTCATTATTATTATTCAGTCATTGAACAAGCGGCATCGCTGACTGGGGGTTCAGAGTTTTGCATCTCTCTATCACTAATTCAATTTCGAACACAAACTAGCCAGGGAGGGTCTTCTGTAATAGGTAAATGTAATACTTGGAGCAACACGCCCCAACCTAGTTAACGGGATGCTCTACACTCATAACCTAGTTAACGGGACGCTCTACACTCATTATGCGACGGCATAACTGGGTCTATGCAGTTCGCAGTTGGACTCGTCTTATAATGTTAATACACACGGTAGACCCATTTCCTCGGCATAATATAGCAATAATGTGTAAGAAGTATCTTTAAAACAAACATGAAAAATGCCCCTGTCACTAATGAAGTTCTTTAGAATGTTGTTCATTCTATTCATATTTCTCTCGTTTGTAACTAATACGTCGAAATGACGCAGTGGAATTTGTTGCAACAAAGCATTGAAATCTAACCGGAATTTATTTCATTGTTGTTATTCCGTATTCAATAGAGGGCAAATGTGTACCGTTTAGAAATCGTTCGGACATTTTGTTCTCAGTAATACTTATTACTAATGTAACGAACGATTACTACCTTTTGCTTAGAACATGAATGTTTATAAATGTTTATATAATAACGTTTTCCACATTATATGACTAAATACGTCCTTGTAGCGTTTTTGTTTATATCAAATGGGCTGCCGTTTGGTTCTTCCTAGAACTGGGCTAATTTCATCTTATTAAGAAAATCGTTAACTGTATCGACCATTCTATCCAAAAATGTTTTGCAATATGTAATTTCCATTGTACGTTTGTTATTTATTTCTTAAAAAATATTTTTTATGATGCATTGTGGGTTATGTCAAATTGTATTTGCAGCTTATCTTATTCAAAATCAAACTCATTGTGTACCTGACCAAAATCATTGATCTGTTTTTATTTTGATAAATAACTAATACATAGTTAATATTTTCTCTTTGAGTATGGATTTGATATTAGGATCATTATTAATAGACGGTAAACATATTTATCTTGGTCTGTATCGAAGACATTATGTTTGCTATGTTCTTTATTATAGTATTAGTAACTAATTACAACTAAGATCTTATAAACATTTGGAACCTTCTAGAATAAAAGTTTGCATTAGTTATTAATTTTCTTTAGAAAATGCCATTTTTGACTTTGGTCAGGTGGATGAGATTTGTTTACGGGAACAATATTTATTCGTGTTGTAAGATATGAACAAAATCAATTGTATTATTGTTGTGTCCGGTACATCAATGTGCCTAAAATTCATTTATTCAAATTATTTCATTCAAGTTATTCTTCTCTGGAAATACAAAGAGCTCAACATTATTGAAATAAGAGACTTGGATGTATAACCAAACTTCAAATAAAGATATATTCTTAAATTGTATTATTTTGAGTCAACAAAAGACTGTGTTGGATTTATTTTGTTCAGAACTTTAATCATCATTAGTTGTGATCGATATTCTATAAATATGTGGGATTCGTTTAGCAATACCGTGAGGTCTTTCTACATATTTCACTTTGCATGCTAGGAAAATGAATATTTCTTGAATTGTACAAAACTTAATTGGTCTCAGTTTTCCTATTACTTATTTTCGACCATAGATTCGTAATAAAGGTTTTTAATTTAAATCATAGCAAATGATAGCAATTACAAGGCATTTAAATAATGAATAAATAACTTATTCGTATTGTGCGAGTTATGCAAATGAGCTGCGGCGTGACAGTCACTATGTACAAACGGGCCTTCACTACGACGTTATTTTGTTACAGGAAAAACTTCAATGAATGAAAAGAAAAGAAAATTTCTTTGATCAACTAGCAACTGTTTGCTTTACTTTCAAATCATTTGCATATTAACAAGGACGAAATGCAATAATATTGTTCGGAATGACATTTAAATATTTCAACCTATGAAAGAAAACGTTGTATGTGCCATTCATTCATGTCGACCAGATATGTTTCAACAACTACTGCAAGGAAACATAATAATAAACGCCGCAAAATAATTGAAAAATTGCTTTCCTTTTTGAGATAATATAATTGTTAGAATTTAAATATACGGTAAACAATGTATATATTGAAATCTTGAAGTAACTGTTTGCGAGGAATAGAATCATATTTGTTTTAAGCGATTTATATGCGCTCTGTCTATATTCGACTCTTACTGTATTTAATTAACAATTGTTGCAATGTTCTTTACACAAACTGCAAATTTATTCTGAAAGCAGATGACATGACAAAAATGTTTCCATGAAGATAGTTCCATAAATAAACTGCTCAAATGAATTAGGAAAAATAACTCTGGACTTAATATTGTGAATTAAAATATTATTTAACTAAATCAATTTAGAATTGCATGCATCTATAAAGTCCACAACAAATATCTTGTTAGAATATTTAATCTGATGAAAATTCTAATGCGCACACGACACTTTGATGAATTATCAACTTCTGCTAATGGAAAAGCATCCATATCTCATTAGTATCAGCATCGGTGAAAACAAGAAAATGCACGTATTGTCCACCAATAATATTACTCCTCCAAATCCAGAACATATTCAGACTCCTATTAAATGTCATTATTATCCCCGATGTAACGATTATTTTTGTGTGTTTGCCATTAGGAAAATGCATACGTATTAATGTAAGGATTCATATTTTACGCATGCGCATATTAGCTCCATGTTACTATGAATCAGCATCGTAAACAATAAATTCGGTCCGTTTAATGAGCCGTTTAATATGATGTATAAAGTGATATCTGAAAGGTTACACAAGTGTATTTACCGTATATTAAATTGTTTTCACAATGGAATATTACAGAAGCTAGGTTTATTTTGTAATATGAATAAAATATCTGTATGTGCTTAGCAAAAAGAAAAAAAAGTTTGTTTCATATTAGTCGACATTCAGTCCGTGTTCTGTTAAAATTTATGTCAATCACACAAGACATAAGCTTTTATAAACGTATTTTCCTTCGACGTACTGTAAATTATTTTGGGTTTTCTGTATCATCTGTATGCGCAATATTTTCATTGCAACAATGGGGTGGGGTGGGGGCATTAGCTGCTGAAATGTCCTTGATTGGGGAGGATGGGGCTATTATGTGTATTTTAAAAACAATAACTTTGCCATTATCCAGTTCATCCATGTTATATGGAGCCATGAATACAATGTTAATTATGTTCATCGCTGTGAAGATATTGGCAATGTTAGTCATTATTAGAACTCATTAGAAACCGATATGCCAGTCTAGAAGTCATCATTGAGACGACAAAAATATCAAGAAAAACCAAATCAATTTAACCAAACATCGTGTTCTATAATTCTCGCAAAATAAAATATGTTAATTCTTCACAGTTTTGTTCATGTCATAAATTGAGCGATTAAATATAGCAAGCTTTACCAATTTGACAATTATCATAATAAAGATAATAATAAAAATAATGAGGATGTTGCATAGCGCCTGATCTTTAAAAGCTCTAAACGCTTTACAACATCTATAATGATATAACTACAGAATTACAAAAACAAACACCTTGAAATTAGATAATATAAACAAATGCTGAAAATATTTAAAATAGAAAACGTTATTAGGTGTTTAAATTTGTTCTTGCTGTAGAAAAAGGTGATGGTTTTATATTTACTTCTATGAAAAGTTCAAAATGCAACGGATAACATTGATAAAAGAGATTTAAGGCGGTCAAAAGGTTAAATTAGAGGATATTAATTTTTCAGTATACTATTGTCTGCAAACAATCATTTATAAGAATGATATCTGCACAAAACTAGCGCTATTTTTGATAATATTTCATGGTTACGAATGATTACATAAACGTTTATCATTTTATGTTAAACGTTATTATTACGTATATAGCCATGTCTACTCTGCTTCATATCTGCTGATCATAATCTTTAAATATACATAGTGACAATTTCATGCCTGGAGAACTTCTTCCTTGACGTAAACTAACCAAGAAATTACCAAGATATATTAAACAAGTGACATTCACACTGGTTTCCTTATTTGCGGTCTCACTGTACATAAATCTTTACCTACAATCACTTTTCAAAGAATAACATACTTTCGAGGACGAATCTGCACTGCAGCTCAACTTTAAATTCATTTTTAAACATACTGGAATTTTCAGATTATATTCATCTTGTTTAAATAACGTTGCTTTCAAGATATTAGAATGAAACGGAAGAAATATAGACCAATTTTCCCATACTTAAGTACATCAATGAAGTTTTGACATTTTAATTTGCCAGGTCGGTCACATGGCTCTCATGTTCTCATATTAATTAATTAAATACATGATGAAATTAACAGTTGTAAAGAATAATTTGTATAATTAAAAGTATGTTGGCTAAATTGTAGCGTTTGGGATATATTGATTAATAAATACCTCCGTTTACGGAAAAAAATGTCATGTACTTGGTAGCTTGAAATAAGCATACATAATGCATATATAATTGACGCGTGAAAGGATAGTGCATTGACATTTTTCTACACCAGATACGATTGGGACACTATAGTATCGTCGTTTCAGACAGGTAGACACTATACACTGGTTTCATTATTATCAGAATGTCCAAAATAAAAGCTATACATAATTGATTCTATGTCATGTAGTTTTCTCTTCATAGGTTTCCTTAGTTCGATAGAAGGCAGAATGGTTCTTCGGCTTTATTCATTTGTCTTTCATGATGTTATTCAACATGTTACAAAGGAAATATTGCTGTGGTTTTCATCTACCTGTCAAATATACGTCAATTTCGTTGCAACTTGGAATGTGTCAAACTCTCATGTATCATTAGAATGTTTACTTCAGATTTGTTCACTTCTCTTTTGGAGTGAATAATAGAGGTACTGATAACTATTAATGATAATAGGAATATATCTATTTTTCACAGTTACGCTTTTGTTTGTCATTGCAAATGACTTACTGCTTCCTACGCAATATCACTAATTGATACCCAAAGCCAATATTTGTCACACAACTGACTTTGGATAAAGATAGATAAGGTAAAGATCTAAACAAAATGTATAACCATGCAGCAAATATTACCTAACCATAATGTTAAAGAGTTGGTTCATATTAAATAAATATCTGATAAAAGAAATAACAGCAAAAATGAAAAAGCAAAACCATAGAAATTACATGACATATTTTAGCCATTGGTTTAGGCACCATAAGTCGCATTTGGCCTGTTGCTGGAGAAAAAGCTAATGCAAAAAAGGGTTACGTTATAGGATGTCACGAATTTTCATCTATACTAATCCGGGGTGTAAATAAATATTTAGCGTATCCAGTATTTCTGTATTGAGAAGAAAAAACGCGTCAATATCTGGCTGATAATCATGCATATTATTTGGGGACTTGTTGATGACTAATCATATTACATGGGAATTCAATTCACAACATTTTAATAAATTTCCATTGATACAATACACATATGTGTCATTTTGAAGATCATTTGATCGAACATGGCTAATAAATAAAGACTTCATAGATTTGCACACCATCACAGGCTATCTTTAATGGCTTCACAAGGGGATACTAAATTGCATGATGGAACCTAGGCTGACTAAACATCACATACTAAAATCTGACATAACTAAAAAAGCAAAGCTTCGAAAATATGTTCAATCCAGAAACAAGGCTGGCTTCATATGCATGATTAAAATATAAGAAAACGAATTAAGAGATCTGTTAGTTTATATGTATATTCAAAAGATTTAAACTGTGTTGTTGATAATTTCTGGGAACAACATAGAGTAAAATGTGTAAATTGAGCTCATTGGTGGCGCGAGGGTTTAGGAAGGGGCATTGTTTCTAGGTGCCAGGTGAAGAGGGAGCTTCGTTGATTGCAGATAAAATTTGCATAGCAGCTTTGTTCACCTTATTGTAACTGGGGCATTTCAACACAAAATGTATATTTTGTTTTGTGTGTGTGGCAGCTGATATAAAATTGGTCTCTGTAACAAAGCAAACGTCACTAATAACATCGCCTGCTCACCTTTGCGCCTCCACTCATTGTACATCAGTTGTCATTCCACATGCTTCTTTGTGGATGTAGTTTATAATTGTCAAAAGACAAAACGTAAGCATATTTCTCAAGTCCAAACATTTATTGGTTATTCTCCGAAGTATATCACAAGTTTTGTGGAAAAGTGATGCTTTAGTTTTGTAAGGTTTCAGAAAACGAACGCCGCAAGCAATACAGCGTGGAAGTGAGAAAGTGAGAGAACCATAAACAAACCTGTTTCATTCAAGATAATGTAATTAAACGAATCTTATTACTGAGACGTCGTGTGCCTAAGTGATCTTCAGCGTCTTTTAGTTCTGTTCGTACATATATATATTAAGTTTGTATGGTTTTATTGTCTGTGAATAGCGGGTAACACGCCATCCTCAGTTGAATATAAATAGAGGTAGCATTTTCCAAACTGATTATTTATTTCCATGTAATTGACGCAGCACATTATTCATTAGCTAAATCGAAAGAAGTAGAAATATAAATACACACTTTAAGATGATTCAATATTCTCCATCCCGTCGGCATTAAACTTATTTTACCATATTTCTTGCTCATCAAAACCTTACAAATAAAATCTGCATTTCTTGATTTAGAGTAAGATTACTACATTATGAATAACATTTATCATATAATTTATTGTGTTTTGTGACGAAGAGACCTGATCACAATAAATGAATATCCACGAGGTAGATATATAATTTATGAAAAATAGTAAAGAACTGATGTCGCATGTTATTTTATTGACTTCTATTTATTATTTTTATTATATTGACTTCATGACCATTACTTAAAATACTCTGTACAATTTTCACTTAACCAGGAAATGTGTTGATTGTGATGGTTTTCTTTCTGTAATGTATCTTTAACAATTTTAGTGATATCGCTAGCTACGATGACTGTAGTGTGGCTGTTTAAAGTGATTTCAAGTATTGAGGTATCATGCCACAGAGACGAAGCATCGTATGCGACCAAGTAATATTATCCCGACACAAGCCGACCAGTCCTAACAATAACACCTTAGTTTTGAGAGCCACGAATCATGAATATTTGTTGCTACTGATATGTCGATACAATATCCCGATAAGCTTCTCGTTTTTGTATTACATTTCTGATCCAGTTTGTTATTGATTGTTTTCAAAACATTTAACTAAATGTTAGGTCTATTTCATTGCTAAAAGTAGCCGTAATATAACAACATTTCTTATGTTAGTGACGATTTTTGTAAGATCAATGACTAAAATATTTTACATGACGATGTTTAGTTACCCGAGTCTGTAAGATACAACAAACAGCAATGCACCAGGAATGATATATTTGCTTAGAGGAACAAGAAATGGACAAAACACTGATACAGAACACGAAAATAAATTTAGAATACCACTTGAAGTCGGATACTGAGATATCATTATTTGTTGTGTCCGTTCTCCTTCATGATTTGACGTTTACCAAACTTCTAAAGAAACAGAATGTGACAATCAAGAATATGACTCTTAAGACGTGTGTCTCCAGTAAAACGAGATTACGGACTTTTTCCTTTCCTCTACGATGTCATCAAAGGAGGGAGACTTTATTACGTAGCAGCTAATCAACTAATAACATACTTGATTCAAAATGGATGGTTTTAATGGAGCTTTAAAACCTTTATATGAAAAAGTGTTTAATCAAGTGAAATAAAAATAGAGAATACTTTGAAGGGATTAATCGTTACACTTTTTCAGAGGAGTATAGAGAGGTAGCAGTTTACAGGAACATCATAGTTTTTCTTCGACTAACAATAAAACACATTGGGTACAGTATTACAATACTCGCTGATAGCTTATGAATTGGCCACTATTACATATGAATTCACTTGTAATGATTATAATGCAGCCAAAATTGTATAATGTATTCACATATAAATGCACATAAAAGACAGAGTGAATACGCACATACTGAACATATATTTTATGTCTGATAGTCGGGTAAGTTTTCAGAATAACTACCCAGATATGGTATGGTTTGAGAATTATTTTTTCTATAACTGAAAAACCTGTAATTGTAGATTGCTTATTGTTATACTATTCGTGACCTTATAGAAATAATATAAACAGAGCACTTGAAAGAAAGCAATATAAATAAGTATGACATGCCGTATTTAAAGGACATATCTAACAATATAACGGAAGGAACCACACAAATACAGTTTTAAACCACATGACAGTTAAAACGAAACTTTTGTCAGACAGATAAGGTAAAAAAATCGGACAAATTGTTAACTTTTTTCTTTTTGCCTATCCAAACTTAATGTGGAAGGTACAGTTGCTCATTCAAGTCAGTTAAAAGACAACACATAATAATGAAATGCCTTAACAACAAATTAGACACATTGTTAGATCTACTTTTCGGTGCTTAAAAGCGGAAAAAAAGCATTTATATATTATTGATTATATGTTTTTGTGATAATGCCAAAATATGCAATTCTGTCACGAAGGAACAGCCTGTAAATATTAAGTGTTAGCTGCGTTTCCCACAAATGACGAGAGGTTGATTAAAACATTTTCGAAAAACAATGTGGTTATGAGATAAGAAAGGGCGAAAAAAGTTGACACACCACTCACCTTTAATGAGGCTGAATTATCCCTTTGATTTGAAGTCTGTAGAGTAAAGGTATGGATGTGGTGGACGTCAGGTACACATGACATAGCAACCTATCTGGTTGAATGTTGCATATATCACGATAGGATACTGTTTTCAAAAGCAGCTTTTGGTTTTCTCAGCTTGATTGAAATTAAAACTTTAGCTCATCTTTAGTTCATTTGAACGCTCATACCTGTATCCATTTACAGACCTTCCTTTCCATCGTTGTCTACCACCACATCCGTGTATATATGCACAATATATTAAAGTTGATCGGGGATAAATAGTTGACTATACTTTCTTATTCATCTCAGAAGCATTGGATGTGTTACTTGTCTTGTAACCACTTGAGTATGGTATACTATATGCTTATGTAATCAATTGTCTCCACATGAATGTATCAAGAAATGTTATATATTCTTAGCAATTATATTTTTTCACCATATTTGGCTTTTGCGTTACTGTCGTTAAATTCATATATTAGCCACATGCTTAACTTCAAGCATGGCTCTTCGATTCTATTGAATTTGAAAGATATGCATAGTACATTACGCAAATTTCGTTGTTTGTTATTGATATATTATCTTAAGCAGAATGTTTATACTTATATATGTTTACTGTCTCGCATAATCAATTTATTATATAATGATTATAATTGATATTATTATGGAATTCGTTTCATGGTGTAAACGGGTAGATGTGTTGCTACCTGTTACCGAGTTCGAAAGTACCAACAAAACATTTATTAATGCGAATTACCGTAGGTTCGTTTTCTTATTTTAACTTTGTATTCTCGGAAAATAAATTATTTGTTGAATGACAAAGCCTTCTACTTTTTGCTCTTCTCTGTTACTGATTTTAAGAGAATAGACTCGTAGAATAGACTCGTAACATTGTTGAATACTTACACATTTATGAAGCAACGAGAACGATGGCCAGATACATCGGGGATAAATAGTTGACTATACTTCTGAAATTCCAACCATTATCACGGAAATAGTTTTGATATTTTTCTTTGTTGTGCTGCAATGCTTTTTAATAAATATGGCTGATATTGCTGGGCGCAAACTACTTCTTATTTTGTTATTATTATTATTGCATCGATTTCGCTATGTCCAAGTTCTTAGCAGATAACGTCTACAACGTTTTGCAAAGTATATAGCTGAACCTAATATAAAAATAATTTATTTGTCTGTCTACGATTTCGTATACAGTTACATATAGCCTGAATCCATTTATTGAATGAATCAGTGTCGTCTATTTAGATGTTTTTTTTTGTGAAACCATTATCTACCATCTAGGTGACGTTTCAGTGTACATACCCTCTCTTGGTAGATTTAGCTTCACCTTCAACGATTTGCAGAAACATTCACAATCTTATGGTGCAACATTAACACAGACATTTTTTTAAGCAGTATTTAAATCTTTAGTAATCTAACTTGCTGATACATGTATGTAGTGGTAACTATATCAGTCTGTATCTTGACTTATTTCTTGACCAAATTTATGTGCATGGCATTTCATAAAGGTCATTATTTACTGTTTACGTTTAATTTAAGTTCAAGATATAAATACTTTCTTAATATGTATCAAATTTTATCAAATTTGTCTGTATCCTGTACAAGCCATCAAGATAATTGCTAAGCTAGCTGAATTTTAAAGAACAAAAAAAATATATAATTATGATCATTTCTAAGCTTGGTTCGACATGTTAAAAAAAATATATAAATCTTACTCGTCTAATGCATGTGCCGTTTGGTGATTATCCTATTTGTTATATGTCTGTCCTACGTAGTAATTTATATTCTATATGTCGGATGGATGAAAATGACTTGAAATTTCTTCTTGCAGCTTTTGTTTTTTTTTAAAGTACAGTATCGATTTATGTTATTATGGTTATATCTAATCATTGCAACGCTTGTATTAAACTGATGATGATTGCGTTTGTACAACAATATTCGCCAGATTGATTGGATAACCTCCGAATCAAATGAGCAATAACGTTTAAAATATAAATACAGAAATTTGAGTGATTTATACATAGTTTATATACTGCGTTGTTTAAATGTAACACCAGTTTACAGATGCAGCTAAGTTTATCTTTGATGAACACAAAGAAGAAGATAAATTAGAAACGTGAGAGTTACAAGTGTTAAACAAACCTTCATTGATATGTATATTTAAATATGAGATTGTGCAAAAGCGCAACTGTTGAATCAGAGTAGAAAAATAATTCGTTTAGAGGTTTATATTTTACCTATATATATTATGATATATGTTTACTGATAGATTTAGTTCATCATAGGTATGATATTTATATATTAGTATCAGTAAAAGAAAATTGCGCAGTATTTGAACAACATTTCTCAGGAAAAAATGAAAAAAATCAATTTTAGATAACCTTGAAATGGTCCAGACGGAACAACGTTTAGTTGCATTTAGAGTTTTTCTTTTACATTAGAATCGAGATATGAAACAATCCATGGTGGGGACAGCGTTAATAAGTCTAAGGTAAATAAATTATCCTGTCTAAGTAAATACGCTTGTCGGCATGCCTAAATCAACTGACGTTATTTATGCATAATCAATCTGTGTCGGTCATAAGTAATTGTATATTATCAAAGTGGAAAAGAGAATTGGTGCATGAACCATCGGAGTACACCAAATACTGTAAATCCGTCGTACGTTGGTTTGATTAACTTCATTTTGTAGTTACAGATTGACTATCGCTAAGCAGCACTGTTCTCCATGCATTCGAAACATGTATTTTCATTTGCACATATTTTAACTGTTGTCTTCATTCTAATGTTTTCATTCTGTTTACCCAATACAGATGTGAAGGGGCAAATGTTCTGGCGATCTAACAAGAATACAGTAGTCGAGACCAGAGAACTATTAATTCAATTTCTGGAGAACAGACACGTATCAATCGCCATACTACCATGTTCAGAATGTCCTTTCGAAAAGATAGTGTTCTTCTTAATTAAGCATTTGTTTAGACAGCAGCAAGACGGACTATTACGAACACGGTAAACGTTATTTTTATGGTAAAGCTGTCACAATTGAAAATTCGCAGAAAATATGTAATTATGAAACTAACATGTCAAGCTGACCCCTAGTTTGGCTCCTCAGAGAAAGGAAGGAGAGAGATTTGATTGATTGGTTACGCTAAATAAGGGACGTGTTTCCCCACACAAAATTGTCTAGGTTTTAATATCGCCTCACCTTAAATGTTAATCAGTCAAAGCTCCTTGAGATTTGCAAGAAAAACT
The DNA here is from genome assembly GCA_030141615.1 of Unio pictorum. Lineage (NCBI taxonomy): Eukaryota > Metazoa > Mollusca > Bivalvia > Unionida > Unionidae > Unio > Unio pictorum. The sequence goes on from JARLTB010000110.1 coordinate 5,715,797, forward strand.
GTTGTCGAAGGAATCCAACTAACTAATTTGGATGGACGTTGAACGCAAAGGGAGATAATAGGTCCTGAGACTTGTAGGCCTGTGACAACCCTGTGACGTATCAATTATAAGACGTATATTGCGAAGTATAGAGAGAAGTGTAGTGGGACTTGTAATCCTGCGACGTATCAATTTTGAGACGTATTATGAGATCAAGAGGTCTGAATAGCTACAGTAAAAGTAGAGCAAACCAAAGAAACAAGTTATGCAATTTTACAATACGTTGACTTCGATTGTTCACTCGTTACTCTGATGAACTAAATATATCAGTAAACAGATCGGCTAATGTGCTTAAATCCATTAAATTTTAATTTTCTAAAAGCAGAGTATATTCTTGATGTAAATAATGATTTCTCATAGTTGTTTTATGTAACTTATTAAATTGTTTGTTTACCTGTAGGGGCGTTCGTGTTGGTGTGTTCTATATAAATCTGCTCCAATATATATTTCACCCATAATGTTCACCACTTAATTGAAGAAAACAAATTGCTTTGAAATAAAAAAACGGGGGAGGGGGGACGGTGCAGTGGCGGTGGCGTTAATGAACTGGGCTGCTTATTGACAAAATAATCATGTTACAATCACGTAGATTGTCACGTTGTAAGGAAATAACCAGATTGCACCATGTATAGGCTAGACCTTGAGGCAAATAATTCCGCGCCATAATTATTTATGAAGGTCAATTCGGGGAACAATGACGTGCCAAGCCAGTTATTTGACATTATCATAGTGACTAGTGGCTGGCGCCTTTTTTTGGGTAAGACAGTTACCTAATATTGTCATAACATGGTTCACAGGTGGATTGATTGATTTTTAACGGCGTACCAGCACTTTTAGGCTATTTAGCGCCATACAAAAGGTTGTATTTATACATGGTTAAAAATACTAAAGGTTTTTAATATCGACCAGCGATATAAAAATACAAATTTGTTCAATATAAAATGATAAGTTGTTGGTAACAGTAAAATATGAAGCTTCCCAATCAACTGGAAATGTAAATGGTGTATGCTGATAAAAAGATGTTGAAAAATAATGGGCGGTATTTGCATTAGATAAAAATGCACTAGGTTTTGACATAAAAGTTAAAGTTTAAAATAAAGATTTACTTCCTTCAGAAAATCTAAAATACAAGTGATAGATATAGTATCAACAAGTTCCTGCATGTCATGTACATTATAGTACTTATCACGTGTAATTTGCAGGTCGGAACACTCGGTCATAAAGTGTTTAACAGTAAATGGTTCATTGCAAGAGACGCACTCTGGTGGATCTTCACCTCTTAGTATGTGTGAGTGGGTTATGTATAAATGACCGATTCCGATTCCTGCAATGACAGTCTCCTCCCGACGGACAGTTCTGTAGGAAGAAGTCCATTCACCCAGTGTTGGTTTGATGGCGTGAAGTTTGTTATTGACTGCATCATCCCATGACGTCTGCCACTTCTGACGTAGGTACCTTTCTAAACAAGGTTTAAAATCAGTAAACGGTAATTTAAAATCCTATGTTTCTTGGGATAGAGCCATCTTAGCAGCACGGTCTGCTTCTTCATTACCTCTAATAACAATATGGCTAGATAACCAACAGTATACTATATTGTACGAGGTACTAAGCTCCGTGTTTTTGACGAGAAGATTGACTAACAATGGATTATCCAGTTTTCTATTGTGTAGCGACTGCAGCACTGATAAAGAGTCACAGAAGATAATGCTATTTAAAACACGTTTTTGTTCGATAAATTTCAGAGCAAGGTCTATTGCTCTGATTTCCGCTGAAAAAATGGACGCATCGTTTGGCAAACGATCTTTTGCTATGTGTTTGCCACTAACGAAGGCCGCAGCAGCCTTTTCATCAATCTTTGATCCATCAGTATAGAATTGAGTGAAATTTGTAAAATCGTTGAGAAGTTCATGATAAGAGTTATGGAAGATGACAGGGTTTGTCTCAGATTTATTCCCGTCGTGTAACGTAAAAATCTCTTTGGGTTGCTTAAGGAGCCAAGGTAGTGTTTTTGAGATAAACGTTTTCTGAACTGTAGAGAGATTAATTTTGATATTATTAAGACTATTTGATGTTCTAATGCCAAATGAAGGTATGGCATTTGTTTTTTTTTATATAACGTTTTGTATTTTGGTTGAAAAACAGCCGAAAAAGCAGGGTTCAGTGGGTTTGATCTTAATTTGAGAGCGTATTGTGGATAAAGGTGGTTCATCCGCTTCCGCAAGAAGGCTTTCACATGGAGATGTCTTAAATGCTCCTAGAGCGAGCCTTATTCTCTGATGATGAATTGGGTCAATCATTTTCAAATATGACTTCCTAGCTGAACCATAAACAACACATCCATAGTCTAGTATGGAGTGGATAAATGTTCTATACAAATTAAGAATGATTTTTTTTATCAGTCTGTGTGGGCAATTACTTTAAGTAGATTTAATGCGTTTAAGCATTTAGCTTTCAAATTCGTGATGTGTGGAGTAAAAGTCAGTTTTCTGTGGAAGATAATACCCAAAAACTTTCTTTCCTCAACAACTGGAATAAGCGTTCCGTCCAGTGTGAGTTTAAGCTCATCATGATGTCTTCGCAACTGACAGAAATGCATGCATACTGTTTTCGATTTTGAAAATTTGAAATCGTTATTACTGGCCCAATTTTGTATCTTATTGATAGCTTTTTGCAGTTGCCTTTCAATTGTATGCATGTGCTTTGATCGATAACAAATTAAAAAATCGTCAACATATAATGAGCAATCCACACAAGGAGTTAAACACTTGGTGATGCTATTGATTTTGATATTAAATAGCGTCACAGATAAAATACTGCCCTGAGACACACCCATCTCTTGCTGGTGTATATCGGAGAGTGTAGAGACCGCTCGTACTTTGAATTCTCTGTCGGAGAGAAAATTTGATATGAAAGATGGCTGTCGGCCTTTTAGACCCAGATCATGCAGGTCATTTAGTATCCCGTACTTCCATGTTGTGTCATAGGCCTGTTCTATATCAAAGAAGACTGCTACTAAATGTTCCTTCTTGATAAATGCATCGCGAATAAATGTTTCCAGTCTAACCAGATGATCGTTGGTACTACGACCAGAACAGAAACCACTTTGGAAAGGAGATATTAAATTGTTACTTTCCAAGTACCATACAAGCCGAGAATTAATCATTCGTTCCATTGTTTGCACACACAGCTTGTCAGTACAATGGACCGATAGCTGTTAGGATCTTCGATATCTTTGCCTGGGTTGGGAATCGGTAATACTATTGCTTCTTTTCAGCTCTTAGGTACATTACCAGCAATCCATAAATCATTAATGATTTTCAGAAGTAATGTCAGACACGATTCTGGGAGGTGTTTGAAAATCTGGTAATGTACTTCGTCAGGCCCAGCGGATGTATCATGGGCCTTGTCTAAAGCCTCTCTAAGCTCCAATAAAGAAAACAGCTGCTTATAGCTTTCAGTGTTGTTCGATTTGAATTTTAAACGTGACTTTTTTGAGATTTTAATCTTCGAAAATCTTCTGAATAATTAGATGATGAGGAGTTTTTTGACAAACTATCGGCAAGAATATTTGCTATGTCACGTTTCGAACTAAAATTGCTATTGTTTGATTTCAGGTGTCGAATAGAATTGTGTTTCCTCTTTTCATTTATTTTTCTTATAGTATCCCAAACCTGTTCCGTTGAGGAACGAGAGTTCAAAGAAGAAATATATTTCTTCCAGGATGCACGTTTACATTCTTTGATTGTGCGTCGAGTTTTAGCCGGGGCAATACGATATTTGTTTAAATTTTCGGGCGTTCGACGATTGTTGAATTGTTTTAATGCTTCTCAGCGTTGTCTAATGGCTTCTTTGCATTCCTTGGTTACCCATGGTTTTTGCGGTTTCTTACTGTTCGGTGAGGACTTAGAAATAGATTTATCTGCAATCGCAATTAGTATTGAAATAAAATGCTGTATAGGATTAACAGCGTTGAATACTATATCATTATTTAGTCTAGTTTTACATAGTGTTTCAAACGAAGCCCAGTCGGCTTTCATTATATTCTATTGTGGAATTGCGCCATCAATTTAGAGTTATTTTCAAGAGTGATTGGAAAATGATCACTGCTGTGAAGGTCATCAGCGACCTTCCATTCATAGTCCAAAAGCAGCGAAGGAGAGCAAATTGTCAAATCTATGCACGTGTACGTACCCGTTCCTGGGTGTACATATGTCGGTGAGTTAGCGTTATATAGTCACAGATCGTGTCTAGAACTGAAATCTTCTACTTTCTAACCTCTGTCCTTTATGTGATTCGATCTCCATAAAATTGTTTTGGGCATTAAAATCCCCGAGTAAAACGATGGGTTCGGGAAGTTGTTGAACAATATTGTCTATTTCATTTGGTACTAGTTTGGTGTTTGGTGGTAAGTAAATAGAACAAAATGTAATCCCTCGATGTAAAGGGACGCTTACAGCAATGACTTGTAAATTTGTATTTAAAGCAATGACTCTGTGAGGGGCTCTATTGTTCACTACAACAGAGGAGTCTCTTGAGGCTCTGTCAGCGTTTTGAAAGTACGTGTTGAACAGTGAAAAGTTTTTAAATGTAATTTTATATGTCTCTTTCAGGAATGTTTCCTGTAAACATAGTACAGCAGGATCGTGTTCATTTAAAAGCAGAAAAATATCATTGTAGTTAGCTTTAAGTCCTCGACAGTTCCATTGTATGATGGTGATCTTCATTATAAAATTATGCTGGAGATTCTGAAGCTAGGTTAGACTATTAGCGGAGAAAATTTGTGTTGTTATTTGTCTGGAGGAAGTACGGGAGTATATTTGGTTTTACTTGGTTTGGAGGAACCTAGAGTACATGGGGCAGTTTCTTCTGCATCCATGCTCTCAAGGTGTCCAAACATGTTGTAAAGTTTAATGGGGTCATCTGACCCCTTTTGCTTTGCTGCTTATTTGTTTGTGATTTTTGTTGATTTCTTGGAGCTTTTGATGGTGGGTTGTTATTAAATGTTGTCTGAGTTGATGTTGCGCTCTTTTGTGGCTTATAATGAGGGATATTGGCACTTGTTGAATAAGGCTGATCCGTCTGTGTTTGCGCGTCCTTCGTGATTTTTGGATTGTGTTTCACAACTGTGGAGAAGGATGGGCCAGGAAGGGATGTTTTTGTTTGGACAAGTTTTCTGGCCTCTGGGTAGGGAATGTTGGAGGTAACCTTTACCTTCTGAATTTCCTTCTCCTGCTTCCAAGTATCACAATCCTTGGAATTGGCGTGATGTTCTTTTCCACAGATGACACAATGCGGAGTTGCTCTACAATCAGCTTCCTGATGAGAGCGATATCCACATCGGCCACATACTTTGTCTTTGGAACATCGGTATTCGTGATGGCCGTATCTCTGACACTTATAACATCGAATGGGGTTTGGTATGTATATCTCGACATTAACTTTCAAAATGACCAATTTGGGTATTGTTGGTTTGTTGAAGGTGAGTACAAATGTGTTGGTGTCCTGCAGATTTTTATTTCGTTCAATACGTATTATACGCACTGCAGTGACACCTTCATGTTTCATCCCTTCGATGATATCTGTGTCGGTGACTCCAGCCAAGTCACGACACCGCATCACGCCATTGGACTATTCAGAGTAATGTGTGCGAATGCGATCGCTGGAATATCAAAGAATGTTTTCATTTTCATGATTTTGTCTGTTTGACCCTTTCGCTCACACTCAACAAGAAGGCAACCCGGTTTTAGTTTTTTCACACTTTTTGTTGTGCCAATAGAGCCCGAAATGGTTTTCTCAATAACAAACGGAGATAGTGAAGCAATTGGTTTAGACTTATCCTTAGATTGAATAACCATGAAGCGTGGAAATGATTCCACGCCGCAAGGTTCTTCTTCAGAGTCAGATAGTGGTTTGGTACGCTTGTTGTTGTTTTGTGGAAATTTCCATGTTTGTTTGTTAAAATTTCAGCACCCATGCTACCCGCCCACCATGGAGCCCAACAGGGGACACGTTTCAAGTGCAAGGGATACACAGATGCTATACTCAGTAGATAAAATTACCTAGGATTAACCCGTGAAGTTTCCTTCATGGGTTGGTACAATTACCTCCCGATTGTCCCGTTAAGTAACCGCCTTCTGAGAAGTCTTCTAGTACTTGGGGAAGTGAAAGCTAAAATTATAGAATGAAGGGGCAACGGTGGTATCAAGAGAGATATAAAAAAGATAAAGAAGGTGAGCAAGTAAATAAAGACCTCCTAGGGCTCGGCGTAACCAGCCGATTTGTCGAGACCGGGCCCATCCCGACCACCCGTCTAAGAGAAGTAGAGGCCAAAGCAGTGTATTACCTCCGTTCAACTACCAGGATCCTTTCCTCCTCCGACACGGGTCGCAACCCACGGCAAACAGGTCGCCTCTCCTTAGTCGCCTTTTACGACACGTGGCGAGGCTCGTCAGGCCAATTATACAACCCCTAACTCGCAGGGTGATGGTTCACAGGTAAGTGATGTAATCCTGAGTTCGGATCAAAGGAACATCAAGTGGAGGTCTAAGTTTAGCCTTGACAGACTGTTTGTGAAGGGCAGTTCCAGATAATTATGTGAATAAACATCCATTCGGAATTGAGCATGCCGTGGCAATCATTATAATCGCAAGCTGAAATCAATTATCTTGAGCACTAATCGTGAGTAGTCACTAAACCATCGTGCGGAAATTATAAGGGAAAATAAGCTACTCGACGTCATTCAAAATTGACGAGAAATATGTTATTCTAGGAATTTCAAGGAGCTTCAGTACAGGTCAGTGACTGTTTTTTCGATTGTTGCAATATAAGTAATTGTACATTAATTATTGCAGTACGTATAATATAGTTCGTAGAATTACCATTTGTAGGTTTGATTCATTCGTAGTATGATCTACATGCATATTTTGAGATATGAGCAATGTTTATGTAAAGAATTAATATTGTAATTCGCTAATTGGTTAATTCGTAGCAACCTCTTACATTTATTCATTTGATATTATAGATTTGCACATATTGAATTTAATCTTAAATTTGTATAATGGTTGCAGTGTGCAACATTAGTTAATAGGGATTTGACTATTTGCGTATACTTTGTAGGATGATCAGATGTAAGGATATATTGTTACGTCTAATGGGTATAAATTATTTTTTTTAAATTGTTAAATCCAAATTTGTCATTTAGGATTTAATATTCATTAATTGGGAGATTTTTTCTAGAAAGTTCAGGCTGACCATCCTTTAACTGTAAACAAGTTTTTGACCTTGGCTTGTTGAACTAATTCCTGACCCTGCTTTAGACATTGTCAACAAGTTTCTAAAACTATTGGTTAATTTCAAGGACAACTTTTATGTTTAGTTCTTGGGTGTAGGAAATATCTAGAGTACGGTACGTTATTTAGTGAAGGCAGTTTCTTTCTGTGACCTTCCATGAACTTCTATCAATTTCTAGAAAATCACGTGATCACTTGTTTACTTAAGAAAAACAGTTATATAGACTGTTGTCTGGGATAGAACAGTTTAGTAGAATCTGGGCTTTAAAGTTAGTAGTTATGTATTTATGTTTGAGTTATAATTTTAATTATCTTGTTCTGGACATTGTGTCAATTCATTGAAAAAAGAGGATTTATTTATCTATTTGGAGGAGAAAACATGTGCTCATAATTCATTTGGATGATAATAAAACAAGAACTGTATCACGTGACATTGTCAGCAATTTTGGATTACATCGTCAAGATTCGAACCTGGAACTATTAGAACATTTATTTATCAGGACTCTTGCAATTCCATTAGTGGAATATTTTTGTGAATTCTATATTGGATTAATGTTGGATTTGATTCTCTAAAACCGTAAGTTTATTTATTTTATGAAAATAATTGTACTTAATAAATTCATTGTTCAAGTTATACAAGCTTGTTTGTTTTCACTCTTTCTGTGTTGCTGCTTATTCGAGCCTACGCACGTAACAATATCAGCGCATGTATATTTTGATATCTGTGTCACTTTGTAGCAGTACAATGTACAGAAATGCGTTTGATTATATGATACTGTGTGTTAATACAGGAAGTTTTCAGGGACCAGAGGAAATGTTGGGGAGAGAGGGAAATACCCCAGTGCAGTTGGTCCGAGTCTCTTGGAGACAAATAAAAAGGTCGATAATTGCTTGAATAACATGCCCCAGCCACCAAGTGCAGAGTATCATTTAAAAGTGTTATCCTTGGAATAGCAGTGTTATGGACCAGCTTAGCAATGTTAAAGACAACGCCGAACAGCAGAGAGGCTTTGGCCTTCCACCAGGCCTTGCACTCACTATTTATAAACAAATATATGAAGCCGCTATAACGAACGTCACAAACATAGTCCATTTAATCAAATTATCACAGACATCACGGATAGTTGCAGCTGCAAAGAGTTCTTTGAGATGAGATGACTAACAAACTAAAGTCAAGGAACACATGTTCACCACTTCCAACTTCCTTCTCTCCAGTAGACCTGTTTGCAAAATTCTTCCGTTGACAAAGTACAAACCATTAGAGATACGCTTGACAACACAATGTCAATTGATTTGTCTTGACCATACAGTTGTGATACAGAATGCAGCAACAACCATTAAGAGCATTGTAACCTGTTTCTATGGATTTAGTACGGAAAATTGTGATGAAGAGTGAACCAAAATCACGTGGACTTGATCCAATTCCAGCATCACTGCTGCTTGAGTGCTTATACCCAATATTGCCTTTAGTAACTGATGTTATTAATATATATCTCTCTCTCTCATCCTGTGAATCTGCTGAAGGATCCATCATTGACCATAACGATTTAAAGAACTACCGCCCAGTTTATTACCTCCCATTCATATAAAAAATCTTAGAATCAGTTGTTCTAACCCACCTTGTATCTCACTTGAATTAAAACAGTATTTTTTTAGCAGTGTACAGGCTATATATCACCCTTGACACAGTACTGAAACTACTCTTCTGAAAGTATTTAATGACATTCTCTCTACTTTGGATAGCAGAAAGATTACAGTCCTCACCCTCCTTGATTTGTCTGCAGCATTTGACACAATTGACTATGCTATATTACTTCACCGTCTCCAGCACGTATTTGACATTCATAATACTGTGGTTCAAGTCCTACGTGGTCAACAGGACACAACTTGTATCTGCAAACTGAATACACTTTAGCCCAGTTGATCTATGTTGTGGTGTTGCATAGCGGTCTGGTCGTAGACAAAGTACAAACCATTAGAGATACGCTTGGAAACAGTGAGTCAAACTATTAGTTTATTTCTACTCAATATTAAGAGGTGTGCTCTGATCGTGGTACTCTAAAGATGATCCGAACAGCTGTATTTTTAACATTTGACTTTTCATTATATACACTCAGCCGCTCTCAAATAGATCTTCACCCAGTGTCTCACTAATTGTACACCCAAGTATACAAGTCTAGCCACCAATCGGAAGTTTATCCTCCAACAATAAATATCAGCAGCACCATCATTAAATTCACGCAGTCAGTACAAAACTTAGGTGCTACTGTAAACAGTACTATCCCATTACACCAACATGTCATGAACATATGCTAGTCTGCATATCTTGATTTGAGACGTACCAGCTCCATTTGTAAATATCTTTCAGTTGATGCCAACAAAACACATGTGTCTTCATTAGTACTTTCAAGACTGGATATTGTAACTCAGTTTTGTCTGTTTCGTCCCAATGTCTACTCCCGAAACGTCAAAAAGTTAAAAATACAGCTGTTCGGATCATCTTTAGAGTACCACGATCAGAGTACACTTCTTAATATTGAGTAGAAATAAACTAATAGTTTGAATAACTGTTTCCAGTAAGCAGACATCAAAGTATATACTCTTAATATTGAGTAGAAATAAACCAAATGTTTGAATCACTGTTTCCAGTGAGCAGACATCAAAGTATACACTCTTAATATTGAGTAAAAATAAACTAATAGTTTGAATCTTTGTTTCCTGTGAGCAGACATACACACTCTTAATATTGAGTAGAAATAAACTAATAATTTGAGTATAAATCTTTTTAAATTGACATATTGACTTTTAATTTATTTGCCTTGCGCACTTTTGACGTCGCGCTTTTGTTTCGGATGCAATTGACGGTGCGCAATTTTGTCGGCACGCATTTGTCGGTGCGCTTTTGACCTGCGCGATAACGACGGAATACCATTATTCCCACTATTAAAAAGAAATCATCAACACAACGTTCTTTTGCATAACAGGACCCGGCAATGTGGAATGAATTACCCATTAAAATTAGACAAAAAGACACAGTGGTCCCTTTTAAGAGTGCTCTTAAAACTTACCTTTATCTACTGCAAGAACAAACTCAACATCCTTAAATGTTTCTTACCTTATATATTTCCAGCATTTTTTCCCCCAAATTTCATGGTTTTGGTTTGTGTTTTATCCTTTTTTTATTCATATCAATATAGTTGTAGTAAAGCGCTTAGGGATTCTAAAGATTAGGCACAATACAAAGTCCTCAATATTATTGTTATTATTATTATTATTATTATTATTATTATTATTATTATTATTATTATTATTATTATTATTATTATTATCTGTCCAGAATTATATTGAAGATAAGAAAGACGACACCGATGATACACTGAATTTAGTCGTTTCATTTGTTTTGGTAGATATCGTCATGTTGTTCCGAATTTTATTTTGTAATTTGTTATGAGAAAAAAAGCAAAGTAACAATTTTATAAGAACAAGCGTTATGCAAGTGACGAAAGTATGTGACACATTGGTCGCATTAGGAAACTGTAAAGGGGATAACGTGGTAATAAGCTTGACAAATGCGTATTTCTAGAAAATTAAGCAGTCGTATTCAAGCAATGTTTTATGCGAATGCGACCAATCAACACGAAACATGAGAATTGTACTTGGTAAAGATCTGTAGAAGTTTTTTGAGAATCAATTCGAACTAGTATATGCAATGACTGTAATGTGGATTACAAAAGTATAACGAGCGTGGGTTTTACATCACTATCAAGACATTTTTAGTGTCAAAATAAATTAGACATTTGGGTTGGGCATCGAGCTTTTTACCTTAGGGAAAATGCCCCATCTAAATCTAGACCATATGCATTGTTCTTGAGGCAGGAAGAAAATGGCGATGAACAACAAGCCAAGTTGTCGTTACAGAATGTAATGAGCGTGATGACGTTTATAAATAAATGTGTCACGAATGATGTTATTTACTGAAAGTAACTGGACAAATGATTCAATAAATTTAAAGTCCCGCCCAAGACCCATTTACAATCTATGTCTATTTTTTGAGTTTAGTCTAATTCACGTAATATTGCAGAACGAAGTCCCAAAATGAGAATTTTAGAAGGAAGGGAACTCTTTGAACAACATATCACGAATGTATCATGATGTAAAATTCAGACTATTCCTGTCTAAATATGTTTTCTTTCAACAATCTTCTAGGCTCAATTCATGTCTGTCTGTCTGTCTGTCTGTCTCTGTCTGTCTGTCTGTCTCTCTCTCTCTCTCTCTGTACGATCAAAGTTTAAGTTTTGAACTAAAAGAATGATATAAATTAAATGTTTCACTGTATGTTTATTTTGTAATAGTGGTATGCAACAATTGAATAGCTAAGTTACACCTACGTAATATGACTCTCGTTACAATTCCGGTGACTCTTGTTAGGTTTCGCGGAATGGAAATTTCAGACGTTCTTCACTTAGCGCCAGCATTACTACGATATCATTGATATATAATTTTGATTAGTCAGTCTACAGTCTTGGTATGTATGTAGGCATGATTGCAGAGAAGTAATTTACTAAAACACGTGAAAAGTCTGACAGATTCGGAATTTTCAACAATTTCACACACACACACATCCACCTATCCATCCATCCTACAATATATACACACAACCACACCCACCCACACTCACGCACCCACACCTATTCATTTATTATTCTAGCAATCTTCCTGAGTGATATTATAATGCAAGATGGCTCAATATGTTAATGTGAGTAATGGGTAATGGATATTTATTGGCGGGTACTATACATACATACATATATATGTATGTATGTATGTATGTATGTATGTATGTATGTATGTATGTATGTATGTATGTATGTATGTATGTATGTATGTATGTATGTATGTATGTATGTATGTATGTATGTATGATATTCTGTTAAACACCAATCGATCAATCTTATATAAAATGTAGACCAAATGAGCAGTACGCTTGAAAATGAATATTACTACTGTAATTTATTTTGTTATCACATATTAGAAAGTGTGTGACCCATTGGTTAGACCGTCTGGAATTCTCTTTATTAACTGGCAGACGTACATCTTAGGTGCGACAGTTCCATTCACTTCAAGTTAGATGACTTTTCTGCTTTTGTGTTGAGAGAGCCAATAATAACCGTACATTTCAGCTATACAAATCGACTTATGTGTAATGGGGAGGGGCTTTATTGAGTTAGATTATTCGCCTTTTATAGAAGTTTAACCTCACTATAAAACACTCTTTATGTAACTGAATAACAATTTTAATGATGAAATGAAGATAATGAACATCAATCCATTGTCAAATCACATATAAGTTTTTTCTCAGTTACAAAAGCATCACAGGTCCTGGATTCGTTTAATAGTTTTCAAAAACAGAAGTAACTAAGCAAAGTAAAACATTTTTGGAGGCCATATTTCAACTTGTTTTCATGTTTAATTTCTCAGACGTCTGACTGATTTACAGACATAATTAACTCAGAATGTAATATCGAGAGTAATATGTCGCCATGCTTTCCATTTCTGTCTACGATATAAACATTTGAGAGAGAGAGAGAGAGAGAGAGAGAGAGAGAGAGAGAGAGAGAGAGAGAGAGGTCTTTTCTTTTATAAAAGATTCATAACTTTAGATTAATATCTCTATGCGTGTTCCTTACGTGTAAACAATACACTTTATTTCTTCTTAAAATTTTAGTACGACATGTAACTACATGCGCAAGGCAAGTATAAACTTTACTAGATCCAATGTCATTCGTTAACGTTACAATATTGTATCGCACCCATAAGCTGTATTATATATTTTCTTCATACAATGTTATCATAAAACATAGAAGTGATCTTATTTCATAAATAGGAAAGGGAATTCAGACAGTGCCTATGTGGTTTTCTTGCACCGGACGTTTAGTTTCGGCATTATTATAAAGCTCCAAGACATTGATGACAAGTTTAGCATAATTACAACTGAGTTTAATAGTAATACACTGCACTGAATTTAATGTTGTAGCAAGTTTTCAACAAAAAAAATCCCAACAATATAGGAGCTAAGGAAAACGAAAAAAATGTTAATTTCAGAAAACTTGAAAATTAAAATACTACTATTAAAAAGTTAGGAACATTCATTATACGTGAGTTTTTACATAAAAGTAAACTCGATATATTTACAACTTTATCACAACGAAAGGAATCGTGAATGGTTTAGCCATAAGGTTTCAGTAATGCCGTCAACAGTTTGCAATACAAATTTCACTTTTATTCAGATAATTAGAAATATTAATATGTACAAGTCGAAGAACAAGGAAAACATAGAAAAGCTGAATTAAAAACAACCCACAAACAAAATCACGCATGCACAGACACAGAAGAAGAGTACTTTGTTCATAATCGATTATACTTTCGGCATATAGGCGTAGCCACCATTCAAATTTGTGTTGATTGAGTGATGTTTGCTAAGCTGTAATATTTTATAATAAGGTAGTTCTGTTGGGAACCTGTTCTAAACTTATATGATACCTAAAATGGATATTAAAATACTTGTTTCCGTGGGGATACCTGATACATGAATTTAATTTATACATTGTTTAGATTTATCAAAATATGAGACATAGAGAACATTAAACGATGACCAGTTAAACAAAATATCTTGTGATTACCCAACTAAATTCTAACCAAGACACCTTACGAATGCGTGAATAATCGCGCTCGATTTATGAGTCAACGTAATAATTTGGAGTCATATACCCCTTTGTGTTGGCGTTTAATTGCGCCGCATTGAAGCTATATAGTTCACATCATATTTGTTAATACATGACGTATCTTCCTCCCTCCATAATTATAGGGAGTTTTTGGCCTTTATATATCTCGATTTTTGTTGGAATATTATCTTTTTTCTAGTGCAAATGAATCGTATAATTTATGGAAGAGTTCATTATGCTACGTGAAATCTAAATTTTACCTGTATGGCAAAACACAACGCTTATATAGTAAATACTTACCAGATCAAGGTGTACAAATGTGAATTCCATGGTAGTAAATAATTACGTGTTTAAAAAGCCGTCTTTCATAAAAGAGAAGACATAATTTTCAGTATTTAAACACATTGTAAGGGACACACTTTAAAATCTGACAAAGGTTTACATCTTTCTAAGAGTACTGAAATGTGGCTTCTCCAAAGGCTTGGTTACAAAGTCAACCAAGCCAATGTTTAAAAGTTAATTAGCAAGCTGACGCATAATGGAGTTATGTACACTTATGTGACCAGAAACCTTAACAAAAGAAAACAACTGAGAACATTTTGTACATCATCTGGCGTTAGTGCTCAAGAACTAAAGCGTACATCCATATATAAAAGTATATCTAATTCTAAATTTAATATAGCACAGTTTGATCTATACCAAAAAATCGTTAAATGCTTTAATTTTTTAAATTCCTTAGGGTCTTTACTGTAAGATATGATGAAGGCGTGGAACAAAATGTGTATTTTGAGGGTTAAAGAAGATCCTACGGGCTAAAGACATGTATTGCTAGATTTCAGCCTTTGTGCTAAAATCAGCATGTAGCTATTCAGCTTCTCGAATCGCGTTAATTTTCTTCTAATGGAAACGAAAGTTAGTCCCTACAAAGGACAGATTAGAATGCATGGGTTTTCGATACGTTATCATACGTTTGCTTATTGAACTTCTAATTTCAGCTGTAATTCATCAATGTTCAGATGTTTTCATTTTAACAGTTATGTTTAGAATACATCCCACAAATAATAAGGCTGTGCGGTCAATAATAGTTTTGCCATATATTTTAAATATATTTTCAGTTTAAGGAATGCAGGAAGGTAGTGTTTTCAATTTTTTACCTGGGAATGGATTTAGTACACAGAAGTGAACATCACCTGTTAGAATTATATCTCCAATCCACATAACAATAACAAAGATGTATATTGCCTTCTATTATTGGTGTACGCGCATTGTTTGCATTTGAAATCGTCCAGAATACCTTTTTCAGGATTTATCTCTAAGTGTAGTTTTGATGCACACCCTCACGCATTTAGTTCAAGTCATGATGTCTTTGGAAAACGAAGCGATTCTTTTGCATATACTATGATACCACTCTGGGTATCATCCCTACAGGATCTTTTCCCAAAGAAATGGATGGATTGCGTGAAGTTTCAGTGAAAGCAAAGATATCATAATGTCCCAATTTGGAATTCAATATATCTCAGTTTTACTAAATTAATTTGAATAAAGTCTAAACCAATCGTATTTGTAGAACTTTAATATTCAGCAATTTTCATTTCAAATTTGCTAGGGATTTCAAACGTCTACATGTACGTTTGTATTACATATCACCTGACCTTTTTATTGCTATCTATAAAATGTTAAAACAAAAATGACAACTTACAAGATCAGACTGGAATGTTTATTACTTCTCTTCCATAAAACTGGTGTATACAGTAGTTTTTAAATGATCCAACAAGTCACCATCATCAGGCTCTTGACCTAGTGCAGTCGTTGAGGCACTGTGCTGCTGAACATCGGACCAGTTCCCTCCACTTGTCTCGATCATGTGTCAATGCCTGTGTCTCCGCAACACTTTTCTTGGTCCATTCTGTGATGTAGACAGTCTACTTTTTTCTCTGACTACCTCTCCTTCTGCCACCCTGGACACTGCTTAGCAGTACTTGTTGGGATATACTATTGACTTTAATGACATGGCCATTTTCTCTTTTTGACGGTGGTGAGGAGGTCTTCGTATTGACATACTTTGTGCCTGATGGTACTATGCACTTCTTCATTTGTGATGTGGTCCATGTAAGAGATTCCAAAAATGGTTATGTAGCATCTCATTTCAAGTGCCTGGATTCTTCGTTGTAATTCTGCTGTCAGGGTCCAGGACTCACATGAATACAAAACGACTGAGTTTACCAGTGCTCTCAATAGTCTGATGTTAGTTTTCATACAGATATTCTTGGATCTCTAGATGGTTCTTAGAATTGACATAGTTGCTGTTGATTGTGATGCTCGTGACAAAAGTTCTGCTCCTGAGCCCTCTTCGGTGATTATGAAACCAATATATTTGAACAGGCTCATTATCTCCAGTTCCTGTCCTCTGACTTTAATCTTGGTGAAGATTTGTTTGCCACTATTTGTCATCAGCTTTGTCTTCTCGGCGCTTATCTCCATGTCAAATCTGGAAGATGTTTCATCCAGGTGCTTCACTAATGTGGCAAGCTCGTCTTCACTCTCTGCCAGTCCATCAATGTCGTCTGCAAAGCCGAGGTTAGTGATGTTACGCACTCCAATGCTGACTGTCCCACAGTAGTTTTCCAGGGCTTCGCTCATGATGCACTCTAAGTAAATATTGAAAAGTGTGGGTGACAGGAGACAGCATGGACGTGCTCCGACTGTTGTCTGGAACCAGTCCATCAAAGAACATTTAGCAATTGCTGCATTGGAAGCCTTGGCGTATAGCTTAATGATGGTATTGGTCAACTTTTGGCACATGTTGAGCTTTTTCATTGTGGCCCACAATGCTTTATGCCACACAATATGTCAAAGGCCGTTTTGAGATCTACGAACATATTATGGATGTCTTGTTGATGTTGCGAGTACTTTTCACACAGAATCCTGAGATTGAATATGTGTTCTGTTGTGCTTATTCCACTCCGGAACCCTGCCTGTTCTTCAGCAATTTCGTCTTCTGCTTGTGATTTCGGTCTGTTCAAGATTCTATTCAACATCAACTTACAATCATGGCTGATCAAACTGATCAAACTGATAGTTCTGTAATTTTGGACAGAATTTGCCACGTATAGTGTTCCAGTTCCAGTTCATGTGTCAACTCTTGTAGTCTTCCAATTTGTGCCAGAGTTATAATGTTCCAGGTGGCGATAGCAAAGCTGTCTCTCGTTCTGTCTCTCGTTCTGATTTTATGCAAAGTACCAGTAGCACACTTGTCACCTCCGTCCTGGATGCAAATAGTTTACTAATATTTCTCTATTCAAAAACAAACATTCAAATACTGACCTGTTACTAATATTACATTATTCAATTAGGAGTAAATTAATACTATTTCATTATTCAGTAACATATGTTAATATTTTT
The DNA here is from genome assembly GCA_030141615.1 of Unio pictorum. NCBI lineage: Eukaryota > Metazoa > Mollusca > Bivalvia > Unionida > Unionidae > Unio > Unio pictorum. The sequence continues at coordinate 5,733,249 of JARLTB010000110.1, forward strand.
TCATTCAATTACATAAATGTTACCAATATAACAAACACTAACAAAAACGTTACTACTAGTGCCTTACTTAACTACAGACATGTTTCTTATACTTCTTTATTCAGTTATATACATGTTACTAATATTTCTTTATTCAGTTATATACATGTTACTAATATTTCTTTATTCAGTTATATACATGCTACTAATATTTATATATTCAATTAGACATACGTTACTAATGTTTATTATGCAGTTCCAGACACATTACTAAAATGTATGTGTTCAAATACATACATTTTTCTAATATTTCATTATTCCGTTACAGACATGTTACAAGTAGTTCCTGAATCAATTACGGACATGTTACTAACATTTCTTATACAGCTGCAGACAAGCTGCTTATATTTCTTTATTCAGTTACATACATGTTACTATTATTTTCTTATTCAATTACAGACATTTTAATATTATTTCCTAATTCAATTACAGACATGTTAATAGTATTTCTTAATTCAATTACAGACATGTTAATAATATTTCTTAATTCAATTACAGACATGTTAATAATATTTCTTAATTCAATTACAGACATGTTAATATTATTTCTTAATTCAATTACAGACATGTTAATAGTATTTCTTAATTCAATTACAGACATGTTAATAGTATTTCTTAATTCAATTACAGACATGTTAATAATATTTCTTAATTCAATTACAGACATGTTAATATTATTTCTTAATTCAATTACAGACATGTTAATAGTATTTTTTAATTTAATTACAGACATGTTAATAATATTTCTTAATTCAATTACAGACATGTTAATAATATTTCTTAATTCAATTACAGACATGTTAATAATATTTCTTAATTCAATTACAGACATGTTAATATTATTTCTTAATTCAATTACAGACATGTTAATAGTATTTCTTAATTCAATTACAGACATGTTAATAATATTTCTTAATTCAATTACAGACATGTTAATAGTATTTCTTAATTCAATTACAGACATGTTAGTAATAGTTCTTAATATAGCTACAGACAAGTTACTAATATTTCTGTATTCAATTACAACAAGATCTAAGATTTCTTTATTCAATTACAGACAAGATTTCTAAGATTTCTTTATTATTTATACAGACAAGATCTAAGATTTATTTATTATTTATGCCAGCAATAGGTGCAAGTTTAAGTAAAATAAATTGGTGTTGTGACAAAACGATATATAATAAATTAATGCATCGAGTTGGGATAAAGGGTCGATAAATAAAATCAATCAAAACTACAATAGGTCCAGCATATTCAAGGTAAATAAAGACAAGATTGTACCAGTGAAGTACTTTTCAGGACTTGTTCACTGTTACTGCAATGGCTTCTAACTAAAAGCTTCCTTAAGTATGACCAATGTTTTACAGCTTTATTAGACTTGCAAGGAAGACACTAATTTTCTGTCTGCTCCTTTGAAGACACAACTAATGAGCAATCACTTGTATCCTTGAGAAAGGAAAACGATTGATTAATCTAAGAATTCACTACTAAGGACAACGTAAAGTATTCAGCTTCAAAGAAAACACACAGTAACAAACTAAAGGCGTATGTTATGTGCATATACGTCTCGATATTTAACTTAGATTTTAGTCATTAATGAAAAGGAAGAGACAGTAAAAGTACAAAAATTAGAAGTAAAATAAAACGCTATAATAGAAAGTAATAAATGAGGAGAGATGAATAAGTAGCAATTGAAGAAAAAGACGTAGAAGAAAACAAAATAATATGAATAAGTATACGAAGAAGAAGCAGACAAAAACATAATTGGACTGTATCGCCACTCCTCATTTCTTTATAGTTTTCATAATTAACCATCGTTTGTGTGAAAAAATCATATTTCTCGCCGTCATCATCATCATCATTATCATCATCGTCAACAACGTCGTATATCTCACTAATTACAGTTTTGTGTCAACAACACTTATATATGACATGAATTATGTTACATTTGTTTGAGACAATAAAAAATGCTAACTGAAACTACTATTATAATAAATATGTAAGAAATGTCATCGAGTAATTATAATAAATATGTAAGAAATGTCATCGAGTAATTATAATAAATATGTAAGAAATGTCATCGAGTAATTATAATAAATATGTAAGAAATGTCATCGAGTAATTATAATAAATATGTAAGAAATATCATCGAGTATTTATAATAAATATGTAAGAAATGTCATCGAGTAATTTTCTTTCAATATTAAATTCGTTATATAATCTTGAACTAATTCATACGACAACTCATCTTGTTATCATCTTACGTTGTTAATCTGATACAGGATCATCTTTAAATCCACAACAAAGTTACTCCTTCCTACGTCAAAGGCCTGAAAGTATACTAAGGTTACATTTTCGTGTCCTGAAACTATATTGAAATACTATTTTAATTGAATGTTTTTGGTTAAATTCTAGAATAAAGGCATGAAATAAATTTTGCTATCTTTAAGGTGAGAAAAGCTTACAACAGGACTGATCTGCTGATGGGAAATGCTTACAACAGGACTGATCTGCTGATGGGAAAAGCTTACAACAGGACTGATCTGCTGATGGGAAAAGCTTACAACAGGACTGATCTGCTGATGGGACTGATATTTGTGCTGAATTACAAAATTGGAAGTGAGATTCAATATATAGGTGTTTCTGTAATGCATTTGCGCGGTCAGCAACCCTTTTATCGGTTTCATTAATACACTTAATCCATTTGTGACACAGGTGAATTATTGTTTTCTGCCTCCGTTATATCCCTCTGTTTCTTGGATATATATATATATATATATATATATATATATATATATATATATATATATATATATATATATATATATATATATATATATATATATATATATAAGTGAGATTCAATATATAGGTGTTTCTGTAATACATTTGCGCGGTCAGCAACCCTTTTATCGGTTTCATTAATACACTTAATCCATTTGTGACACAGGTTAATTATTGTTTTCTGCCTCCGTTATATCCCTCTGTTTCTTGGATATATATATATATATATATATATATATATATATATATATATATATATATATATATATATATATATATATATATAATATATATATATAAGTATATGCATATATTACTATATGTGACTTTTACGAATTTAAAGAAATGGGTAAGCACTTTCACAATTTATCATCAGAATGTAAACTTAGGATAATCATCGATTTCGTGGAAAATATAAATGAATCTATTCTGACTACAATTTTCCATTCTTTACTATGTTTAAACCATTGTATAATCTTAATGGGGAGTCTTTTTTTATGTCATTATCACTCATCTGTCTCTGTCTGTCTCTGTCTCTCTGTCTGTCTGTCTGTCTGTCTGTCTGTCTGTCTCTCTCTCTCTCTCTCTCTCTCTCTCTCTCTCTCTCTCTCTCTCTCTCTCTCTCTCTCTCTCTCTCTCTCTCTCTCTCTCTCTCTCTCTCTCTCTCTCTCATGAACGGTAACAGAGAAAGAGTGAAAAACAACAAACTTTGTAAAACAAATAACAAATAATTTATTTCCCTGGACAAATTGTGAAAATGGAAAAAAAAAAAAGTTTTAAAAATCAAATCCAAAAGTAATACCAGAATATTCCACGAATTAAATTACAAAAGTCTTGGTAATGAAATGTTGTAATATATTCAAGTTCGAGTCCTGTTGCAAAATCCAAGATGGAAGACGATGACGTATGCTGAAGTCTGTTTTGTGCGTATCTACAGTTCCTTGTAGAAACACAATATTTAACACTCCGGTGTTTGGAAATCCGAACAAAATTTTGATAAACTGTCAAGATATTCTGTATGAGTACATCAAATATTTCCAGAGATACTAACTAATCCTTTGACATCCAAGTAAGTTGAAGAAAAGTTAACATATATTAAAACACTGGCTTCAATAAAAGAAAATGACTTAACATCAGATATAATGCCCCAAATTAACTATATTTCATTTAAACAAAGATTATACCAAATTCTGAAAAAATAAATCCCCAAATTGTGCGAAATCAAGAAAAAGCGGTCAAGGAGTCACATGATCGTTTAAAGCGGGTAGTCCTAACATTACTCTGACAAAAAACATTGTTACTTTAAGAATGAAAAGTTGTTTAATTCTTTATTCACTAGTCCCATCATAACCATGACAACAACCAATAATTTTATAATTAAAATATTCTTGTTTACTAGCCGTGAATCAAGGTCAGGATCTAGGTCAACATTACTTGTTTGCTAAAGAATATTTCAGGTCAACCTATCTTCTGGAAAAAGTCATCTCTAGTGAATAACTTTGCATTACAATAGTATGTAATGAAATAGAAAATTATTTAAAACTGACAAACAATTAATGTATTAATTCAGATACACGTAACTATATATATATCTTCAGATATAGATACTTTCAGCTTTAACACTTTAAACGGTGTCGACCTAAAACGCATTGATGTTAATGAAGGAATAAAGCTCTAAATTTAACAGAGTATGTCAACATAACTAATTTCATATTTAAAAAGTGTGTAGCCATTATTATCCGTCTGTGATGTGATGTTTTTTAACGAACAAATATAACGCTGGCGCAAATCAAAATATTGATTTCAGGGTTGTTTCATTTATATACATTAAACTCCAAATAATATAGGTGTATGATGTTATCATTTGATACATTGTTAGCCTTCAGCCGGTTGCAGTAACCAAAACCTTTTAATGACCTGATCTGTCGTAAAAACGTTTTTTTTTGTTTGCAGTGTTTAGGAGGTATTCAAAATAAAATTGATAATTGATTTTGTTGTTACCGCTGGAAGTGGGTGTAGCTTGCAGCTTTGGCACCAGTACAGACTTTGGCATTTGACATCAATGCCCAAATCCGTAATATCGTTTCCATCCGTCTCGGCTACAAAATCAATTAGAATTAAACGGATGACCATAGCTTAAGTGCATTAATGTGCCATTGTAAATATCTTAGTGTTTTGTTTCTGTAAAGAAAAGGCTATAGCTTTGTTGTAAAAACTTTATAACCCTTTTGGTAATAACATAGTGTGATTAATAGCAACATTAGTAAGCATGCAAAAGGGGCGAATATATTTCGCTTTCCAATTACTCTAAAATATGGTGAAGAAAAATATGAAATCTCTTTTCTTTGCACCCTGAAATGTGAATGCAGTTTATCCTTAAAAGTTGACATCCGTTCAGTTATCTTTCAAAATTCGCGCAAATCTGTGCAACAGTGTAACACTCAACATTTGTGCTTTATATCGTTTGGAAAAATCAATAAATTGTCGTGTTATTAGAATTCGTGGATATTCTAATAATATAGGATGGTTACACTGGAATTTCGGACTAATAATGTGAGACAACGGGCATGAAAATCCATGCTAAACAAACCTAAAGTCAAGAAATACAAGAATTAAGAGCCGGAAAAAGCAGTCCGGACCACAGGATGTCTGAAGCCAAGTAGTGTCTGATTGTAAGCAATATTAGTCTTCCAAATTGCTTGTCAAACTGCAATAACATGGTGATAAAATGATTCAACGTAAACCTGAAATAGAATCTCAGCATTTCGTATTTCAGCACCCTTCAGGGTAGTCATATATCAAGACTGGTTTCAAGCCCTACAGCGAACTCGCATAAAAAAGATTGCGTAGCCTGCAACATGTTATCCAGAACATATTTATCAAGCGTGTGCTGTGGTATTCCAAAATTTCAATCTACTGTACAAAACACGTTTTTAATGTAACATTTGTATTTGAGCCAGAACTAGAAATTAATAGAGATCAAACCCGCTTATACTATATAAATGCAAAACTCGAATATTAGTTTAGAAGTTGCATCAATTACAAACTTTAATGGACGGATATTACCTATGTTATTTTTGTTATAAATAAATCAGACGCTTATAATCACTAGTGTAAAAGAAAAATATGTAATGATTAAGCTGTGACAAACTTTTTAAGAATTGGTCACTGCCTTATAGACACTATAGCATAAAACAATGACTCCTGGTTTAGAAAATTAAAAGAACTTATTTATCAACAATGTTTACAAAAAGTAAGGTTATACAGAGTCACATTTAGCATAATTTGATTATGGAGTGCAAATATAATTCTTATTTTTAACGAGAAAAAAAAATAATTTCTGTATTTTTTCACTGACGATAACTTCTTGCTCATTTTAGTCTGGTCAATACGAATTAAATCGTTATAATTCAAAACATGATATATTTGCACAATTTGTTTATAGACTGCTGATTTGCACAGTCTGGGTAAACAGATGCCGTTGCAAAAAAATAAATCTGGTCAAATACAAAGGATATAAACGATACTGTAATAGATATATTACAACCGTTGAGTTACTACTCACTTCATAGTGTATTCTCATAATTAGGATAAAATGCTAATTAGTTTAAAGCCTGCTATGTAAGTTTAAATCAAAATAATTATTGTAATATTCATTAATTCCGATCTTACAAATGAGTGAAATCAAAAGAATTATAAAGTGATATTTTAAAAAATATTTTACATTTAAAAATGTAAGTATATATATATATATATATATATATATATATATATATATATATATATATATATATATATATATATATATATATATATATATATATATATATATATATATTGCAAAATTATATAAATTACCAACTTGAAAGAAATAAAATTCATTAAAATGTAAATATATTCGTATGACCTAATACGCAAAGAAGTTTTTTCTGTTAAAATAAATTAGACAAGCAGGAAAAGTTTACGTTTTGCTTGCAGAACTAGAATGAAATGTTGCGGTAATGTCGGAAAAATTTTGACCAATAGGGATTAAACAAAGTATTCTCTGTTACATCAACAGACCTTAATATGTTATTACCAATCCCGTGGTAAGAATGTCGGTCTTACATCATAGTATGCTTATAAATCACGTGATATTATCTGGCAGATTAGGGACTGATATTGCCTATTAATTAAAATCTACAATAATCGGCAGCTGATCATGCCTACATACATCGGTTTATATTTTATACACTTAACGGTATATCTCGTGGTTGTGGAGCTACCGTCACCTGTAGGGTTCCTTTTAGTGGCATTGCAAATTACAAATTACCGAAGTAATTCCTATTTTGGCGACCACATGGAATAGCAAAACCTGATGTTCTGGGGTCATTTTGAATTTAACGCTTGATTTGGCTATTACCAAATGCCGGTTTATTTCAAAGTGTCGACATGTGCCTTCTGGAAAGATTTACATGCAGCAAAATTACACATTTGAAAGAACAGGTGACAACATGCCCAAATATCGACCATCAGTATTAACACGGATTTTGGAGATTAATTTATATGAATAATGTCATAGGGAAAGAACAGATTTTATCAACATTAGATTATACAATGACTACACAAAACGGTAGATATTAGGGTATCCGGGGAGAAAAAGGGACACAAAACGCTAAACAAAGTAAAATATAATAAAATAGAGAAGCGGACTAATCATCAGAGTCACTATCAATCTCGACAGTGTCTTCAAGAGTTGCATATATCTTTCCCTTTCTGAAATGATACCCTAAAAGTAACAAAATCATGTATAAGGTGTCAGCATTTACAAATACCCAATGTAGCACTTAGTAGGCCTCCAAACAATAAACACGAACATAAATGTTATCAATTTGGCCACATTATACATCAGTCTCTTGGAGGCAATGACCATATTAAATGCCTTTCGATCGTAGCAGGATACTCTGTGAGAAGGGCTTCCTAATTCCATTATGATAAATAGACATTCATCAATTACATCAGAAGGTAACAGGTAACCACGACATCAGATCTCTGCCGTCTTGTTTGAAATTTTTCCTGGTAGTGTCATCATCGAGAAATACACATCCAAGTCCACCACATCACAGACAAGCTCACTTTCGGACACAGTCAAATAACTAATCCCTAATAACAATTTACCAATCCATCTTCAGTCGGACCTGCGTCAATCCAGTCTCCTTTCTAAACGCCTCAGCAGTCGATGCTCTCTCCCTGAACTGGAACTATCTCATAGCCTGCATATATATTTACCAACCACTTTGATTCCCAAAGTACTGTCAATAGCTTGGGTAAGGCAGTGACATCTAATTATGATTGTACCTCTGAAACAACTTAATGGAAAAACGATCTATAGCATTTAGTAGCGGCAATTTTCAGAAAAATGCCGTTTAGTTCCAACAGGCTTATTCGACTGCAAATATAGATTCCCCCCATTCATATTCAGTAAGGTTTCAGAAGGAAACGGTTTTCAAAAGAAATTATGTGAAACATTTCTTAGGTAAAGAACGCCACCACAATTAAATGTTTCTCCAAGACGTGCAGCAGAAACATCTATCTTTTTGAGAGCAACATGTTGTTCGACAAACTTTCATTTGAAATAGAACAAATCATCAGTCAATTTATTTGTTTGATATTACAAAGAATAAAGCGTTCTCCTATCTTCACCATATTCGATTTGATACTTATTTACTGTAAACAAACAATTGTACGAAACGTACACTGTTACTTAAATCAGAATATATCTATGCATTTGAAAGATTTCGTTTCTTGGATAAAACTCGACAAATGTTTCTTTAGCATATATAGCAATGTCGTTTTGGGTGTTGTATGTATTTATTTGCACTTGAATAAACAAAAGATGCATTATTTAATCTTTTAATACATGCATGATATATGTATTCAACTTGTTTCAACACAAAACAAATTACTTCTAATGATTGCTGTAGATTATTACGCCACTGTTTATAATAAAAATGGTTCTAATACCTTTGAAGAGATAAAATGGACTTCTATATGCTTCAGTATACGATTTCAGAAACTTTATAGCTTGTCATATTGAAGGATGCGAATTTATATTGTGGTTATTTCTTTGTTTAAATTATTGTCTCAAGGAAAGATGACCTAACATTGTGAAGGGGTTTCCTTATTGCATGTACAGATTGGATTTTACCAAGTCAAATCATTCTACATTTTTCATCAGGACTATAAGTTTGGCTTAAAAGCAAAATTGAGACCATCCAAAGCAAAGAATCAAAGTAGAAATATATATACTTAAGGTGACTGGGACAAATGGTGTTCAAATTGCACAAATGTATATAGTAAAGCCAAAGCGAACTCAGAACAGTATATATGGTTTAAAGTGTTTTCTGACAAAAGACTTAAACGAACTTTTTATATGCTACGGAAACTGACAATTTATACCGCAATAAAAAAAGAAACAACAATTAACTCGCCTAATTGCAATTTCAACTAATTTATTTCGTTTGATTCTGACATTCTAAAAACCATGTTCCGTGGAAAATAGTCACCCTGTTCTTAAGTGGCAAATATTAGCATCGAAGAAATTCAATAAACCATTACGCCTTCGTGCATTTCAAGTTCAATATCCACCATATCATGTCTTTGTCATAATAGAGAATATTCAGATATATTGAAAACAATGGGTCTAGAACTGTAAATAATGAATGGATGAAGCTTATCTAACCACATTATATATTCATTGTAATTTCAATTAGTAAACTTTGGCACGTGAAAGTAAATAGAAAGTACCTGTATTTTCATACAGCCTTTACGCTTATTAGATTTGTGTTAATTACGCACTTGTAATGTACACCATATCAAAGTTCTAGTGCTAGATTGACATTCAAGTCGTTTAGATGATAGAAAAACATCAGCCCTCTTTGCACGGCTCGAAATGCTGGTGCGTCCTTGCTTGTCCCGTGCACGGTCGGAAAGTATTAGGCAAATCTTCTATTTATGAACCACCATTAAACATTTACCTGTAAAAAGAAGCATACGAAACAAATTTTATTATATCAAGAGGAATAAGTTTTAATAACATTGAACCACAGCGTACAACAACTAATTAAAATAATCATTCTCCGGTGGTAAACGTAGCATACGGATCACGTATATATGTAAATGCTCAACCCAATTGTTCACAAGGCTGCACGTGCTGTGTATAGGGTTTGTTTATTTCGTTTTGAGTCTAACCGGACCTATTACAAATGCTTTAGCATGTACATGCTCGGTACGTGAAGAACAACGAAAGTTAATCATTCAACACGAACGAATAAATGTTGCAGTTTTCTTAATACCTACCAGTGATGATATTTACCATTGTATAATGAACAGAAGGTTCATAATTGTACTGTACTCATTTAACAGTTCAAGGTTTCTAATCAACATATGTTAACGTTACGTTAAACACCCCTTAAAATGTACTATGGTTGAATGAAATAGTACAATTGACCGAGTAAGGGCCCTGCAAATAGTCAAAGTCGCAGATGAATTAATTGGTTCATGTGATATTATACAAGCAATTCAACTAGACAAAACAACCGCAATGAGCAATTTGAAAAAACATAGTTAGCGTCAGGTAAAGGAAGATGTTTTTGCTGTGTGAGATCTCGATCAAACGGCAAACAGATCCCGAAGAGACGTATGAGAAATGCCATTTTATCATCATGTATGTGTTTTGTGGTGTATGCGCCATGTTTTAGCACACTATACGCAGTCTGGTCAATCTCTTACAGCAAGCACCTCATGTAAATAGAAGACAAATCCAATAAGAAAAAGGCAAAATAATGCTACTTCATAGGCATCATAGCAGGCATCAGAGCAGGTAATTATCTCGTATCATATTGATATTTGCCGACCGGCTATGACAGTATAAGAGACAAAAGAAAATACCCGTGTTAGTGCGACTCACTTTTTGTTGGAAGTACCGTTAACATTTAAAAGCGAAAGGGGCATCATTCCATGCAATATTTGCATTACGAGTGAGGTAGATTAATTTAAACAAGGGTTATTTAGAAATAAGATTGATAGCAAAACGCATCAATATTAGAATGCTGCACCGATATACAGAGTTCCAATTGATATCGGAGTGCATAACCGTAAAGATTGTAGTAACTTAAAAATATATATTGAATCTATTTCATGTAGGTGAAGCTGCTGCTACCACCCAAAGATTCAAGCTTGGTAGATGAATTGTCTTTCAGCCAGGAGTAACCGACCTTACAATCCGAGCTCACTGTCCCAGAGAGAATATAGTTAAAGACCTGGAGCTTCAAAGCTGGCTCTATTGCAATACTATACAATTGTCAATATAGCACTGTCTGGATTATGAACGAAGAGAGCGTCGAAAATACAATACTATAGAATTTACATCTATTTATTCCGTTACTTTTGTCTGTGACGGTCTCATAGGAATACGTGTTACAAACAATGTTCATACTAAACCGTTCAGCATTGTTCAAGTGAAAAATAATGACCTACATTGCTTGAGTCTGGGGAGATACTTTTTTGATGCCGCACTGTTATATCCTACACTGTATAAAGACAATAATAGCTTTCATTATTTAATGAAAACATTTAAAAGATTCTAACTGATTTATTAAAAGAACATATGTATTACGTTGACATACAAAATAGCATACAAAGGTTTGAGTTGCATAGAATAAATTAGGGAAAATACAGTTTCAGTCGGGATATGTCTTTTAACATATGTGCTATATGTCTATTTGCTGATTTGACTGTAAGTGATGATTGTACAACACTTGAAGCCATTGTCGTAAAAGGTAACACAGAAAATTGATTTACAATAAAGTGCTAAATCATTAGAAATAGTTACGTATGCAACTCGCAAATTAAATCGTACTGACGTTTTCGTATCCAAGGCAGTGCGTGATAAAATTAGGAAAGGGGAGTTTGCTAAAAAGTCAATTTTGACATTTAAACAAATATCAGAAGCAATTCAAACTTCGAAGACAGCGATTCTGTGAAATCAGACAGAAATTTGAAAAAACATTTTGGAAGAAGGGAAAAATTAAAAGAAGACTTGCTAGAATTTAAAAAGAAAATAGGATATGATCAATCATCACGATGTGACCGCAAAGGATACAATAAAACAGCAAGAGCATCATCATTGATGAATTTGAATTACTTGCATATCAATAAGATGAAAGTAGAGGGTTGAATAAAATAAATGAATATCATATAATTGTTTTCATGGTGTCACAAATATTTGTCAACAACTGAGTAATATATAGGCCAACAATCAATGTTATCCTTTTTTCTTGCAATAATATTAAATGATCATCACTTATGTCTTATATTGAATACCTGCAGTAAAATAAATATTTATTACTCGTAAATAACGTTGTTTTTACAGACAGATACAAATGTACAATAAATGTCTCTAATTTCAATTTGGAGTTTCCCACTGAGGGTTCGGTGTTGTATAATGGGACCGATGAGTTCTTGCTGCATGTCATAACACACGACCGAGCGGGTGTAACGGGTTTTACCATGGGTCACATCCGATTAGATCACTCTGTGTAGCCTTTACATTAGATATGTTATAAATGAACTTAAACGTCTGTCTCCTTACTGGTCTCCGATGTATATAGGGGATTCATATGATACATATTTTAGTATGCCATGATGGGAAAATCAGAAAATATGTTAGTCAATCCCATGAGATCTTGTCGCAAAAGGACCATACATAATTTAATTATCGACTGCAATTAAGAAACTCGTTCGTTCGAGGCACAGACATTCTTATGATCTCAAGCTGAATTTCATATGTGCATACATAGGGTCTATTATTAGATACTAAAGGACGTAAAATTGCACAGGATCTATAAACAGACGCTTAATTATGTGTTGACAGTTACTTTTAATAAAAATATTAGTAAATATGTTTAGAAGATGCACCCTTTTTACGATTGGACATATCGGTCAGGTGATAGCTTAGAGGAATTCAATTTATTTCTATGGGATGAATTATGTCACAAGATTAGATAGTTTTAAACATAATATTAAAACGCAATATCTGTCACTTAAGGGTATGTTGCGACATATCGTCGTAATACACACTTTGAAGTTGTAGATAAATAAAGGACTGAGCAATCAGATTTTCATTCTTATTTTTGAGTCATTCTGTTTTCTTGTGTTCCTGTTGTAACATCAAATCTTCAGGCATATTTGAGAGGGAACACATGTGTTTGGATTATTCAGTGTGAATAGAAAGTGCTTAATTTTGGGGGATTAATATATTACCCTGGATCTATTGTGAATTATTCAAAGGAATTCTGAACAGCATCATTTTGACAACAGCACGATTCTAGGCGGACCAGTGCATTTTAAGTCCTGACGCTTATACGGAAACGTTTCATTCTCTTAGACTTTCCTTATGCTCTTTTATGATTATTTTGTTCTTCTCACATGCTCATTGATAACTTTGTAACTAAATGATTTGTTATGCTTCACAAAACTTCTTTCTGTTACTTAGTCTATGACCATAAAGTTGAAGCATACAAAATATTTCGAGCTCTCCTCCCGAAAAACCGTTCCACCAAACGACAATCAGACCGCTGGCGCCAGTGGAAATATGTGATTTAAACCAAAGAAAAAGAGGTTTAAAGTACTACTCAACTTCGCCAAAGAATCTGACGAACTAATATAATACATTTCAGATTGTTGAAACTATGCACACTGGATAGCCCTATGAGATTGCATCAAGAAAGTCTTGCATACGTCAAGTACTTCCACCACACTAAATGGTATAACACTTGGAGAGAAGTAAAAACAGATATTGTTGACGTTAGTCTTCTGTTTAGAGAACATAATTCAGTGGCTAGATATCTTCCGGAGATGAAGAAAAACGATAGAGTAAATATTAGAAAATTAAGTATATACATCAGCCATTTAACAGAGTCCATCGTCATAAATGCCAAACCTCCTTCCATCCAATTTTCTCTGGATAAGCGTTTACACACTTTAGCCTTTCTAGTTTCGTTACATAAAACTATTTCATTTTGTTCAAAATATATCACTTCAAGAACTCCAGTAAATCAATAAGGTCATGATTATCTCTGCAAGGTGATGTTTTCGGCCAGCATTCACTTGGGGATGTAAAGACAGACAAGACAGGTATCACAAATATATGATATTGTTTAGAAACAATCTTTGGCTTATTACGGATATGTCGTACACTTACTTGCATGAGATTCCTATCCTGGTCGTCGTTATATTCTATTCTTTTCAGTCCATCACTCATCTCGGAAAGTTGGTGACGACCTATGTGCTAGTGGACACATTTTAATATATTTAAGAAATTATATTCTGAAACTAGAATGACTCAGGCAGAGAAAGGAACAGAACAGGTCAAATCGCGAAATATTTCAATACGTTTAGATCTAATACTTTCATGTACAAAGATACTTCAGTACGTTACTGGAATTATAATATCTAAACCATCAGCATTCCTAAACATATCAACGAACCAGAGTTTGATGATGCATGTAAAACTATCAAGAAACGGAAAAATTGCCCTTAACGTTTCAAAGACATTCCAACAATTGAAATCTTCTTAAATAACATATAAAGAGCAAACAAAAAGATGGATATTTCATGTCTCAAAGTTGAAATCTCACTACCCTGCTACATCATTACGGAATATGATACCATAACCACTGAAAAAATAAAAGCAGCTCTATCACATGTTTAAAGTAATTTAATGAAAAATCGTATCAGATATTACTCACAAGTTTCTAAAATCATCTGACAAGAAAACTATTCTAAACACTTCCGCGGTTGCACAACCTTGAAAAAAGGTTTCTCTTAATTTCGTAGCAGCAAATGCTGACGATTAAACATTTCGCTGTCCCAGAAGTACGAAGCACGTTGGCAAGAGTATATCATATTCACTTTTAAGTTTGGTAAAAAAGTATCTGACAAAGCTTTATTGCACTGCAAAACATTTTCCATACTATTTTGGAAGCTGGCGTCTTCTCGCAGTCTTTGCGTAAAGCAACAGCGAATATTTAACCCAAACATGGAAAGAACCGAACCGATTCTTCCAACTATCGTTCCATATAATTAACAAGCTATATTTGCAAAAACCATGTATTGGATAATAAATGACAGGCTGCTCTAGTTGTATCGAATCTAGAAAATTACTATCTGAACTTCAGTGTGGATTCAGGCACAAAAGGAGTGCCATCGATCATATTGTCGGACTTTAGGATTGCAAATATTTATTAGAGAATCTTCAATAGAGACATACTGTAAAGATGACATCTTTCTCGAATTGGAGGAGCTTACGGAAGTACGATATTATGAATGATAAATGGAACTAAGGTCTCAAGGGTCGCATTCCTAACTTCATGTAGCATGTTTTATAAGAAAGATAAGGAATCAATACCATTTCTGAATGTTATCATCATGAAATGTTGTGCCTCAGGGCTGCATAATTGCATTCTCGCTATACATTATATTAAAAAAAAGAAACAGTGAAATGTTATTTGATCTTTATTAAATCAAATTAGTCACACTTGGGAAAGGATATGAAATGACAAATTAAAAAAGAACTTAAGAGCACCATACCTACTCTTGGTTATTGATGTCACTCGTATGAGACAGAACAGAGAGATGAGGTGATATTGACTCATGCGTGCCTCCTGAAGCATGAATCTCGGCTGGAGCGTGCCTATGTACACTGAATTTCGACCTGCAAAGCAATGTCTTGTGATGAAACTGTACGAGTACAAACCTCTCATGAAAATATTGAACCTTTAAAGCGAATGCGATTTATACAAGACATGGTAATATTGTTTTAAGATACAGTTGTATTTAATCTAAATCGAGATGCTGGCATGAATTATGAATGTTGTTTATTGTTGTTTATAGTAAAACCAATGACAATTATTCCAGCTTGTCAGAATCCCATGTACTTAATTTATGTTATATATATATATATATATATATATATATATATATATATATATATATATATATATATATATATATATATATATATATATATATATATATATATATATATATATATATATATATATATATTATGTGTGTGTGTGTGTGTGATGTAATCATATTGTTGAATCGTTCTGAGCGTAGAACAAATTATAATGTTAAAATTAGTATTTTCTTGTGCATGTATATATCATATCATGCACATATTTGTTTATTTTATCATAATGTAATACACGATTCTAGTCTATATTGTATGATTCAGTTTATCCCGAATACTTGGTCCACACAAAATGGTCTTGAAATAAGTAGCTGCGTGTTGGGTGTATGCTAGCCAAGTTACAACCAGTCCAGAAATATGTCGCCTACTGGTTCAACATTTATTGAAGGCATATCACAGCCTTCGTTTGCAAGGAAACGCGAAGCTATCTGGTTTCCGCTGCAGACATTACTGAATATTATATTTGGGTGTATTTCTTGATCTTCCGCTCTATTCAAGTGCAAACATGTATTTATGATTCATCTTACATTAACAGTACAAGTTTACAGTTTCAGACAATATAACCTAATTCTTTTATATATTTGTTTGATAAAAATAAATGTTGTATGCTCGAGCAGAATAAACTGAAATATGTATTAGACAGTAATTTAATATTTTGTGTGAGCTGAATAGTTTGTTCTCTGTTTTGTTAACGCTTGTAATTTTGTTATCGGTTCTTCGGTCACTTTACCGGTCCCGTCTACTCAGTCTATTCCAGTATTGTCATCTTTCATATAAATGTAAACGTTTTCTGTTTCAATATAGATTCACAATGGATTTAGTAACATATGCATTCTATATTTGGTATTAGACTTGTTGCAGATGAATCCATTCATCATCCATTTGGATAACTCAATCCACCTTAAATTTGTTTTGTTAATTTATATCGTGGTCATCCAAACACACGAGCACCACACCCTCGTAATCTATTGTTCTCTTTTTAAAAATATTATTTGTATAATATCGTTTTCAGCTGAATTACTTTAGCACTTGTGATTTTCCTATAATTCTCCATTTGTTTTCCCAATATAATATTAGTCACCAATTTGAATATGTCTTAGGAGAATGTGGGATTATAAATTATTTGGTCTGCATCTTATGTCTAATCCTTGCAGTAGTTAGGCAGATCCAACGGAATCACCTAATCTACCTTTTAGATAAAGTCAGTATTATAATTTGAAAGGATTTTCATTGGACAGGCATGTATAAGAGATTTATAAGAGATTGTTAATTTTACATACGACCTTGACCCAGTATTCATTGTTTTCTTCATCATATTTATATCACATTATGATAATTCCCAAATCACCAGAAATATTTCATATTCTGTGAAATGTTCATCCGCAACTTTTCTTTAAACTTGCATCGTGAACTAGTCTGTATGCACTATAATAGTTGGCTGTGTCTAGTATTGTTTTTTTTAAAATATACTTTTAAGTTCTTCAAAATGTCAAAAGGTATCAAAGTATCATTCACAGTATAATAGTCAAGCTGAGGTCTCCAAGTGTTTGAAGGTTATACTGTATCTACAGATAGTATCAACTGTAATCTTAATTTAAGATTGTTTTAATAATTTAACGAATGAGTAAATCCATACGTATCGTTTCAATACATTTTTACAATGTGCATGTAAATGGCTCACCACTTACATTTTTATAAAGCGTTTCTATATATTACTCATAAATTGAAACTATCTACAAATGGATTGTCCTTGTAACTATCAATTATGTTTAATCACGTTTATAAACTATTGAAAACAATATAATCCGTGCTGAATTAAATATATTTATCATCGTTTCTTTATTAGTTGTACCTCTTCATCTGGGTCATTTGTTACAAACTTATGTATGAACTGTGTCAAGTTTGTTCTGCTTCAAATTCAAAAGGCGTTATTTAGTGCTTTTCCTCCATATTTACATTTTTATTTAATTATCACCTCTATCTTTATTTTCGACTATGTGAAACATGTTAAAACAATGGTTTTTCGAGTTTTCGAACTTTGTTACCCAGATTTTAGAATCTTACTCAAAGCATTTTAAACTACGTTCAACAAATATATTTAAATCCAAATGATTATATAAATCTAACCTGCAATTTTGATACACTATACTTTTATTGCAACTTTCCGTTATAAATACATTTAATTATATGTCTCAGCTTTCTTCGAGCAAGTGATATATATATATATATATATATATATATATATATATATATATATATATATATATATATATATATATATATATATATATATATATATATATATATAGAATACAAATCATATTGCATATAACAGTCCTTTCAAATGCACTGGATCCAGCAATGGATCACGTGTGTCAGGGATTGATAAAGATAAATGCAAAAAACTGACAAGCAACAGTGCAAAACTGGTGTTTTGTAAACAAGGTTTTTGTATTTTACTTGTCTGTCTTGTCTATGTGTCTTGTCTATGTTCTGTATTTGCCCTTGTTAAAGACTCATTAAGAGTCGAAAGCGCTCATGCTAGATTGATACTAGTTTTTCACTGTTGCTTATCAGTGTTTTGCATATATATATATATATATATATATATATATATATATATATATATATATATATATATATATATATATATATATATATATATATATATATATATATATAATATTAGAAATGCAATCCAGCCAGGCACAGGCAATCGTCTTGAATGTGTATATACTTTCGGTCCAACTTTGGTGTGCAAAATGTTGAATAAGCCTTCTGTGATACTGTCCATTTAAGCTTTATGCGATTCATTATGTGAGTTTATTCCGTCGTTAAGCATTACATACTTAGTGTCTTTATCTTCTGGGCGGGTAGCGTCTTACAGCGGATTGTTAGTCTAATTGCACTTTCACAGACCAAGATGCCGAAATTTATAAACGATAATCCTGTACAAATGTGTCTGAATAACACATAAGAAATCTTACAAATCATGATTCGTACCGATTTAAAATCGTACGTATAAAATAAATTGATTTCTTTGTACAATGCACATGGTTGATCAACATGCAGCAGGATTCAAGGCTAGATGTGATAATGCAATAGAAGCCTGCTTTCTTTACCTTCTGGAGACAACTAACAAAAATAAAAGAAATATCCAACAGTTTATGATGAGATCACGCCATATTGATCTTCTGAACACCTACTTGTACCTAGTACATATTTTTCTAAACAAGAAGTCAGATAAAGCAGCTGACCTTTGTCACTGTTTCTTGGGGTGATGCCATCCTTCTACGATGTCCACTATTTTAATGGGAATTACTCTTCGTAGCCAATATGACACAATTGGAATAAATTCTTTGTTGCGATAACATGTACACATTAGTTCAATGAGTTACCAAACTCCTTGATTTGGAGTATGCAAGCAAAATATGTAATGTGGATGATCTGGTTAACAATACTTTGATAGTGCTATGAATTTCAGAAGAGGACGAAGATGAGAAAAGGTTACATACGGAGTCGGACAAGTACGTCTAAAATATGATGTTGGTGATTAAAAGTAAAGTTTCAGACATTTGAGGTTTGGTATGTAATCACTGGATAGTGTACGTCTTATTGCCGGTTAACGGAAAATACCGTGGTGGTCTGTCAGTGAGAAATGTGTAATTAACAGACAGTTGGATAGAAAAGAACGTCAATCATTGCAAAGAATCTTCAAACAGCATCTTATATGTATATTCATTTTAAATAATTACATATAAAAATACGCAGGTGACTGTTTAAATCAAACGGCTTATTAATTGCATCGAGCCTGCGCATTCTATCAATGCTGATCACGTTCTGAAGGAGAGCTCAGCAGAGCTTTTCTATCGTTGACTACAACAGTTGGAACTCTATGACCAGCCAAAATGGTTAACGTTTCCATTTTACAAGAAAATGAAAAGCTTTATAAGTCATATGTGTCACAATCAGAAACACACACGTACAATTATCGATGGCATGGACGTTGTGCATGCTATTGGAATACCAAATATTACTGGTTTAAAGAGGTAATTTACGTCTTTGAGCAAATCATCAACGAAGAATTTTAAAGCAATTGTTATCTTACACAATAACAAAGATACTGAACTCAAAGAAACATCTTATAATACGCTTATACCTTGGTAATGCTTTCTGATAAATATAAATAGCATTCTTCACTGACCAGCACGGCGCACCTCCTCAACAAAAACCTTCAAAGAACAAAAACATAGCCCCTTTCAAAACATCCCCCAAAACATAAAAAGATCACACACAACTAAACCCCCAAACCCTCAAAACACATCAAAAAAACAACAAAACGCCATTCCACCAAAGCACATCAATCGAACAACAAAGACCACCTCCAGCAACAACAAAATAAGCCAAGAACAATTAAGCTTGGAATTACAGCAATTTACTGGCCGATTCAAAGTTTACTGCTTTTTATTAACTGAATTTGGCTCTGACGACGTTACATGCCTATCACACAGGCAAACATACAAAGGTAGGATAATGCAAGTTTCTTGAGGACCAAGGCATGGGAAATTACATGTACGAAACGTAAGTCTTACTGTGTATGTGCCCTTTTTGGTCACCACAATATAGTTAATCAGCTGGCGCTATAATAAGCAATTTTGTTTGGTTTTAGTTTAAACAATTTCAACAAATATAAACTGTCCTAAAGATTCACGTTTAGCTGTGAAACAAGCCATGAACATATTGCTATAAAGTTGAGGTTTTAATAGATGAACACTATGACGTGAAGGCACATATGAGTGTTTTTCAAAGCAGTTGGTACATGTTTTAAGCTTCGTCATTACCTGGCGAAGTTTTAGAAACTAAAACAAAATGAAATTATGTATGTGTCAGTTGATAATTTTTTTTTTACCCCATTCGTATTTTCGATACTGTACTATAGGGTAATTTGGCTAGTCAAAAGTTTTACTTACAATTTATCGTTTAAGATGTACTCATAGGAAGTCATATTCCCTCAATACCTTGTATACCAATCAAAAAGTGCACATAAACTTTAAATAATCATTGTAGCGTTTGCAAAGGTTGGGGTGGGATACTTCTAATATATTAATTAAAATATTATGGAAGCTCCACCCTGACTCGTGAAGTTATTTCCTTCGGCATCTGTCCGTCTTCGAGAGACGATGGTGTAGCTTCCGATTTGGGTGTCCTATCTGCACCTTCGCGAGTGGCTGAAGAGTCCGACCCTTGAGTGACAGTCTCTGTTTCACTTGCTGCAGGTGTATGCTGATGCTAGCTGAGGATGTTTTTGGTTCGCCTTCCTCCTGGCTCTCTTTGCAGTAAGGTTTGTATTTCTCATCTCCTCAGCTTTCTGAGTGCCCTGTCTGACAGCAAAACGCCACGCGGAGCGGTCGTCAGCACAGCTCTCCCAATTGTTTATGTTGATGTTGGCTGTCTTCATGTCCTTTTTGCAGACATCTTTTTAGCGCAGACGTGGCCTTCCAGTCGTTCGTGCACCTTCTACTAGCTCGTCGTACAGCAGGTCCTTGGGTATGCGACCTGGGTCCATTCTCTTAACATGGCCTAGCCAGCGAAGGCGCCTCCCGCTGAGAATGGAGAACATGCTGTTCATGCCGGTGAATTTCAGAACCTCTGTGTTGGGAACTTTGTCCTGCCACTGGATACGCAGAATACGCCGCAAGCATCTCAGGTGGAAGCTGTTGAGTTTCCTTACGTGACTCGCGTAGGTGGTCCTTGCCTCGCTGCTGTAAAGGAGTGTGCTGAGCACGCATGCCTGGTAGACGCGCAGTTTGGTCTTCTCGGTGAGGTTGTGATTGTCCCAGACCCTCTGGTTCAGTCTCGCCATAACTGCTGATGCCTTAGCAATCCGGCCATTTATATCAGTATCAACGGAGAGCGAGTTGGAGATGGTGGACCCAAAGTATGTGTAGTCCTCAACAACTTCCAGGTTGTACCCATCAATGGCGATGGTGGGAGAGGAGTCTGCGTCCTGCACCATTACATTCGTCTTCTTCAGACTGATTGTCAGTCCGAACTCCTTGCAGGCGTGGGAGAGGCGACATACCAGCTGCTGCAGTCCATCTTCCGTGTGTGATGTCAAGGCTGCATCGTCGGCGAAGAGCAATTCACGGATGAGAACCTTTGTAACTTTAGTCTTTGCACGGAGACGGGCGATGTTAAACAGCTTTCCGTCAGCACTGCCGACGGTTAAATTATATAGAACACGAAGATGAAATTCAAATAAAACAATTTAATAAAGGTGATAATTTTAAATGATAAACTAAACTCAATCACTCGTCCTCCCAGTGATAGCCTACTTCATCTCGTGATTTTCAGTGTGAGTTCGATTTTCAACTGGCCTTTGGTTCTACTCATCTCTTTATTCGATCCTCCCACTCCTCCTGGACTCTTCCGACTTCTCTCCTTCCTTCTCCTTTCTTCCGTCTCTCTATCAGAGACTATTGGGACCACTTTCGCTGGTCTGTCCCTCGAAGCCTCCTCTCCCGACTTCTCTCCTTCCTTCTCTTTCTTCCTTCTCTCTATCGGAGACACTGGGACCACTATCACTGGTCTGTCCCTCGAAGCTTCCTTTTAGAAGCTACACTTAGAATCATGTTCCAAGGTTTTTCCCGCCAATAACGTATGGCTGACCGGAGTTTGCTTTCTTCTGGCAATCTCTCTAACGAACTATAGTGAACTAAATCTTGCTGGCAGGTTTAAGGATATTGTACTTAGCCCAAATCAGGGTCCCGTCCCTATCTCGATTCTGATTGGGTAGTGCTGGGGCCCTGTCCAATCGACTAAGCGACCAATTCAACCTGGCTGTCAGTCTGCGTATCAAGAAGACAAGGCAAGCCCACTCCTTCTGGCAACTTCTTTGATCTGCCCAAGAGCCTACCGCACCAAGGTGATAATTGCACTTCTGACGGCCTTGGTCGAGCTTCCCACCCTAGCTACGGCAAACTTATGTAAGGGATATTGCTAGCCTGCGGTCATGTTTAACATAAAACAGTGGCTTGTCCGAATTACCTTGATTATACATGTTTCTAATTTAATTTTTGGGTTGGGCAAACGCCACAATCATCATACATTAAAGGTGAAAACAAATTTTAGAGACCTCATTAGTTCCCACCTTGCGATTTGCGTCACTTTGTATTTGATGAATATAACTTCGAGCGATACTTCAACATAGAGAACTTTTATGATTATGATCACTGACTGCACCTTCATCCGACTATTGTCTAAAATGTGTTTGCTGTGGAGTGTTACACAAAGGCATCAGAGAGGATACGTGTAAATAATGATCACCATTAAGATAATATCGGAAATAACATTTAACCAGCATTGTACTAATGACGTTAAAGGTAGCCACTAATGGCGAATATCAACAGGGAATCACGACTTAATAGTTTCTTTTAATAGAATCACCATCATTTTAGGCATGAATTGCATCCGAGTCTTCATGCCTGAAACACGTTTTAATGGATTGAACGGTCTCCCTAGTGCATATGCTTATCATTACTATTTTTGTCAATATCAAAGTTGAAAGAGGTCACAGAGATATCTCAAAAGAGCCAAGTTAAGATTGAGTAGATTTGTTTTACCTCTACCGGATTTGCTTGGACATATCTAAACGCCATGCTATTGTTTTTGCTTATGATAAAGTAAACAGTGCCGACTCAGATCTTCCATGATAGAGCGGGATCTATGCTGTTCACACAAAAGAGTGACATACAAGAGATAACACGGCACTTCAAATCAGTTTGAATTAAATGTTGATATTTGTCAAGTAACCAACACTGGATTATTATCATAGTGTCTAGAATGATATTAAATCATTATAACGAATCACTACTTCATTTAAATGGATTGCTGAGTCATTGAAACGGATTATCAAATCGTTTGAACTAATTAGTCAATCATTAAAATAGATGGCGTAATCGTCTAAACGGATTAAAAGTCGTTCAAATTTATTTGTATAACGTTATTATGACTTAGAAAAGCATTATAATAGATGCGAATAACGTTATAACGGATTAATACATACCTGGAACGAGTCAGTAAATAGTTTGGAAGGTTTAGTATACTGTTATAAGTATTACTAGTTTCAAGGGAATACTAATTGTATCGGGTTTTGAAATAGATCTAATGGATTGCTAAATTTGCGTGTTGAAATAGTTAATCGTTTTAGTGTATTAAGTAGACATATATATGCGATGTAGGATATACTGTAATCTTCTACAAACATATTCCAGAAGAAACTACAATGCACTCTGAACTATCTTCACTAGGAAGAAAAATCTCAGATTTTCCTTTCATGTACACATTCAACAACGTTGTGAATTCCGATTCTACCATATCTACAATTTACAGTTAACATTGTCCCTTTTCTTTCTTCTTATTTATAAAATCATCTTGAGCACAATGTCAACCAGTCGTCTGTTTCACAATTTAAAAAAATACAAACTCATATGGACGCATGATAAAAGCTATTCGAGAAGTTCTTTTGTTATCTTAACTATGAGTCCATTAAGAGTACATGGTCGTGAGTTTCGTTTGATATCGTAGTTCCAAGAATAAAACGACGATCAAATTTCCAATGACAAGTGTGTGTGTGTGTGTGTGTGTGTGTACAAGTTCTCTTCAACTACACACCCTACCCCACCCCTACCCCAACAGAACCTGCACTGGCCAGTATAACTATTGAGATCACGATAGAACAAAAGAAGACCCAAGTAGGAACATCAACCCATTGGACGCTAGCGGCAAGCTATCTCACCAATACTGAGCCAAAAACGGGAGCCCACATAGGCAGGGATGAAATGGCAGTGATCGGTAAATGAATCTAGCTTTGTTTACATTTAAAGTGTAAAATCATTTTCAAGCACTAATTAAACATGATAATGTTTGCTATTGTCTTCGGTTTATGTGATTTAATTGTCATCCAGTTTATATATATAAATATATATATATATATATATATATATATATATATATATATATATATATATATATATATATATATATATATATATATATATGTAATACACATAACCATGCAGAGAATTACATCTCGTCACAATAATTGGTCTTTGGTGCCTATATTTCACACTTAATTGACTCTAACTCAGTCTCAAGCATTAATTATGCTAGGGTTATAAAATTAGATGATTTTATACCTGTTAATATTAGCATACCCTAAATGACCCACTAAGGTAAATGTCACCTAATTTTAAGTGCTTATGTTCGGTGTCTGCGTTAGCTCATGACCAAGAAGATATCTTAGACAGAATACGTGAAACAAACTAATATACAATACAAGAATGTACATCCAATAAACCAACTGCCTTGAAAACTTACTTTACATGATGTGAAGAACTGCTCTTGGAAACATAGTTCGTCAGTGGTAAGATTGTTCACTGGGTTTAATTAAAATATTAAATTAGTTTTAAGTCATAATAAATTAGGAGATAAATTAAGATGAGTAATATAGAAAGACAGATGATTTGCCGCAATTTTTTTAAGTTTTCTCCGTTTTAAAACAGGACTTTATAAGTCTAAACCGATTCAAATTTTAGACAGTATTTAATGTTTGGCAATTTAAATAGGTATGATTCTAAACGCTGCAACAATCGGTTTGAACAGAGCGTAATACGTCGATTCACTTTGCTAATTAATGTACCTTCTTACATTAGGGTTATCTTGCATACGCGACGTGCATGAGCTGACGCCTGCCTCATGAACCTAATTATCATAAGCATATTATTTATAAATTTGCACAGAAGCTAAATAGGTAAAGTGGTTTGGATTTACTTTTAGTTAGGCTTGAAAATTGTTTAGCTTGTTTGCTGACTGCCTGTCACAACTAGCACTAGAGATCAAATGCGTAACTTGGGCTGCAAATGAACAGCTGCATTTGCTTACGTATTTACGTATGTTAGCTACAGAGATAAATATCTAAATATCAAGATGGTTGAGGGGTGATAAAAAGTATGCTATAATACTAGTGAACTTTATTTATGCAGAAGGCACATGCTGATTATTTTAGCTGCCTTGTCACAAAAAAATATTCACAATAGCTCTTTGCTGTCAAAACTGAATGTAAAAATAGGGGTTGGTGGCAGTGCTTGTTCAGGATAAAAGCCACCAATTATATAAAGAATTAACCTGATTGCCGCAGTCAAAATCTCATATGCATGCTTTCTACAAAAATCATTAGTTTGTTTTTATTTGTATCTATAATGATTTTTCTGCAGTATGTCATTGTCAGATGAAAATTCTATAGATAAACTGTCCAATGAGACTGTAATGAATGCATGCAGACTCTTTTGCTATTTTGTAGCATAAGTAAATATAACATGCTTCTGCGCTGTCATCAGTTAAGAGAATTCCACTCTCACTTAAACGTGCAGTGCTCAACAGGTGCACGAAAGTCATTGCGAATTGTGCAATTCACGTTTTACGAGCACAGCCAGAGCTACGATCAGAACAGACAGTGATACGTAATATTACAAGAATGGATAGCAATGAAAATCCAATATTGGAAATGGTCAACATTTCTCAATAGAATTCTAACACTGTTGTAAATTGTATCATTCACAATCAGTTTCAGTACATGTAATTAGACTTCTCTCATACATTTTATTTAACATATCACTTTATTCAATATTAGACAAAAATATACATGGGGATACTACTACTACTACTACTACTACTACTACTACTACTACTACTACAAATAATACGCCTTCTTCTTCATCATCATCATCATAGTCATTATTATTATTATTATTATTATTATTATTATTATTAACACCAAGAACAACATTAAGAGCAACAAAACAAAGAGCCATAATCTGAAGCGATAAAAATCGCCATTTACTAGTTTTCAATGTGCATTGATTCGTATTTTATATTGTATATAATGTATAACTGATACAGCGAAATATGTATTGGACAAATTTACAAAACACATACGATCCTTATAGGAGACCTCTTAAAAAATGTCATTTTGCAGGAAATTTAAGCAAGTAGTTTTTTGTGTGAAACTCATGCAATTGTTAGCGACGAGGAAATTTTGTTTCCATTTCTGCAACAGTTTTCATCAAAAGAAAGCGTGGGTTGTCGAGACAACATTATGTGTCAGATACCGTCTTGATGTTCTTGACATATAATGAACGAACAGCGGAAAACATTGGGCGTTGATCCGCTTACAAGTAATAACTGTTGTCATTAGCTCTTGTTCCCCGCAGGATGCATTACTTGTATCAATAGATTATATTTTTTAAAAAGCCTAAATCTTATCACTCCCTCTTGTTTAGGAAGGTTTGATTACAGAGATTCGTTTCAATAGTTTCGATAATATTAAACATGTATATTACTTGTATTTGTAGAAGACTAAGTGGATTAAATTCTCATGACGACAAATGAGATATAGATATATAGACGTAAAATGCTTGATTTTATTGAAGTACAGATAACAGATCATTGCAGAGTATATATATATATATATATATATATATATATATATATATATATATATATATATATATATATATATATCTGAAACAAACTGACAACGAACATTGCAAAATTAAAAATTAGAATGTAACTAGCCTTATCACTTTCGATTCTGAATGAGTCTATATAAAAGGCAAATACAATGACAGGCTGTTTCTACAATACGTAAACTTTTAAATGTATTAATGTATTATGTTTCAACAAGCAATTATATATATATATATATATATATATATATATATATATATATATATATATATATATAATATGGACAAAATATAAACAAACTATTTTAAAATAACGAATGACATAATTGTAGTTATGAACTGTTTTTCGAAGAACTAAGTCCAATTATAAAGTTGCAAGAAACTAGGTCAATGACTAAAATTCATAAATATGTGTTGAAAAACTTACACTAACCTCTTAAAGCTGAGCGCCAAGCGAGGTAGGTGTTAGTACCATTCTTGCAGGTCTTTGATAGGATTCGGCCTGGGATTAGAAATCACGACCTACCACATCAGAGGCGGACGCTTTAACCGGTAGGCCACCGGAGCGGTCTATTCAAACTGCAAGAAAAGTAGAATAACTAATCTTTGTCATAGCACGAACGAAAGAAACTGCTCGAAAGTCCACAGGAAGAAAAATGGTTCCGTATAATTATTTGCTTTACAACAACATGAAGGAATAGAAGATAGAAAACTATCAAATATAATATATAAATGTCAAATAATACTAACCAAAAATACAATCATTTTTCACGAGCCGCACGAGCAAACCAAAATAGTAAGAAACAGGGAACTAACAGAGTTGGAAAAATACCCTCAATATTTATGGTAATGGTCACTCAAGACCTAAGAAACACAGATTTGACCAAACTAGCGGAACGTTTGAATAGGGAAGAAAGAGCGGAGACATCGCAAGGCTGAAAGGAATAGAACAATATCGTACCATTTGGGGAACTAACAATAGTAGGGAAAAGGGCGCTAGTGAAATAACCAGAACACACGATAAAGAAAATTAAAAAAAAAGAAAACATATGAACTTCACATTTCGGAAATATCTCTTGAAATTCCATCAGAAGCTAAGTTGGAGCGTTTCTAACAGAAATTAAAACAAAATGTGATACGAGTTAGAATTGACACTCATCCGAGATACTTCTATCAAGAATTGAATACGAATACTAGAAAAATAAAGAGAAAAACTATACTCGATGAAAAAGGTTTTCTTTCTACACGGCTCTCTGGCTAAGACGTGATACAAACTATGCATTTTCCATAAAATGTGCAACAAATCATGGAAAGCGAGGCATGCGCCCTAGTGTCAGCATAAAAAGAGCTAACAAAACAACAAGGGACATCTCATAGCAGCGCGTTAACAATCTTTCCAAAACAGATTAAATAGTAATACAAAAAGAAAAAGATAAACAAACAAAAAAAAAGACAGCACCTGACCAAACAAGATAAGAGAGAAAATGGCAAACAACAACAACCAAAAGAGCAACAAAAGAAAACAAGATAAACCACAGAACCATCAACAAAAGCAACCAACAACAACTAAAAGAACAAGAAAAATAAATACAAGAACAACAGTTTCAAAACGACAAACCTAGAATCAAGAACGCAAGCATGGAAAACTATGAGATCTAAACCAACACGTATCAGTAACAAAGAAGATGGTAAAAGAGAGATAAAAGGTTTCTAAGGAATATCAAAACGACCAATCAGAAACATTAAGAAAATGAAAAGGAAAAACTACTTCTATAAATTGACATACGACAAAGCGCTAGGAGAGGAATACTAAAACGCCCAAGAGATGGACAATTTATCTGAAATTGTAATAATATGAAAAGATTACGAAAAAAATCCAACAAATAATAGCTCCGTAAGGACAAAATCACATACCATCAATTACACACTCTATGCAAATGATCCACAAAAATAAAATTTTAACTAACTTGCAAAATGTTAAACAAATCATAACTAAAGATTATAGCACAAACTTGATACAAAATACACTTGGCCTTCGGGTAATATTGCAGTTAGGGAGGGGGACTACCTTGAATGATCTGAAAAGATCAAATAAGTGAACGCTCCGAAAAATAAAAGAGGAGAAAAACATGTCGATTAGAAACAAGACTGCGATTTTAAACTTGCTTGCATAAAATATAAGATAAGAATTGGAATTGTTAAAACATTTACAACTGCTCCGGTGGCCTAGTGGTTAGAGCGTCCGCCACGGAAGCGGGAGGTAGTGGGATAATTTCCCGGCCACATCATACCAAAGACTTACATCATTAAGATGTTAGTGTTAGGACTGGTCGGCCTGATGTCAGGATAATGTGACTGGGTGGGACATCATGCTACATGTCTGCGGCATGATGCCCCAGTGCTAGACATCACTATAAACTGCCTCACTGCAGACATCGTAGTGATATGACTGAAAAATTGTTAAAGCTACGTTAAAAATCCCAGTAAAAAATAAAACTTTGCCATTGAAATAATTGCTTCCTACTTTCAGGATGTTAGATATATCACATGATGATTTATATGACCCAGATCCTGTTATGATTGGATGTTATGAAGAAAAGATAAACCAGTCGTCAGCTAAAAACCCTTGTAATCGTATTTTCCGTCAGGATAAGCCGGTAGAAAGTTTTAATCTTGAACTACGGTACACAACCAGCCTTATCAGTTTATTACTGTGCCGCAGGAAATATTATCATTAACGCAGTCACTTTTGTGTAATTGGAAAAGTTGACAAATGCAATATCGAAACCTATACATTTAGTAAGTAGCACGGTGATAACGTATAAGCTGCCTGCGCTTGATACAAAACTTTCGTTCCTTCGCAAAGTGAAACAGAATTTCGTTCATGAGATTAGTTCAAATTAGTTAATTACTTTAAATGCGCTTTCCATAAAGACGAAAAGAGCAACATTTACGAAAAAGTTTAGGTTAGTATATATTAGAATCATTAAATACAACCGCATTTGTTATCAGAATTAATCATTACTATCTTGCACTTATTTGTATTTTAATAACATAGATAATGCTCTTGAGTTCACTTTATTAACCGTGAATGCATTACAATGGCATAGTGTCACATTATTGAGTGTGAATGCATTACAATGGCATAGTGTCACCTTATTGAGTGTGAATGCATTACAATGGCATAGTGTCACATTATTGAGGGTGGTGCATTTAAATGGCATAGTGTCACCTTATTGAGTGTGAATGCATTACAATAGCATAGTGTCACATTATTGAGGGTGAATGCATTACAATGACATAGTGTCACCTTATTGAGTGTGAATGCATTACAATGGCATAGTGTCACATTATTGAGGGTGGTGCATTTAAATGGCATAGTGTCACCTTATTGAGTGTGAATGCATTACAATAGCATAGTGTCACATTATTGAGGGTGAATGCATTACAATGACATAGTGTCACGTTATTGAGTGTGAATGCATTACAATGGCATAGTGTCACATTATTGAGGGTGGTGCATTTAAATGGCATAGTGTCACCTTATTGAGTGTGAATGCATTACAATGGCATAGTGTCACATTAGTGAGTGTGAATGCATTAAAACGGCATTTATATTTGAGTGAGTAAGCTATTGTTCTTTCCATTCCACTTCATTATTCTAACAACTGTTTATAACGTGTGCTCAGAAAACTATTTGCAATTCAAATTATTGCTTGGGGGCAGTTCTTATATATACAAAATACAGCTATAATTTAATTTACTGCATGTTTACTTTTTACAACATGCATACTATTTCCTGGTGAGCTTGGATCCTTTAGAAATGCTTCATTATGATAATTTTACAGTATAAGAAAGAAAACCGCAAGCAGATCAGAATAATTTGCTTAACAGAAAGATGTATTTGCTGATGCCTATGTAATGCGAAGAACGATATTGTGGTTTCCTATTTATTTTTCAAATACATTCGTGTAAGGTATATACGATGATATTTATAATAGACCTTGTTTATATAAAAACGATCCTTATTGCGCACACTATAAACCTCCGACCATTAAATCGTATAGCAAATCTAGAGTGTCTACCTTCTTTGGAGTAGTTGCAACGAAATATTTCACGAGTGAAGTGAAAAGCATTACATGATCAAGAGTTGCGAAGTCACCAGTGACCATAGAAAATGCTTCCACTTCACGAGTGAAATGCTTCGCTAAAACTACTAAAAAGAGGATTTTCTTTTTAGTATGTATTAAAGGCAAAATCCGTCGAATTGAAATGATTTTGACCACTTCATTCTATACCAATACAATTAACAGCTACATAACTACATTGAGAAATATAAGTTCTTAAATTTACAATAGTTTAGAACAACGATATCTTATAAATTTATTTTGTACCAATTCTGTTTAAAATCGTGCAGTTTGCCAAATTAGTGATTGTTTTCCATAAAATCGAGAATTGTTTAGCTAACACATTTCTTCACAGATTGGTACAGTACACATTTTAGGGCTAAGACTACTGTAGAAATATCACGGAGTGGTCATAACTGATAGACTTCAGAGTGTAACATCCTTTACCAAAATATCTTAAAGATTATAAATTTGCTTGTATCAATTTGGGCTCTCTTTTGTCTTGATTTCTGCATTCAAACGCGAATTTTTGGACTTGGTAAACATTCCAGTCTAATTTTGATTGTCACTTAATTTTGGTTTGCAATCAACATTCATTCATCAATGCTAGATTTCAACATCCTTTTAAAACAACAAGATTTAGACTGTGTTGGGAGTTAGACTCGTTACTTCAAAACAATTTTAATACTATATTTAGACAAGAGCTTTTGTTAACATTGTGTCCATTTCGTCGTAGGGCGCAAAAGGCACCATGTAAAGGTGACAATCTATATAATAATAACAGTTCATGCAAGTTCAGTTGAAAAATGTGTTGCAGGCTTAGTGTGGAAAACTAATTAAAACAGTTACATTTTTCTACTCTACTGTTTGATGATAGGAGTTCAGTCATTTTGAGAGTTTTTATTTTAATTTATAGTACATGCTTATTGCTCATCATGAGAGAGAGAGAGAGAGAGAGAGAGAGAGAGAGAGAGAGAGAGAGAGAGAGAGAGCTAAATACGGCAATAATACTTGAATAACATCCTTGAGGTCAGATATATTTCCGTAATAGAAAACGAAATTCGGTCTAAACGTGATATCGCAATTATACTAACAGAGCGTTGTTATATAATCCTTACAAAGGACAATGACACCGAGGGGGCTGGTTGCAAAGGTAATTAAGTAAAAATTCTTCTTTCGAGTATATGACTCTTTGTAGCTTGGACATCAGAAACGTAATAGATTTGCATATTTAATCTTTCTTCCCTTATACGCCTCTGAGTCTAGATCAGAGAATCTGACGTTATGGGAAGACCATTCTAAACATATACCACGTATAAATAAAACAGCAGATCGAATGCGAAAACTCGTTTGCGTCTGGGCTGTTGGCTAAGATTTCTCATCATTGAATCCAATGAATCCAATGATGAGAACAAGCAAAGAATCAAGTTATCACTTTTTGTTATAGCTAAAACACTTCAGGCTTTAATGGAAAAGCCAACATCCTTAAACGTGCCTAGTTTGGGCCAACTACTTGAACATCTACTTCGTTCCACGAGGTTCATGCAGAAATCCAATAAGGTATGTATTATGAACATCTCTCAATTCGTCCAGGGGTTTTGTTCTCTGTTGAAAGCTTATGACACAACGTAGAAATAAGTCATACTGTATGGCCAATTGGTTCGAAGTTTTAAATGCCGCCTACCTAACTTTTTTTAATATTTTGAAATACAGAAATATTTAGGGTTACAGTAGGCAGTATCAGTTTTTATGAGCCATCGCTTTATCTACGGCGAACGACACATTCTCTCATAATAATCTTATTAGGTCATCTCCTTAGCATAGTCAATAAACCAGAGCGTTCGTAGTCATACATTCTTGTATATATACAATTCAAAAGAAAGTTGGAGCTGCTATTGCAACATTCCAATGCGCCACCTGGAGCTGTTTACCAGATAGCCGTAAATGCTTACTTCAGAAATCAGAGCCATTTCCAGAGGTTTGAAGTAACCTAAAACAGCTCAAAATTTCATCACCTTTTCTTTTTTTCTTTCCAAGCTGAAATCCTTCATATTTAATAACTTGTTCATATCGCAAAGATTACCGAACATGTTGCAGTCTTAGAATCTAGGAGAGTGTTATGAAATATTGTCTTCATAGTCATATTTGCATTTAGAGTAAGGAAAGGGCGGAGAAAGCAACCGAATCCACCATTCAGTAATAAGCTTGCATATACTGATTTCAATCATCGTATAAATCAGTACCTCCGTCATAGCTGGCAAAATATATGAATAGCAACTCCACAAACTTCATTACATCAAACTATGTAATGGAGTATACATAATTACATCGAACGAATGGAAGAGAGGAGATGGTAATTTGCGTATCGGCAAACCTATTTGACCTTAAATAACCCTTACATTTTATAATTGATTTTGTTTTAATTGATAATTTACTATTTCGAGGGGTTTATCGTCCAAACACTTTGCTTACTCGAGTTATATATATATATATATATATATATATATATATATATATATATATATATATATATATATATATATATATATATATATACAGCAACGAGTATCCTGAGGTGTAGCAAAGTACTACTATATATATATATTCTAGGTATGTATTGTCGTAATCCCATTGCGCCTATGGAGGTAAATACAGTCCTATTTTGTATATATTACAATGAGAGATGGGGATTCGCCAAATATAGTGGCTGAGTGTACAGCAAAACTACAAAGAATGAAGCGTCATATATGATGCTTATACATGTACATATGGTACAGGTTAGATAATGTTTAATACCCGTGGGTTCGACGGTCCGTAGAGTACCAATTAAACATTATCCTACCAGTATGGTAGCATTTTTTTCTATTGAATATTAATTCTGCCTATTATTATCAAGCATTATATAAAAAGGATGTCACCTAAAGAAACCGTAAACTTTAACAAACAATTTGTTGGGTTGGTCAACATTTTACTTTACATTAACTACTGAAAGATTCTGTAGTGCGGATCCAGTGGACTTACAAACGAAGTACCCAGTGACAGACACCTTACCATTTTACAAACAATTTGTTGGGATGGTCAACATTTGACTGTAAATCAACTCCTGAAAGATTCTGTAGTACGGATAAATTATGATATGAAACAACGTACCCAGTGACACAAAAACAGCGGCTAATCTAGTTTGGTATTAGACCAACCGATACCAATAATTTACACAATGAGGTAGTTGGTATCGTTATAGTGCTTTACGCTCTGTTATTGACAACACATTAACTGTACTAGTTTATCAGCTTATAATTCTTTTTCTCTGCAATATTTAATCAAAACTGACCATGATGTGTATATTTGACTCAGTAAGATAGATTGGTTATTGATGGGATGCCACGGCTCATCATTACAACCCACACTATAGGGTGTAGAGAACATTGGAATACAGTTGCATCAACTGACACTACCGCAGTCGACCCAGATTATCTAGACTCAAACCAGATTCAAACCCGGAATCCACTGACTGTGAAGTATCATGCGCATACTACTTAATCGACTGCGGCACACAAGTTTCCGCCATCAGGTAGTTGGTATTGAATGTAGTTACATATTTGGAAATACATTTTTTCATGTGATATGCTGAAGCATCATTTACAAGTAGCTTTGCTTTGGTTTTTGTCGGTGAACAAGTGTGTTTTAATTAACCTTGATTTAGATAGAATCTATTTTCTCTTTCCAGTGCTGCAGTCATACTAGTTAATCGACTGCGGCACACAAGTTTCCGCCATCAGGTCGTTGGTATTGAATGTAGTTACATATTTGGAAATACATTTTTTGATGCAAAGGCGGGATGTGATATGCTGAAGCATCATTTACAAGTAGCTTTGCTTTGGTTTTTGTCGGTGAACAAGTGTGTTTTAATTAACCTTGATTTAGATAGAATCTATTTTCTCTTTCCAGTGCTGCAGTCATACTAGTTAATCGACTGCGGCACACAAGTTTCCGCCATCAGGTAGTTGGTATTGAATGTAGTTACATATTTGGAAATACATTTTTTGATGCAAAGGCGGGATGTGATATGCTGAAGCATCATTTACAAGTAGCTTTGCTTTGGTTTTTGTCGGTGAACAAGTGTGTTTTAATTAACCTTGATTTAGATAGAATCTATTTTCTATTTCCAGTGCTGCAGTCAATTTTGATTAAAAGTTAACAAGATGCTGATGGTATGCCATTGGTCTTTTAAATTATCGTACTCCTACACATTGTTGAAACTGCTTTCTTCCGGACTGAAATGGTTTGAATTCATTTATGTAATCGACGCATTAAAACATGACAAACGTTGTACGTACCCATTTGGTTTTGCGTGGTTATTATGGTGTTCGATACGGATATTAAATCCTTAGTTTCGCATCATACACAGAGTCTGAAACTCTCTAGTGGTTTACACTAGTATTTGTGCATCGATATTCTTCATTACACTGAATTAGACGTTTATGAATGTTCAAGTTATTTTTTTTCATTTATCAACAACGTTGAGAGCAAATATCTGAATAGCGTTAAAGACGGTCTGTAATATAAATACATACCAAAGTTCTGGGGTGGGTGGGGGTGGGTTCTAGTCTGAAAAGAACTGTTTAGATATAATGTATGAATAAATATCAATTGGACGTATTGCATATAGTGCTAATGCCAAATCAAACTTGTTCTCGATACACGTATGTGATTTTGTGCATATCTTAATGCGGAACAATTGTCACGGTTTTCTCGAAATGTGAATATTAAATTGACATAAGACGTTAAAGAATTTCATCAAATGCTAACAGTGAAATAAATATATATGCAATGTATAATATAAATAGTTTCAAGCAAATATCCTTGGCTCACGAGCAAGATCGGATTCAATGAGCTTGAGACTACAAAGTTCTCAACAAATATTTTAACAAAACCATGTCAATAATGGCAGGTAAAGTAATTAGTTGTTTTATGTACGTATTAATGTATAAGAATCTTATGTTAGTCCAAAATATGGAACCAGATGTTCAAACTTTGCCTGCATAAACATAAAGTTTGTTTAAATGAGCGCTCCATGCACCTGATGGCTCGATGCAGAACGCTTTAAAATTGTTACGTTCGAGAAATTGACCCTTTAGTTCATAACACTAACAACAAACTTCATCATAAAATAATACTAAATTAGAACAAAACCAGCCCAGAATGAAATGCGAATTCATTCTTATCTGCCCAGTGCTTTTAACTATTAAAGATAAATCTGTAATCTCGTGTCTATACCCGAAAACTGAACTTCAGTCAATGTACACACTGTATGTCAAGTATTTCAAGATCTTAAATTACATGCATGTACTTAACAGTATTTACCAATATTTAAGAAAATAGAAGGAAAAAAAAGAGTGGAACCAAAGTATTGCTAAATATGTGGAACAAACGTATAGCTAAATGTGATGAAAAATCTGGAATAAAATATTGCTAACTGTGTAAAACAATAGTATAGCTAAATCTTTGGAACAAAAGTATAGCTAAATGTGAGGAACTAAAATATCGTAAACATATGGAATAAACGTCTAGAGCTAATTATACGGAATAAAATCATAGCTAAGTATGTGGAAGACGCATAAAAAACATGTATAACGAAAGTATATTGAAATGTGTGGAACAAACGTATAGCTAAATGCGTGGAAGAAAAACATGGTTAAATGTGTGGATAATGGTGTAGATAAATTAGTGGAACAACAATATAGCTAACGTAGTGGAATTTAGAAAGAGAAAACACACAAGAGTGGTGAAGTTTGGCAGTACATAAGTTGTTTTTACGCTCTTATAAATTGGTTAGCTCCTTAATGAATATAATATGCAACATTACAAACAGATAACAATAACATAGTAGATAGACAATGTAGCTGTAAGAAATGTAAAAGTTGATATCAAAAGTATTGACCAATGTCTTAAGTAGAATTTAAAAGAAATTTTAAACATTATTGGAAATGTTTTATCCTTCTTTGAAAACGAAGGAACCATGCCTTTTCACTGAAAGGATCACAAGCAAAGATAAGGGAGGGTGGCGGTACAATACAATTCAAAGTAAACTATGTTT
This sequence comes from Unio pictorum, assembly GCA_030141615.1. Classification (NCBI taxonomy): domain Eukaryota; kingdom Metazoa; phylum Mollusca; class Bivalvia; order Unionida; family Unionidae; genus Unio; species Unio pictorum. Next base: position 5,770,836 of record JARLTB010000110.1, read on the forward strand.
ATAACATTTTAATAATAAGATGATACAAAAGGGCAACTTGACAAACTTGACCTGCTGATACTAAAAGGAACTTAAATATTTGGTAGTGGTAATTGCACTAGCTAGTAATAAATGGCACAACAAATTTATGCCCAAAAGTTAGAATCATAGTAGGAAGACCAAATTGATCTGAGATCGATCATCACATTAGCTATACCTAAGAGCTAAATGACATACTATTTCTGGTTTTAGACACAAAGAATATTATATGTTGCTCCCACCAACAACGCCAATAAAAATGCTTCTTACTCAGTCCTATCCATGGTTTGGAAATTTTAAGATGCAAAACCAATGAACTTTATCAAACTGCTAATGTGTTCCAGTATAATTATTGGTCATATATTTACCCGTTAAAAATATCCATTTGTATCATATGGTGATTTCGATTATTTTGCTACACTAATAACAAGGCTATTTCTATTGACGAATTTATGTCTCCAACCTTATTATTGTCTGATGGATAGGGAGGATACGTTTTGAACCAGTGACCGGAAATTACTGACCAGCAAGGCTATCTTTGGTGGAATTGTAATATATTTCATTGGTTAGACTGGTGAAGTCATTACATAATAAAATTTGCAAAATATTGCATAGGTTTCTTTATCTTTTGCACTTCTTTTGTTGTCTTTGACGTGGTTATTTAATATTTCAAAAAATGTTTTTTTCCTTATGATTTTGTTCCAGCATAAGGTTCCCAATCACGATAAACATATCAGTATAAGGATGAAGTAAAACAGCAACCTAGACTTAAAATTAATGAAGGCTGGTGGTAATTTGGGCTCTGACGGGCAGCATCACAATAAATCTAGTGGAAGAGCTAGTGCTTCGGCAGTTTGTGATGACAAGTCAGTAGATGTTGAATTGTTTACCTAGCCCAAGAGGAAGCCATAAAGAGCTATACAATGCACATCAGTCACAGCTTGTGGACGCAGTATAGTCATTTAGTGCTAACTATTAAGATGAGACTTGTGCCCTAGGAATAGTACTTTTAATAGTAAAGTAACAGTAGAAAAAAACGTATCCTGAATAATCAGCGGAGGATAGAGTTCAAACGGCGCCTGGGGGCTGGTTAGCACAAATTAGTAGAATAATAGGGGCCACGCCCAAGCCAGTGCCCCGGGATGGTAATCATTATGATCAACCTTCCCTCTAAGCGAATGGTAGATGTGCGCGCAGTGCTCGCGGCACTGCGCAAGCATTACTGAGACGAGCAAAATTTAACGTTGGATTAAGCAAAATTTGACAATTCAGTTGCGCGGGGATGCATGAGCAGCTGCACATCTTAGAGGGAACGTTGATTATGATTCGTCCGATAGACAAAAACAGTAAACAAATATCGGCAATTTGCATATTTATTGAAGATCAAATGAAATTTGTAGCATTTCCAAATATAGTTGATCTGCCCTAAGGCTAATTCTCAAAAATTGAGCAAAATATAGATTAGACTATTGTTTCCCAAACGACCAAAACCCATCAGTTATGCTCCCAAGCGATATTTCAATTCGAGTATGTTAATGCAGGGGGAAAATACAATGATTTGACTTCTGGTCAGTTTGTAGAGGTTAGGGTTGAATTCTTAGTTACATTTCTTAGAAGAGAAAAGAGAAGAAATGGATCTTGTGAATATATTTAATCCTATAATGAATTGCATGGAACATAATAATTATTGGATTAATAGTTTGCCTCGATCAGATGAATTAAAAGTGGTCTAGGGTGGTGATGCCTGTATTATTTAAACACTTTTATAGTCAATATAGTTTAGACAAAGAGTAAACAAATCGAAATCTGAGTGTAGTTAATAATGACCATTTTGCTTCAAAGTTCAACAACTGAAATCCATTATGAGGAATTCCATAATGAAAATTAACTGGTAGTTACTTGTTCAACACATTTATGTTTCTTGTCTATTTAAAGATAGAAAACGAATGTCTCATCTGAGAGCATGTTAATTATCCGCACACAAATCCTTCATGATTAGTCTTGTTAATTAGGAGATAAATCACCCGGTGTTCTCAGTGACGGTTATGAAACGTCCAACAATAATCTGTGGCTTTTAATTTCTGATAATGTCCGATGTGGCTCACGCACGAGTGCTCTTAAATTGCAAAAGGGTCTCAATTTTCACGAGAATTTGTTAGATTCTTTAGATGTTTATTATTACTTAATACAGTCCAATGCACCAATGTTTTTAGATAAATGGATTTTTTTGGTACATGTACATTGTTTCAAGGCCCAATTAGAGGAGTACTCAGTTTGGAGTCGGTGTTTCTGTTGTCTTTAAAAGAGAATGTTTTCCTAAGTGCGAAATAAAATCATCCAGGAGCAAGAGAAGTATCCAAATAGATTACTTACGATTTACAAAAAGTGCCCAATTGCTTCTGTAATTGGGACAATTACATCAAATCTTCTTCATTCAGATTCCATACTTTCTCGAACAAAATTCAGTACCCAAGAAAGAGAATGATGAACGCGTGACAATTTAGTTATCGGTTTTCCTCAGAACGTGTCTGAAATGAATATTTCGTTGAAATCGATAGTAAATTGTATCCGTTAATTGACAAGTTAGTGCTGATAATTAAGCAACATGGAACAATTTTTTTAAAACAAGGGATCTCAAGTAGGGTCTGTACAGTTCCCGATTAACAATTTGGATATTCCATTATTGTGCGATGCTTAGCAAGAACACATACATTTGAATAAAGTTTTGTCTATGAATGTTCCATCTGCTGATTATATATGCCAAAGCATTTCTTTTATGGTTTTCTTTATGTTTAAGGAATTTGGATTTTAATTTTTGAATTATCTTGATGATTATGTCATTGTAATACTTCTGAAAAAGTCTTGTTTTGCACTTAATCCATTAGGTGAAACATTACTGTCGTGTTATTTATATGAAACTGTTAAAATGCTGAAGTTCCACTTACTAGAAACGTTTTTTTTTCTTCTTGTATTTAGTAAAACGGTTACCTTGACCCTGGATATAACATCATAATGTGGAATATCGCTGTGGGTCGAAACGTGATGACAACAAAGACAGCTTCTATTAAAGTATTGCACTTGTTGCTTTTTCTCGACTTGTGTCAGACAAGATTGATTATTTGTTTTCACTGGATTAGTATATTGGTCAAAATGATTAAACGTCACATGTAGGAGCCGGAAATTGGTAATTCTTGATAATATGAAAAAGATCTCTTTAAGTGGAAAAACATTTTGCATTGTAATTATGGACTTTATGATGATATGAAATTGATAAATTCAGGATGCTGAATTTTATGTGACATCTTAATTTTATTGCGCGGTGGGATATGACTATGAGCCAAGAAATACGTTCCATTTGTTTCCACAGTAACTGCCTATCATTGTAGTAAGTACTGTTTGGGGTCAAAGTTTTCGGAGGAAAAGAAGATGATGATACGTGACAAAATTTTGTTTTAGTATTGTTCTGTATTCGAGAGCATAAAGAGTCAACTATGCTCAAATCTGTTGGTGTGAACTATGCTTTTATGCAACTCGGTGTGAGTTCGATATTAGAGGTCGAGATATAACGTACTCAAAATACACTTCAGGCTTGGTATGAACGTTTTACACTTTATAAGATCAGATGAAGCATATTTTTAAGACTCATTTGCCCATTAGAGCAACTTAAAAAAGACGCTATTGGCACTCTCAAGTTATAATTTAAGTTCATTGTGTTATGTGTGCCTATTTCAATTAAAATATCCTTCCTTCCAGTGCATCTGCCGCTTGTCCGAATGTCCATTTCCTTGGTGAAACATGTAAACCTACTCTAGTAATCACGAATTGCCTTAGTGACGTAATAGTCTTCCATTTATGAACTGACCATGAGTGCCGAAGTGCAAAGTATATCCAGTCGAGTCTAGGGTTTAGTTGAATTATCAAATTACGTTCACATTTGCCTTTGCAAATCTCTATAATTAATTCCTCAGATATTACTTGCAAATTTGATGTTTTGTCATTTATCAACCTTTTAATTTATCCTATAAGACCGCGTTTCGTTTTCATCGACTGTTACAATGGTTAGAAATTTTAATTTGGTTATCAAGACAAAATCTTCCTTAGATTTTCATAAATAACTGACATGATGCCAAATTATATGCTTAGCTAA
>JARLTB010000110.1:6380000-6570000 GCA_030141615.1 Unio pictorum
AGTCCAACAAACTTTACTCCTTCTCGGACATCCTTTCACGATGGTAACATATGACCTTCTTAACTTAAAACGCATATAGCTCCTTTATTCTTCATTGTTTTTAACTATTTCTAAATATATCTCAATCATCATCTAGGTATCAATAAAAGGTCGCTCAAAGTGTGTCTGTGTCTAACGGAAATTTCTTCTGGAAGTTCCTATTCATCTACAGGCTATCTTGCTCAGTGAAAATGCGTTGCGACACGACAGATGTGTTTAAAACGAAACTTTTAAAAATGCATATATGCACATATCTCATGACTCAATGGGTTCTGTAGAAATATAATTATTTATTTCAACTAAACATAAAATCATTTGAAATATGCGTGGATACTGTTTCTGCGCGAGTACAGAAAAATGCCAATTTACAATGCAAAAATTTCACGTTTTGTAATGTAACTGGGTTGGTTTCTTGTTCATATACTGTTTCCATCTAATTCGCATGTTCAGAACAAATAGCTTAGCTTACGTTTCAAAACTATGGTTCATCATCTACGTTCGGTCTAGTAACTCAGTTGTAGGAAAGTCTAACTTTTTGCTCAATTAGGTATATATCGATATTGTTTTTATCTCTTTGTGCTACATTATATGTTTGTTCGCATAATTTCAATATGTAGGTTCATAAAGCATTTGTTAGTTTCGAAGATGAAAGCAGTTAGTAAGATGTGGTAAATTATCCAGTTCCGCAAAATAAAATCGCTATTGTGCTATTTTGTTTCTTCAGCACGAGTGGAAGAAACGTCAACAGTTATTGGACCTAGTTTTACGAAATCAAGCATGAATACACATGAAATCTACAAGTCATCCGTCGTTCAAGTGGACAACGACCAGAACTGGGGCGTGCAAAATATTGCAAGCAATTCGCAGAATGAGGTAACATAGATACGCTGTACCTGAACAACAAAACAAATTATGGATTGTCCCCAAAATAAATACATGAATCAAAACGATCTGACCATCCTCCATGAGATAATACATTGTGTTTCTTTTCTCTTTAAATGGATAGAAAATGAAAGAGTTTTATAAATAATTATGACTCGGATTCTAAGTATGTACTCTTATCCATTCATAATTTATAATTTACTCTACAATAGTTTCCTGAGCTTGAAGGAGATATGCTTTTAATTAGACGACATTATACACAAAGGTAACGTACAAAATTATTGAAAGTTAATTCCGAAACTCAGATCCGATAACAAATAACGAAATAACTTCCTTTCTTATTTCAAATTCTAGATACAAATATTTTGCTAAAATTACGTATGCTTCTCTTACGAGAAGAATTCACCAGCTCGTTATATTTGATTATGAGGGATGCTTTCATAACTATTTGCCAACAAGTAGTGAAATAAACTTATTGCAAACCAACTGAACGCCACTTATGTCTACATGGTAATCGCATAATACCCATACCCTGTATAATGTCCTGCCCTTCCGGTCTCAAGTTTCAAGGAGTATGCCGAGTATGCCAGTGCTGTTCTTTGCTAAGTATTTTATTACTAGACCAAGATAGTCTTCATATCCGAAATTGGTTTAAATGGAATTTTAAAACGAACATAATAATAAGTTAGATGAATGAACTATATTTTAATTCCAATCACAGTCACCCACACAGACATTTAATGTATAAATTAATGTGTGCTAGTTTCTTTGAATATTTTGAAGATATTAAAATCCATTGATCAGATCTGAAGAAAAGAAAACAATACACTATAGGTCTTACGTATTATTTAATTTGATCTTGTATCTCTTTCAAAGAAAGACAGACCGAGGAACACACAACCAATCCCTGCACAACGGAAACAATATTAATTCAAATAACTTACGTTGCGTGTCGATGAGGCAAATAGAACATTAACGTACTTGGTAATTTTTAATCATTTTCGTTGAAGGTACCTTTTCGAAATCTAATGGTTTTCATCTGCACGGTCGTCCTATGTTTTCCCATCCTGTCTGTGTCAGTTTTCAGATTTGTGTTACACACGAAGACGGACAGCTCTCAAAAGAGTCGGTTATTGATAAATTAAATGCCAAGGTCACTGGATGTGAAAGTGCATTCTTTGTTTATGTATAATAACTCAAATGAGTTTGAGTTTCATCAAAATGTATTGATATACAACACTTTGATAATAGCAGCATATACTCAGTTATGGGGACCAATAGGTATAATGTCAAGGGTAATACCCCCGGTTGCCAACCCCACCCCATTGTCTGCCCTGGAACTTCGTCATACTTATACCTAAAGAATGAAAACTCTACAGTAAAATTCATAATATTAAACGTACTGCCGGAAAGTGTCATAATTCGTATAGAACAAAACGCAGAAATGAGGTGGTATTGTTCACATATCTGACTTTCGAACACTGTGTGATTCAAGTATTTAAAAGTGAAGCTGTACAATGTTTCACTCAGAACAATAGAATAATAGATTTTTCGAGGGAATACGGTTTGTTATAATATAAAAAATGAGTCATATATTTAAAGCAGTTTACATATTTTGTAACTATGCTTTACTTTATATACATTTTACATGTTTGTAAACTCTTTACGGTTAATATTTTATTTTGCACTTCATGTATACATTTCTTTGGAGTGCTTATCTTAGGAATTGGTTTTGTTTGCAATCCATTTTACATTCATTTAAACTTTATCATGACACCACATCTCCTATGTCGTGACTATGCGCCTTTAAACGCCTCTCTCTCTCTCTCTCTCTCAGAGAGAGAGAGGGGGGGGGACAATATATAAAAACTTTTAAACAATGTTCCTGTTATCTTGTTTGGGCTTTTTAGGCGGATGGGGTGCTTCCGAACGCAAATTGCTGCAGGTGTGGCAGGCCTAGTTTACGGCATACATGAATGAAGGGAGACAACTCTAAATACCTTGTTTTATCAGAGGAGTTTTCATGCTTCAATTTACTCCATGTTCGTTCTTAAACACTATGCTTGCCTATTTTTCGTTTTCTCTCTCTCTCTCTCTCTCTCTCTCTCTCTCTCTCTCTCTCTCTCTGACATTTTTGTTAATAATTTATAATGTCAAGTGAATACACTTTTTATCAGGCCAGGCCCTGGGGTGAACGAGACAACTGCCTTTGGCCCCGCACTAACTCCGGGTCTGCTTTTTATCTCCAAAATATCCATTGCCTATTACAATCTATAATGAATGCATAAAAGAATTGTATTGATTGCTTGGTTTCAATAATATTTCAAAAGACACAAAAGAACCTAAAATGTACTGGATATAACATGCTGAAGAAAAAAAGCATTTTGTTTGCATAAGATTTTATCACTGGAAGCACTATCAAAAATGGAGCTATCCCTACAGTACCCGCATCCCCCGTGAACGATGAAACAGTTCCGTTCTATTGACACGTGTTGCATACAGTCGGTCATATATGTACGATATCATTATACTTCACTATTTAACTGTTAAGCCTGATCATACATGTACGCATTATGTTTATCAAAAAATTACCACTAAAATATTACAATTTCTTGTTCGTGTGTGTGTATACACACGTGTGTTTGGTACTATTTCGATTGTATTACATTAAAACTAGAGTAACATCTTTAATGCGAATCTAGATAAAAGAGAAATCATAAAATAATTATTATAGGTAAATAATTTATCTTGCAATCTTATAATAATCTGATATAAGGTAAGTGCCTGTCTATGTGATTGTGTATGTGTTTGAGATCCTGCTTTTTTAAAACAAATGTTCCTGAATATAGTCAATGTCACAAAGTTTGGAAGTTGCATTTTCTTATATATTATTTGTCTAGCATTAGTTCAATCATCGACCGTATTCCCTGGTCTGGTTAACGTATATGATCAAGCCATTATCTGAAATCTTTGTTTTTTTTTTTTTTTGTTTTTTTTTGCTTTAAGATGGCTGAGTCGTGTCAATTTCTTTTCTGAATCAGTATTATTTTCAATTTCGAGAGAAAACTAGAATTATTTTACAAAGGATATGCAAAATATGATTTCGCGAATTAGCAAGGACAACTTTTAGATCAAGGCGATAAATTCGTTTTAATTGTATAGCTCTAAGGCTCAGAGTCTCCGGCGTCGATTGCAAATAATTGTGTGCAAAATTAATATTCCTACCCCTTCGTACATACACCCTTTATAAGGTTCAAAATGGATTGCACCTGTGGGTTTAAGATCTGTTTTAATATAGCTACGAAAGTCCTGTTATGATTACTGGTATATAGCTTACATCCGTGATGGCTAGATTTATTTCCTCTCCCATCTCAAAGAAGAACTCTGTTAATAAACCTTAGAGTCAAGCCAACTCCATTAATTGCTTGCAACTATGAAAATCCGTCTGGTTTCTGACCACTCCTGCACACCTACATGTGTGATACTCCTTTTCATGTTCATGCAAATATCGTAACCTGTCTACTCCTTTAGATCGCTATCACGTCGTCTGCGCCCATTATTAAACATACATTAAGCCAAAGCCCCACAAACTAGGCAATATTCAAGCGCACTCGACTAACATCAGACGTATCACCTTATTATATATGGTTTTGTATATTTTGTGGTCCTTATTGTTGCGGTTGGTCTCGTAGAGATTGGTGTTTCGATCTGTGTCCTTGAAGATGTCCAGCGCCGGTGCACGGCATTTTGGCGCCCTAGGCGAGATCAGATATCTGGCGCCCCTTCCCACTCACGCCCTCCCCCACTCGCTCGTCATGAAATAAAACCCAATTTGCAATTTTTTTTCTAGTGCCCTCTTAGCCCAGCGAAAGCGCCGGCCCTGAAGATGTCACTAGTTTCGACCTCTAGCAGCGGTGAGACTGTGTATAATAAATCGATTCTGTCCCGTATACCCTATGAGGTGTTTATAGTAAAAGTCCAACACGGATAAAACCTACCAAGTCATATAAGGTATTTTTATAAAAAAAAAAAAAAAAACAGCCAGATCGTCGATGAAGATTTTAGATTGTGCACTGGCTATATCTGCCAGCACGCGGTTCAAAGTATTTTCGATGTAGTGCTCCTGCTTAATGTAAAACTTTCTATAAAGTTCCTCCGTTGTCTTCTCAAGGTCTCGAGTTCATCAATGTTTACGCGCCCTTTCAGAGTCGCTGGTAGTTTTTCATACCTAACTCGTTGTTCATCAATTGCAAAGCTCAATACAGTGAATCTGTTTAAATCGCATGGCTTGTATGATTTTCTTCAGACGCATGCCTAATAGAAGATACAACTGCATGTTCTGGCAGCGTACTACGGGGTAAGTCGTGTTCCAGAGATTGGGTACTAGCGTTTCCGCCTCGGTCAGCACACAACCAATACTTTCAAAAAGGTTAACTGACGGTCCAATATTTGATCTTTCTGGCCTTGTATGTGCTCCGCTGATAGCAGAACAATGTAATGAACCAGGATGTGGCCTTTTAGGCGTCAGCTGGATGACAAGTATCTTCCATAAGCACGGAGAGTGAACATACGTCCTAACAGGTTGTTGCTCTTCCTGTAGAGGACAAGAACTTGAACGTTTTTGGGGTCGTAGTCCTTCACACGCGTCTTTTGTTACGGCTCAGCATGACGGCATCTGACCATGGAAATGAATCCCTGGAGTAGTTTCAATATATCGAGATGCAAATCAGTCTTTGAGTAACTCAGACTTCTGCTCCGTCGTTTTGAAATGCGTTTGTTAACTAAGTTCAGGCTGGCTGGTACAAAACAGTAGTACGCTGTTTCAAGGTTGTACTGGTAGAGAGAAGTTGATCTAAGGGTCGTGTGCAGGTCGTGATTATCGCCCATAGTGTGCGTATCTCAGAAGGTCTCGTAAATGTTATTGTCATAGAACTTGCTGTAGAATATCTTTCCTTTCGACAGACACGTCTCACAAAAATGTTTCAGCGGTAGGGGAATTTGAACTTGTCTTCTTCTGTCTCGTAAGTTGATCTAATCTGGAAGTTATCTGTGTTGCTTTCCTCATCGTTCCCCGTCGAGGGAGGCAATCATAATCTGGATGTTGTATATAGAACGCAGCTGTTGAGGCGAGCTTATAGTGTACTTCCTGGTGTGTTTTGGAACAAATATTTTATCCTCTTTCACGATATGCGTATCGAAAGACAACTGTGACGATGATGCTTTTGTGGTTAATGTGCAGCTTGAGAGCATGAGGCTGCAGGCACCCAATCCATAGGTTTGCTGCAAACATGACCTTATATGGAGTATTTATGGGCTTTCCGGTCCTCTCATCTCATCCTCATACGCAGTTCACGGTTGGCGAGAAGAGCCTTGATGCTCTCTATTCTTATTCAAGGTGGCTAAGGGGAGCAGGAACATCTACCCCATTGAAACTTACCCCTCTCTTAATGGGATACTTATGTGGACGTTCTACTTTAGCCTACATAGCAAGAGTTTACCGTAATAGTTTTGAAAATACATCGAAGTGCTTAACTGGTTTTTTTTACGTTGGGTTGACTTATCTGGATATACGATCCTTAACGGAGATTCTTTATTAATGGTACATATCGGTCAGATATATAAACATAGTTATTTTTTATGTCTGCTTATATGTATCATGCCAATCGATATTACTAACAGAGAGCTTCTATGCTTGTTGTAGCATAAACGGCAAACTTTTCGGATCCGTGGCATCCTGCGTCAGTAGCTTGTTAGAACACACATACAAACACGCACAAATATACACAAACACACTTGATGACCTCAATACAGGACCGTTGTTGCTCAGGTGGTTCCTTTTACTTTAGATACAGTGTTCCTGTACGAAAGTCAACCATCTTACACACTTACACAATAGAACTCAAACGGATGCAGACCATCCGGCTGTCCGTTCTGGTTTTCCAAACTCACATGAGCAAAGAATAACCAGAACCTCTATTATATATACTACACTTCCAGTCAACATGTTGCTTGTACTTTCCCGACATATAAAATAGTTTGCTTCTCTTCTCGCGCAGTTTCAAATGTGCGTCTGACAGATCAGTCTAGAGCTGGTCAGGCTTGTTCTTGCATATCTTTTAGCATCGGTTTTACATTGAAGGTACAATATTTTCTTCTGTTACATTCCGTTCTGTAATATAGTTCTGTCTTTGTGCGTGTTTGGAAAATGATTTAAAATTCGAAGTATTGTGCAATTGTATTATGTCTAATCAAAAGTTTAAATTTCACTTTCAGGTATCTGCAGGAATCCAGCTTGAACTGTTCATTGTGATCGGGGCGATTGCAGGATTCGCTGTGGTTGTGTTCGTATTTATTGTAATAATATGCCTCTGTAAACAATGTTGCAGCTCTAACCCACAGTCTGTCGGAGTGAAAGTTCCCCTCAAAACGACTTTGACAACCAGGGTGGTTGCTGCAAAAAAGACCATTACTATGACCCATTTTGTTAAAGTTGCACCAATGCAAGTGATGACGAAAAGGAAAGTTTTCGTGGATGCATAACATAATTTGTGTGAAAGTACATTTTTAGACTTTTCATAAAACATCGACTTATTGTTATCGTAGTTCAAAATTCAAATTAAATATATCACACACACACACCCCGCACGCGCGCACACACACAGACACACACATATGTGTGTATATATATATATATATATATATATATATATATATATATATATATATATATATATATATATATATATATATATATATATATATATATATAATACAAATCATATGGCATATAACAGTCCTTTCAAATGCACTGGATCCAGCAAGGGATCACGTGTGTCAGGGATTGAATAAGATAAATGCAATAAACTGACAAGCAACAGTGCAAAAACTAGTATCACTCCAGCCTGAGCGCTTTCGACTCTCAATGAGTCTTTATCAAAGGCAAATACAGAACATAGACAAGACAGACAATTAAAATACAAAAACCGTGTTTACAGAACTTTACATGCCTGTTTCTACAGGAATTATGCCTTGAAATTTATTATGTTACAACTAGTTGCGGATCCTTTAAAATGTGAAATTGATGAGCCAAAGCGACACATATGTTTTTGTAGGTAAATTTATGTACGCGCAAATTATATCCCAGATATTTTATATTAGTAGTTAGAGGCTATTAAGCAAATTTAGAGAATTATTTAAAAGAAAATGTGTCAGCTGGAAAAGTTTATATATATATATATATATATATATATATATATATATATATATATATATATATATATATATATATATATATATATATATATATATATATATACGTGTGCGTGTGTGTATACGTATATGTATATATGATATATACATATCGCTGCTCGCTGATGAGTCCGATACGAGATGCGCATATTCTGGAGCAATGTGTACATTGGAGGCATTGGTTGGTTCTTGGCATTGAGGATTTCATGCCTTCCCTGGCGTCGTCGATTTTCGTTCTACGGGCATCGTCGAAGGTTTTGCACCTCTTACTGACAGCTGTACGCCAGCTAAGTCTATCCTCAGCGCAGGATTCGAAGCTGCATACATACATACATACATACATACATACATACATACATACATACATACATACATACATACATACATACATACATACATACATACATACATACATGGAAATTATTCTGAAGGGAGTGAATATTGCAAAACAAGACTATAATTTATAATTTATGCTAGCTGATTAAATTTGAAATCTGGGCTAAGATTCCCATTTTTTCCTATATCGTACAAACGTGTCTCCAGAACAATTTTACAATTAAATGCTCCATTTTGTTGATAACATATTTTAAAGCACGCAAACACAATTTTGTCATATACAATACATACATAATCCAATTAATACAAGGTCTGTACATTTTCAATTATCGAAATATGAGAATTGTGGCAGTAATGTAAGCCCTTTTGTAGGTATATTAGTATTTGCAAATACCTAAATAGCTTGTGTCATTTTTAAAAAATCGATTGACGCAATGCTTTTTAATTCATGGCTTAAGAATAATTTAAAGTTGCACGATATTTTGATTTAAATATTTGGATTTGAAATTTATTTTATTGATTTCTACAGCAGTTCTCAATAATACGAATGGGTTTAATGGGCAATAAAAAGGAATTCTCTTTATTCCATTCACTTGTATGTATGTTTAACTGATCAAACAGGTAAATCAATAATTTCAACAAAGGCATACAATCATTTCTTACAAAGATACAATGATGTTTGGGTTAATACCGATTTGAAAGCTAGATGATATGTGAACCTCACTAACATTATATAACACGAAATAAAACATCGAAATACTTTAATTTATCCTGAATCATCGGCCTCATCTTCAATAGACACAAGCGGTGCTTGATTTGAGACTTAACGTTTATAAACAATCTTTTGTGACGGTTTACGCACAAAAAGACACCTTTTCGGTCATATCGTTTTATTAACCCTGATATCTTCATAATATAATTAATGTCAACCTTTCTTCTGATTACGCTTGATGATTATATCACGTACTCCAAATGTACTCAGATTTAGTGATGTCTTCTGATCACTCGTGGTGTCTATAATAAGGTATTCAGATGCAATCATATATGCTGATCATTCCTACTGTTTATATACCGGTAATGAATTAAGCTGTTGACCTGTCTTGCGGATCACCCTTAGTGCCCATGTAATGTGCTCTGATGTAGTCATGTTTCTGAAAACTCTTGGTGTTCATGTAATGTACTAAAAGAACTCATGTTTTCCAATCACCCTTGGTGTCCATGTAATATGCTAAGGTGTAATAATGTCTTCTCGTTTCACTTAATCTCTACATGATACACTTTTGATCATAACTTTTGACTACACCTGAAATACTGGCATAATGTATTTCATTTCAGTCATTGCATAATTGATACATTTGTAAAATATGTATTATATTTTTTAATCCTTAGACGAAATGTTATCCATGACGGTCATTGTTCTATTAGACTATTAAAATCGTGTTTCTTTTTAAAGTACAATTTAACAGCTCCACTGGCCTAGTGGTTAGAGTGTCCGTCTCAGATGCGGGAGGTCGCTGGTTCGAACCCATTTAAGTATGTGTTAGTTAGATTTTTAAAGTAGCTTTAACAATTGTTCAGTCATATCGCTACTATATCTGCAGTATGGCAGTTTATAGTGAACTCTAGCACTGGGGCATCATGCCGCAGTCATGTAGCATAATTCCCCACCCAGTCACATCATTCCGACATCAGGCCGACCAGTCCTAAAACTAACCTGATAATGAGTGGCGCCAAGCGAGGCAGCTGTCAATACTATTTTTAAAAATCTTTTGTATGACAAGGCCAAAGTTCGAACCCGCGACCTACCGCGTCCGGGGCGGACGCTCTAACCACTAAATGTTTGATATTGCAATATGTTCAAAAGAATTTCATAAATATTTTTAATGATTTTACCCAGGAGGATATAGAACCCATCCAATTAGTATCATGCCTTTTTGTAAATAAAGAAATTTAAATTTAGATTGTTTTATATTTGTAAATTGCTTACTTGCTTTATGTGTGAAAACGTTCATTGTTCTCTAACAGTATTTAACTGATAGACAAACAGTACAGAGTACTTTACCCTTTTAACTACTGTTATTTTCATGATGTCATATTCAGTATACATGTATATGTCTCAGGTGTGCCTAAGCTGTGCATTTCGGAGACTTGGAAAACTAAGCTTCGTGATATTAGCTGAAAGTAAGGGCTGAAGGTCTTCATTTATTCTGAACAAATTTCTGTACATAAGTGTTAATCCATGCAAAGGCCTACATTTATTATGAATAAATGTCTGTACATGTACCTTAATCCATACAAAAGCCAACATTTATTCTGAATAAATTTATGTACATGTGGGTTAATTGTTACAAAGGCCTACATTTATTCCGAATAAAAATCTGTTATGTGGATTAATCCATACAAAGAAATAAATTTATTCTTAAGAAAATTCTATACATGTAGGTTAATCCATCTCAAAGGCTTTCATTTATTCTGAATAAATTGATGTACATGTAGGTTAATCCATCTCAAAGGCTTTCATTTATTCTGAATAAATTGATGTACATTTGTGTTAATTCATACAAAGACCTACATTTATTCTGAATATAATTCTGTACACGTGGGTTAATTCATTCAAAGACCATCATTTATTCTGAATAAATTTCGTTACGGTGTTGGCAAAAATGTTTTAAAAAGAACAGTATGGACCGATGTGCAATTTTCGAATTTGCCCCGTCCGTCCATAAAATTTTGGTTGGAGCCGCTGCACAGTGTGATTGTAATATTCATAATTGTGTTGGTTAGAATATTAATATATGAATTCAATTTCCTCATAATGTTTCAACTTATGTGTATACTGGAGCTTAATATTGTGTAACTGTTAAGTATTTACGGTACTGCACACTTCAGTATTTTTATGGAGGGTTCAGAGGTCTCTGATGGAATCACAATATACATTCTCGTGAAACCGATTAATTGATTAGAAAATTTATCTGGTAAGAAAGACTAGCCATTGTCTGATTTTGATTTCTGAAGAACAACTCCACTCAAGCAATTGAAACCCTAATTACAAATCTAAATATTAACATTGACTTGAGCGCAGATCTTTCATCACTTAAATAGGTGTTTTTGTATACCCATTATAAAAGTCAACATAAGCTCGTCGTTTAACGGGATGATTACATTCGCGTTATGAACACAATACGTATATTAGCTTATTCAAGTTACGCTCCCATTTATTTTGAGGATTTACTCGGGGTAGAAACACTACAATGTCAAAAGTTCCATTTCTCTACATTCGTCAAATGCAATGTGATCCAGTATTGATAGAAGGCACAGATACTGTTCATATGATCCCTCAGTTCGATACCGGAACAGCGAGTCTATTGTAAGTGTCAAATATAAATCTATTGTTATGTAGGTGTATGTAGTATACTATAAACTGGTGTGTTTTCCTGCACACATTTAATGGCACACTATTTCATGCTAGGTAGTTTGTACCATACGGTAGTATATACAATCGGAAAACCAATAAAATCACGCATACATTCATATTTGGAGTGTCTTAATGAGAATTCAACGTTTACATTGATGTTGTGTGCATTACATTGATAGAGGATTCTTTAACGAGGTGAGTTGTATTCTTTCATGCTGGACATGTATATATATATATATATATATATATATATATATATATATATATATATATATATATATATATATATATATATATATATATATATATATATATATAATGGAAAACAACATCTTAATTTGAATTCTCAAAAAAGAGATTGCTTGATAAAATATATATCTTAGGTCTGATCATTAGTTTATGTATTTGGTAAAACAAAATTTACAAATTGTAGTAAGATTTAGTTGGTATAAAATGTGTATTTAATTGACCCCCCAAAAAAAAAAAAATTTTCTCTCTCTCTCTCTCTCTCTCTCTCTCTCTCTCTCTCTCTCTCTCTCTCTTAACTACTGTACCAACATAAATCAGTCTTTCCACCCGTCAGTCTCATTTACCCGAAGTTGATTGAATGTTACCGATATTCAATTTGTTTAAATTTATAAATGTAGATTTTTGCTTTGCATAAATGAATAATGTACGAAGTTACTTTTATCAAACATTTTCTAACTGAATAACTATGCGAATGAGTTGAGAAGACATTACATAGACTAAACAACTTCTGTGTATAATTCTAACTTGATCACTTGTCTTCATTATGGAATGAGATAAATATCACGGGTAAAGTAATCTATTACACATTAACAAAGTCAAATCCTCTCCCCAACCCCTACTCCAAAAATCAATCTCTCTCTCTCTCTCTCTCTCTCTCTCTCTCTCTCTCTCTCTCTCTCTCTCTCTCTCTCTCTCTCTCTCCGTCTTTAAACAGGTGTTACCAAAATATCCATGAACTTTTCAATACATTCCACCTAACGCAGTATAACCAACGCAGTTTGAACAAGTTCACAAGTATTTCAAATAAATTGTCGATGCTTCACTAGATAGGTTAGTAATCAATGATAATGAACTAAAACTTCGGCCATGTTGGCATATTACTATTTAAACTGTTTCAGAGCTATCCCTATATGCAAACTACAGTCTTTCAAACTTAAAACAAAACTGTTCAATAACATGTTTTGTAATTTATACTGACTCACTATGGTGTCTTTGTATTGCAGACTGCGTATCGGTCTATATTGAGCTTCATATCAGTTGATCTTAACACTTGTTATTTGTATAAGGGATACAAAGATTACAAATCGACATGTCTAACCCCGTGCATGGCAATATAACTGTTATTAAATATTGTCTCTTAAAACTAACATCCAAAATATATTTGCTTATTGGATGTTTTCACATTAAAATGTTCACCAAGATATTATGACGGAGAACTTACTAATTAACATTGTTGTTGTTGTTTGCTGTTGTTGTTTTGGGTTTGATGCCATTTTCAGCAAATGATATTCTATACTTGGCGTTTAGTATAACTGGTGGAGGATGAAAGCAAGAGAGCCCAGTGAAATATAAATATTTTATCATATCCTGTTTAGAAGTTTGTGGGATGATTTCGGTTGGGTTGGGATGCGGGCTTTGCTTTTTGATTTTTGTAAACTTACATATAAATTATTTCAATATACAATTATTTATTGGCCTGGATTATACACACTGAGGTCAAGACATGAATAATGTTGAGGTCATTGCTAATTTATACACACTGAGGTCAAGGCCTGAATAATGTTGAGGTCATGGCTGATTTATACACACTGAGGTCAAGGCCTGAATAATGTTGAGGTCATAGCTGATTTATACACATTGAAGTCAAGGCCTAAATAATATAATTAGTGCTCTTGGCCTGAATAACATTATATTACAAAGAGGTAAAAGCCTGAATAATTTTGTGGTCATGGCTGATTTATACACACTAAGGTCAAGGCCTGACAAATATTGAGATCATGGCTAATTTATGCACACTGAGGTCTGCGCATGAATAATATTTCGAGGTCTTGTGCACGAATAGTATAAGGAGGTCTTGGACTGATTAATAAACTAGGAGGTATTGGCTCGAATAAAAGAGTTCACACCAGTAAGCAATGCCAAGTTGATTGGTTGACCAAGTCATGATGGGTATATTATTGTATATGCATATGTATGTATGTATGTATATATGTATGTATGTATGTATGTATGTATGTATGTATGTATGTATGTATGTATGTATGTATGTATGTATGTATGTATGTATGTATGTATGTATGTATGTGGGGTTGGTAAGTATTTAGATAGGTTTGTGACCATAAGACTTTATTACCCTCAAATGGTTACATATTCTTTAAGATGATCAACTACTGGAATGTTTGGATCTGTAACTTATTTCTCTATGTCACACACACACACACACACACACACACACACACACACACACACACACACACACACGCGTGTGTGTAATAATACATGTATAATTCAAAGTCAATTAGAGATTTAGATATAGGATGAGTGTCGTTTGGTATGTACTAACTAATATAATGTATTTTCACGTTAGCAGCTTATACTGCTAGAAGAGATGAACTTAAAAATAAATCCTCATTGTAATCATTACATGCAAAACAAAATGTACGTGTACATTGCGAATAAGTTCACGTTTTGATACGATAATTGATTACCTCTGTTGTCTGTGGCGAGTATTACTGTTAAACCAAGAACTGTTCCGTTACAGCAACTAAGAAAAACAGAATTGTTTCACTCCGATTGTTGAAGTTTGAATAAATAATGCAGTAACTTTTTGTTTGATCGTCAGATTTTAGTTATTCTCAACAGATTCGTGCAAACATGCAAGAGATTAACGCCAGCCAGTTTGAAGTATACTTGTGTGTATTGGAATTCTCTGCCCCCACAACGCAAACTGTATAAATCAGCTAATATATAGTGGCTTGTACTAAAGTGAATATATGGAGGAGAGCTATGTTTATAAGAATGATACAATTCACGTATAGTTAACAATGCCAACTAAAAATGAGGTAAATGTGCAATGATTTACTTCAAGTGGCGAAGAATATATGTAAAATTTAAAGTGGGGAGAAGTGCTTGAATTGGTCCGCTACCTTGCTGAATCGCTCAACAGTAATTAGTTAAGCTGGGATTCAATTAGAAATTTCTTGATCGGTCATCGATTTCTTCTAATAGATGGATGATGGATTATTTATCATATGATGTCGCGATAAAATATGGGGGCTTTGAGGTTGTTTTTGTTTTTTACCTTGGAGTTCTGGGTATGGTCCTGTTTTAAAGGAATTCTGACAAATACATTGATTTAATAAGAAATATTTTCATCGTAGACTTGGCATAATGCGGGGGGGGGGGGGGGGCAAATAGGTAGTAACCCTCCACTCGCCCCCCCCCCAAAAAAAAAATGTATACGCACGTTACCAGCTACTACCCACCCCAACCCCAAAAGAAAGATGAGCGCGAAACAAAAGAAACGTTTTCTAGAATAAGTTTTCTTTTGCAGTTAGATGGTTACAATTATGCACCGGAAACGTTAAAGTGTGTGTGCCGGGTGACACGATATTTCTGGATGTGCCACTAAGTTTAAATTGGTCCAAAGCGTGAGAATAGCAGGAGACCATTTGGACTAAATTCAACAATAAAATTGATAATTGATATTTTTTTCAAACTGATTACAGTTACCAAAGCTTGAACAATCCAATTCATTGGAACAGCACTCAACATCAGATTCATTTCCGATAATAACACATGGTTCGAGTATACAATATAGGGATTGAGATGGTGATGAAAGTGTTAGAATAAGCATTCGTATAATAAGTAATATGTGTAAGTTTTTGTGTCTGGCTCAAAATATGCTCTTTTTCAGTTACATACTAGATCAAGTAGACGACTGAAGTATAATTTATCAGGAATACACTACACCCCCATCCCCCACCCGTATCTCTTGAAATAAACCCCTTGCAAATTCTCTAGGTTCATCGTCTAACTTATTTCCATGTCTTGATTCATAGCATGCATAAACACATTTTAAAACTTGAACAAACATGCCACGTGTACCTTACATGATTAATTCAATTCACCTCTTTCACTGAAAATTGATCACCACGTTAAATGTAATATAATCAAGCGCCAAGTTTATTTAAACTTCAATTAAACAGATTTTAAATACCTTTTAGTAAATATGCAGTTAATTTCCTCAGATTTCATTATTAACTTCTTTGTGTGTTAAAAGGCTATCTTTTGACACAACGTTGCTTTGCAGCCACTGCAATATGATACCTGTCCTAAAATACTGTTTACCGTGTATTCAGTGTATTGAAAGCAGTCGCTAAACAAATTATTACTAGATATGGTCTATTCAATGCGATGCTTGCAGTCACTCAGAAAAGCATTACTAGACAGCGCTTAACAACGCTTTTTTAATTATTTAATCCCAACCTCCTCTTCCTCCTTTTACCACCTAACAACAACCTCCAACAGGACATTTTAAGAATCTAGGTCTTATATATATATATATATATATATATATATATATATATATATATATATATATATATATATATATATATATATATATATATATATATATATATATATATATATATATATATATATATATGAACAGATGGACACAGCTTCCGCCTACCCCTAGAATAATGTAAAACTGCTTTGTAAACAATTATTCATTTTTGTATGTGCTTGAAACAGAATATACTTTTAGGAAAGCAAGAATAAATATTTAAAAAGGTAGTAGATACACTGATCTCCACTTTCTAAACTCATCGTTTGAAAGTGCATTAAAACGAATTCATTTTCGCCCTGCAGATCCATATTTTCCCCGTCGAAAACTTGGTGTGGTAACATTATCAAAGTGTTCCAGGTAACTAGTATGCAAATCATTACAGGTTCAACACCTTCACAGGCCATCCTATGTCAGGCTGCCTCCATCTGGCTTTCAGAAAGGAACTTAGTTCCCATTCCATTGGCATGATAAAACAAACATATGTTTACAGTGCTGTTAAAACCCAGACAATCTATACCAGCATAACAAAACATCTTTTTTCTCTCAATAGATTAGTGCTAGATTTTCAGCTGAAATACCTAACTACGATGTTGGAGCTAGGTTGTTGTTGTTGTTATAGGGTTTAACGCCATTTTTCAACACAAGATAGGCTATACATGGCGGCCAGTATTAATGGTGGAGGAAGAACCCGGAAAACCCCCGGAAAGAACCACCAACCCACGAGAAGCTACCGGCAAGTTTTCTCACATACCCACATTGGCGAGTCTCGAACCCACGCAGACAGAAGTGAGATGGCAGTAATCCGTAACGGTGAACGCTTTAGACCACTCGGCCACTCGGGGCCCCAGGAGCCAGGTGTTCCGAGTGTATGCAAATTACATCACTGTAAAATGATGCTATTTGAAATAAACATCTAAAGTTACAATATAAGTAATTGTTATACACAGACTTACCCCTCTAATTAAATATATGATTTAGGAATGTTAAACAAATTTTTACACTGTCAATTCTCGGCTACGTAGAGACGCATGATGTTCCCATTGCATCTCTCTCTCTCTCTCTCTCTCTCTCTCTCTCTCTCTCTCTCTCTCTCTCTCTCTCTCTCTCTCTCTCTCTCTCTCTCTGTGTAAACAATGACTGCACCACTACATATTTTATTCTAGCAGTCGAATAAAAGCACAAAATATGTTTAGCGTAAACTATTAGACGATTATAAATTGCTGGTAAGTTTGACTATTTCAATCTGTACGAATGAGACTAATACTAAATAGAATGTATAATGCTAACTATACATGAGTATCGATCGTACATTTTACATTGCAAAATCGAGGTGTTTCACCTGGGTTGGAAAATGCATGTTACCTGATGATCTATATAGTACGTAATGTAATGACCGATTTGGTATATAATTTGTGAGGGAAAATGTGCACATTCATTATAATCTATTCCGAATCTCAATTTCAACAATGGAAAATGTACACATGCATTATAATATATTTGAAGTCTCGGTTTAAACAAGGGAAAATGTGTACATATGTTAAATATATTTGAAAATGTGCAGATGTATTATTATCTAATTTTAGTTCTAATTTAAACAAGGGTTAATAAATATGGCGGCCTGCATACGATTTACAAAGGGTTGGTTCGTATGGGGAAATACGGTTCTATTCTA
Source organism: Unio pictorum (assembly GCA_030141615.1). NCBI lineage: Eukaryota > Metazoa > Mollusca > Bivalvia > Unionida > Unionidae > Unio > Unio pictorum. The sequence continues at coordinate 6,398,196 of JARLTB010000110.1, forward strand.
TACACTGCCAACCGTGATATCAACATATCTTCTCTAGGTATACTGATTACTGTGAACGCTACTCTGATTACAATCAGTGATAAAACGGTGAAGATAGATGGTCGAGTGATATTTTAGACGGGGCGCCTGATTTGTGGCTAATACACAAAAAGACCACGTGTCTGTCACCGGAAAGTTGTTCAATTCTACCGGGTATGTAACATCCTTCTAATCTAGTAAGATAAATGTCGTTGTCAAATTCGATGATGCATTTAATGAATCAATCCAACCAACCTAACATTATTTTCACTATGATATCAGCAAATATGTTTTTTCTTTTATACCTGGCATTGTGTTATTCGGCTGCAATATTACGTTTATTTTTTAGCTGGTGTGGTAATACTCTAATTTAACAAAAGATAATTGATTAGAATGAATTAGAGATGAACATTTTCGGGCTTGCTCGAGCGAACAGTATGCATATTCCTGATAGCGTTCCACGCCCTTTTTAATCCTATAGATGTATCGTAGGAAGTAATTAAACAATATTTTCCCGTATACGACATCATCAAGAAGTTTATGCCGTCGGTACTTACGTTCGTTATGAGATGATTTCGTCATCCAACATTTTACATCTTTTTTGTCAAAGTATGCAGTCATGATTGCTAAAAAACGTCGAGTTGCCAGCATTAGAATTTCCGGATAATTACGAGACTCGAACCTTCAGTCATCATTCGGATTTTCTAATGTTGACAATAAGACGTCGCCTGGCAATCAAGATCGAATTACTATGATAATCATACTTTTGTTTTATACTATGCAATGTTCATATAATTTAATAAAATCAATATATTTAACTGAAAACAAAGAAAATGGTTTGACATCTCATCCATTTTATTGCAATCTTCATCTAACTTCATGAACCAAATTACATACTGATATGCGCATTAATATCGCTATTTATATTTAAAGCATGTGAATTAATATTTACTCATTTTCATTGCTATTACTGTGACACGAATTCTTAGACCTATATATTTGATTTTAAGTAAGTATGCAGTTCTCAAATTTTTCATCATGAAAGATGGGATAGCATTGCTTTTACAGGTTATTTTCTTCTGCAACGGGAAAACAAACATTATTGGAACGTGATGATTATATGTATTACTGAGAATGATACGCATTCCTTTTGCATCTCAAGCTATGACGTAGACATTTGCATGTTCTGTAAAATTATAGAGGAAAAAGAAGTTCCAGCCTCGTTAAAGAGGATGGTGTTCCAGAATCAGAAAGCGAGAATATAATTCATGGATTTCTTGGAAATGACAGTAAAATAATATCTCTTTGTTGTGTAGAATATGATTGATGTATAATAAATCACATTCCAGGGTTAAATCACGTATTGTCACGTATTATCACGTATTGTCACGTCCCAATATTATTGCTGGATGTTCACTTCACCATCATCGAACAACGCTTGATATACATTTGGTTTCCACGCAGGAGACTGCTTTTATTTGGCATATCTATCTTAAGTTCATCTATGTAATATAACTTATTCACGTAATGTAACTGTAAATCAAATATTGTCTCTATTTTGAAGTTATATTATGCATCAATGACATGTGTTATGTTACCTTCGGACTCAGCCATCGAGTATTTTGGGTGGACAATTCCTTACGTAAAAGATACAACAACTTTTTCTGCTATTTTCACTAATTCGTATACCTGTTGGTTTTCATGACTTACACTTATAACGGGGGAAAGAAAATGTTAAAATTAACCGGATTCTTGATTTGCATTTGGTGTAATGGAACAAAAAAATTGGTTGAAATCGTTGAGTTAGTTTAAAACTTCCAACGATTCTTCGGTACAACTGTCTGAAACAAATGATCCATTTAATAACTGCCACAGAGCGCCTTTACCGTAACTGGATATTGTTTTAAAATAAGCATAGGCCATGAACCCTACTAACATTAAAACAAGTCATTTGGTTTCAATGACGTGAACAGACATTTGAAATGACAATCGCTTAATGTGATACCCAACGAAGAAAGCACTTTGGTATGCATTTCCCTTGTTAGTCTCAATCATTCTAACGTCACCAGAGAGTGCTTATCAAGTACGTAGTTCTATTATGCACTTTAGTGCGAAATACAGAAATGTATTAGTAAAATAATTTTCATGTGGATTTATTTTTCACATGTGAAGATAGATTTCTTATCAGGCATCAGCGGAAAAGAGGGCCCTGACTCTGTTAACTGCCTAGGGGCCCTGTGTCTCTATGTCCGGGCGTTCATGCCATGAGACATAGCTATTGTATGTGCCAATAGAAGTTATACATGCAGCAACAATACGAACCTTTAGAGTGCTACAACCACTTTAATGTAATCTGTATTATATTTCAGATATGGAAATTGATTTTGAATCGATGCCTTTTGGGTTTCTTTCATTTGTTTCGTTTTACCTGACATAAACGATACACCCACCGTGATGCATTGCTACCTCGGGCCTTGTTTTCAGATAGGGTATAATAATAATGTACAAAATGTCCAAAATTTCAGACTATGCAAGTGAGGTGAATTGAAGGGATATGTCGCGTTGAAGAGTAAATTTAATCGTCTATAGTTCGATCCTGGAGACAATATATATATATATATATATATATATATATATATATATATATATATATATATATATATATATATATATATATATATATTCAACTACATATAATCTTGAATCTTATGGTACCATACACGATGCATTTTAACTCGTGATTTCACCACATATTAAAATAACACATTTTCGTACAAGATGATGAAATGCATCCGGTATTAATGGGGGTGATACACTGGAAAATAGTCATTCACGTTTCTTTAATTAGTCATTTAGTGTCATACAAGAGTTACACTGGCAAATAGTCATTCACGTTTCTTTTTAACATACAATATGTATGTTATTTTTCTACATCTATGTGTGGGTCTGCATCAACTGAATGTGTAAAACCTTACATATATGTATAACCTTATTGATAGGCCCAAATTAAGACGATTTTCAGCTGCCATCATACACTTATTGGTTTATTTATTTGACTTTACTAAATTCAACAGAGGTTCCACACAAATTTATATTGACTTGAAATCTACTTTTAAGAAGTAAATCCGTCAGCTATCGATGTAGTTCTGCGTTTCTCTCAAAACAATTGACTTTGTGGCGATATCTTAAAGAATTATCTGCTTGTTTTGATGCGAAGAAGACATTACCTAATACATGTGATTAAACCAATTTATCTGACAACAGAGATGTGTGTGTGTGTGTGTCTGTCTGTGTGTGTGTGTGTGTGTGTGTGTGAGAGAGAGATGAGAGAGATAGAGAGAGAGAGAGAGAGAGAGAGAGAGAGAGAGAGAGAGAGATACAAGTTTATGTTCAGGTAACTTTTAAATGACCAGTTCTTTTAATTCTAGTAAGCTACCAGAAAAAGTGTAATATATCTTGTTAAAGTTAATTTTGTTTAACAATGTTATGTTCTAAACGACTAATTTCACTTCCGAGATCTGATGCTGTAATTTGTTGTCCGGTAAACTAATATACCACCCAAACAAAATCTGTACTGATACTGATGGACGGTTCATCAGTATCAAGACAGGCTGGGGTGTGGTGATTGTTTATCAAACTAGGGACAGATCTTTATTATCGTGCTGAAATTATAATCTCAAGGCAGTTTTAACAAATGTAATTTTAATAAAATAAAATAAAAGTTTGCAAGCACCATCTCTATAGGGGAATAATTATCACATGAATTCACGAGAGAGAGAGAGAGAGAGAGAGAGAGAGAGAGAGAGAGAGAGAGAGAGAGGAGAGAGAGAAAGAGAGAGAGAGAGAGTGAGAGAGAGAGAGAGAGAGAGAGAGAGAGAGAGATTTTATTAAAAAAATTGGGGGGGGGGTCAATTAAATACACATTTTATACCAACTAAATCGTACTACAATTTGTAAATTTTGTTTTACTAAATACATAAACTAATGATCAGACCTAAGAAATATATTTTATCAAGCAATCTCTTGCAGACAGACAGACAGACAGAAACAGAGAGAGAGAGATAGACAGACATAAAAAGAGAGAGGATACCTCATTTTCTTCAAACATTGTAGAATAATGGCTTAATAATGTGTATTTAGATCAAATGAATTCTCAATTAACACCAACAAATAAATTACTTCCTTGGAATACTAGTCCCCAAACATAGGCTGATATTAAGGTACGTACATGTAAATATAAAATGGTTGCACATGCTCGTTTAGAATGTATTATTTCCTCTTTTCTGAAGCATTTAAATAGTATGAACAGTGTACTGTATACTAGATTGCAATGTAAAAAAAAATAATATACAACAGTTTATCGCAGATACCGATTTGCACATATTTTATGTTAATGAGGAAAGAACTATAATGTACTTAAAGAGTTATGACCATGGTTTGTTTTTACTTTAATGTATTTATTATAAACTGGACTAAACTGATATGAAATTAAGATTGTTTTCCCGTGGTCTCTGATGGGGTGGGTTGAGATGTACTACAAATATGAATAACGTTTCAATATCTGTATGGAACGAGCTGTTGGTTTTCTACCAAACGTCTTGATCGGTAACACGTTTTCCCCATGTTTGTCAAAAAGTAGCAAACTTAATTTAATGAAAATAACCACCCCTAAAATTATTATTTATGTACTTTTTATGACTTTCTCCCATCCTTCCCTTCCCGTCAACGAATTTAGTCAGTCTTCATGTCATTATAATGATTATGAAACAAAATACTTCTTTAAATGTTGGTTTGACGAAAGTCATTGAAAGTTAGCAGACAGGTCGTTCGATTAAGCATACACGACAATACACTCCATGTCATACAGTTTTGGGATTTTTTTTGGGAGGGTGCTCTCCCCGTTGATCTTATCAGACCACTTTGGGGAGGCCCTCCTGCCCTACTGCTTATGTTTCTGTGTGCTATAGTTTGAGTAACTGTAATTTATTTTAGGGGGGGGATTTCATCAAATTATTTATTATTATTATTATTATTATTATTATTATTATTAGTAGTAGTAGTAGTAGTAGTAGTAGTAGTAGTAGTAGTTGATATTTTTAAATATATTTTTTAAATTATATATTTCCAAATACTTCTTCCAGAATTCGTCATTATACATTTATTCCTCCATCATTTTTTTATCTTCTTCCTTTCTTTTTATTCTTTTTTTCCGTTGTTCTTTTTTTCTCTTTCTTGGTCGAATATTTGTTCTTCTGTCATATATTCTTGTGGTGTTCCAGTTTTGTCGGATTCTTCTTCCTCATTTTCCCCGTATTTCTTGTCTATGTCCTTTTCACTTCTTTGATGTTTCTCTGGGTTTTTGTTATTGTTCTTTAAAGTCTGTTTTTTCTTCCCTATCTCTTGTTTTTGTTGTTGTGATGGTTTCTGTATCTCTTTGAGTTTTTAATTTTTCTTCTCTCTAAGTTGTTGTTGGTTGTTGTTGTGGGACCTCTCTCTGTATCATCAGACCCTGTTCGTTCAGACTATTTGATATAATCAAGATGTTTGCATTCGGTTGTGTCTTTTCCCTTTTTTTTTAATAAAAAAAACGTTTGTTTCTGTTTCTCTTCTCTTTATTCTGATCCATAATTGTTTCCTGTTGGTTCTGTACCTGCGTGGGTATTTGCTTTTCAGCTGCTGTTTGCTGTTTGTTTTTTTTTTTTTGGGGGGGGGGGTGTATCTGAGTTTCCAATGTTTGTGGGTTCTACCATTTCTTCTGCGGTTTTTGGACATTTATGCGGTGTTCCCAGTCTCTCAGCACCTATTGCACTTCCTGTGGTATATACATCCTTTGTACCATGCTTTGGTTATGAATCCGTGTAGATAGAAAGCCCCTTTTATTGTTCTAAGCTTCGTTTATTCAATTTCCAGTATCCTGGTTCCGTTGTATATTGTGAACCCTGGAACTGGTCCGAGTTTTGATTTCACTACTTTAATATCAAATTTTTCCTCAAACACTCTACTGTGTTTTGTAAAGGTATCTCCATTGGTATATCAGACAAATGTAGCTCTCCTGTCTGTTTTTTTTTTATCTTTCTTATTATGTGTTCTGCCTTCTTTACTACTACTTTCTTTCCGTGTACCGGTATATTTATTTCGCCGTAAGGTATAGCTGGTGATTTGCTTCGTGGTATAACCTTTATACTCATTTATGTTAATAGAATATAACTTTTGCTGTATATCTTGGTTTCTGATTTTGAGTCCAATCATCACCGTTGACACCTCGGGTATATTTTTCCTCTGTATCCCTTGCATATCCAAAAAAGGAGTCCCTTCCTTGTAATTACACTCAATATAGGATCCTTCCTCTGTTTCTATTCTTCTGATTTTGAAGTATTTCTGCAAGTCCTTTGTGACCTTGCGTGCCGTGGCTATTTTTTCTCGCTTTTTTCCCCTTGTTTCTTCTTAAGTATTTTTCACTTTGTAGTTTAAAATTATATTTTATTCGCCCTTCACTGCATTGTATATATCGTTTTATATCTTTGTGATTCTTATTTCATGATTCTATCTATGTTGACTTTCTTTCGGTCTGTTTCGTGCGGGTCATTGCGATTATACAAATTTTGCTTCTCAACAACAAGTATTAGAAATACAGGGTTATTGATTACAATAATGAGGCTGTTACTGAGCATAATGTAGAATCTGTTTCTATGGAAACGAGGTATTCAGCCGTCGCAAGGTAGGTAAAGCCAGATTTTGTATAACAATACTGAGAAAAACTCCGCTTTAATGAGCATATAAAGTTAATCTATTGATTATTCAGTTCATGTTGTTGAGACATGTGAACTGACAATCATGATCATTTATGGTATGTCTGAGTATTATTGTAAAACTGTATTCGATGTATGTTCTCAATAAATTGATCTTGATATTGTTAAGAAAGACTTGTTTAGACATAACATTTTCAAGAAGAAGAAAAAAACATTGCCGAGTATCTGTTAATTTTATAACAAGTATACAAATCATTTATTGCTATGGCTGTTCTTTTATCTGTATTCAGTCATTATATTGGAAATCAAATTATACTAATGTATATTTACCTATTTAATATAAAGGAACACAACATCGCATCAGCACACACACACACACACACACACACACACACACACACACGCGCGCGCGCGTTATTGTATAAATCCAACACTACCATCTTGACAATACATGCTCCTAAGAACATCGAGATAAAAAAATCAATAACAACCCATAATGTAAATGGTTACATCAGCATTCAAATGGTGTGGCTGACTGACGGTAAATATTCAAAACAATGACTGGTGTATCGTGCCGAAATGTTTCTCAATACATCCAAAAGATGCCCATGAGATCGGCGAACTTTGCAATGAGAGATTGATATCGTTTCGGGGGTGGGTGGGTGGGTGAAGCAGATAGAGAAGTCTAGTTTGACATGTGACTTGAAACTCTTTCACCAACCACCCAGGGACGTCATTTGCATGTGCTGTAGAATTGATGTAGCCTATTTACTAAAATTAACAAACCCGTTAAGTTGTGCACACACACCCCTGAACAAAATTGAAAAGACGTCCCGGCAACCATAGTATGTATATTACGTAAACAGTATGTGCCTGCACTACCATAAAAACTTGCAATTTTCCATTTCCGTTTCGCAAGCCGTGCGTAGTTAAATTATCCTGTTTTTCTAATCGCCAAAGCCGTCCTTCTGGAAAGACGTCAATTAAATCTTAACAGATTTTACATGTCTATTGATTCCAGTCGTATGACTGTCCGCAAATTGCATTGGATGACACAATGTAGCAATAACAACTAGAGGGCGCTTGAGTCGGGCCGAGTGCCACAATCTTACTATCTTTGTATAGAGAGGGTATCCCTTTTTATGGGGCTCGCATTGTTTTAATTTTGATTGGTTAATTTCATTAAATAGCAGAACAGTTTACGTCGTAACCTGCACAATGAAAACCATTTGGCTTTTCTTTGAAACTATGTTATTTGTAAAAATTTGATACGGCTCAAAATCCACAAAACGTGTGGATCATGGAGGGCGCAGGAGAGGTTTTATTTATGTATCTAAATAAATAGAATATGCCAAGAATATTTTGGTACATATATTCGTTTCGTGGGAATATAGTTGTATTATAACATCTCATCTTTAACAAGAAATATTTGACGGTTCTCTCCCTTGAGCACCTGGTAGAAGTGGCAGCCACGCCCTGACGTTATTTCAATATAGAACGACGAAATATGTGAGGCCACGAAATCACCATATCTGTATGATAAATATACATATATTTATAGTACATAAAGGTGCTTTTTTGTAAAGTACTTTACTGATAAAACGTCAGACTCCTACCGCAACCTGTAACCGGCAGTTTGTTTGCTTATTACTGCAACAAAATAGTATAAAACATGCTTGATACCTTTGGATATGAAATTAATGTAGTAGTAAAAAAAAAGATTAATGCAAACTTATACTTGTATCTTCACAGATGACAATGTGGTTGTTAACTGTTTTAAGGATAAGATCCCACCCTATATTAATTTAAAAGAAACTTTGGAAGTTTTTAAGGTCATTCGCATCTCAAGCTGTTGTAGCACCCATACCACCTGCATAAATATCGTCATTGCCTGTGATTAAATTGTTATTTTTCTACTGTTTAGAAAATACAAATAATAATTTTTTTAACACAAGATGCCAACACAATCCAACTATGCAATCAAACAACTGCAAAATAAATAAATAAATAAATAAATAAATAAATAAATAAATAAATAAATAAATAAAATAAAATAAAATAAATACATTAATGTATTTAACTTGACATAATAAATATTAGAGAAAATGCATATTCATGTAAACTTACAGTCATAAAAACTAATTGTTTTAATGAATTAGTCTAAACAAATTCTTATGCAAGTAGGCATTTAAAAGGAATACCTACCTATAATGTCTTGCTAGATTGTCCTTTTGGAAAAGTAAGAAGGCGGATTTTACCAACCCTTTTGTTTTTCGCTTTCACTTGAATAAAAACAAGCTTTATACAAAATTTGGCTTTTGGATTGGACATACACTCATAATTGTAAATTCTGAGTAATTAATGCTGCAAATTCTGGATTGGCCGAGGCACATTTCTACAAAATTTCCTTTTATGTATTTCTTAGTTATGCCTCAAGAACAGTCTGGTTATATTCTCTACTGACGTTTTTATTAATTAACCCCAGAAAACCTTCAATTACAGGATTTTCTTCCATATATACGCTGTACATAAAATGTTCACATTTTGGAGAATTCAATTTTTGCAGGCAATAAAATAAATTGATTGCAGTTGCAATGAGTAGAAACCATGAAAAGAGTATACTTTTTTGGTGCTAATTTGTTATTTCGGATGCTTTGATTTTCTAAAAGAAATACCGTTAAAAGAAAATACCGTATTTATTAACCTGAGATGAAATTTTAAATTTGCCCATTTATCCCGACACAATAAACGGATACTATTTCGGCTGGAACCAGAAACATCATTGTACTAAAACTAACAATCATTATATCCAGCTGATATTTTTATAAAATACAGTATACCCCATATTTTAATATGTTAGATCAAAGTCATTGCTTTTCATCTTAGTGTAGTCATTTTTGCATCTGATGCACTGTTTCGTAACATCCAGCGATACCACGATTACCGTTGTCGTCATGGCCATCATCTAATTAATCGTCATTTCCAAATATAATATTATCAGACAATGTATTCTCAAAACTTTCCGGACAAGAACCTCGAGGTCGAACGCAAACCCCGACATTCAGATATGATGCCTAGAGTTCACATACGTCACCAAAATGCGGACATCTTAAAAGAGATATTAGTGAAGTAAAATATTTAAATTTTGTGATTCTAATTTTATTCTAATTAATCTTAAAGGCTGTACAAGTTCATTGACTTTCGACCTGGCATTGAAATCTTTCCTTAAAACGATTCAAAAATACCAGGCCACGGCGGACATAAAGTTATTCATTTTCATGTTGTCTATTGTTGGATCAAGTCGGGGGGACTTGTATAATAAAGACGGGTTAGATGTGTCACGTTTAAATAAATTTATCATGACAAGTTACATGCACTGCTTCGTCTCCGAAATATTTATTTTACTAATATTATGACTCTTATCTCATCCCCCATGTCAACCGACAGCTGTAACGGCATTCAACCAAAGAATGTCTTTTAAAATTATTAGATCAAGTTTAGTTGAATGTAAAATAAGGCTTCAGATCAGATTGTATTTACCACGTATTGAGAACGTTGGGTATCATATAATTTGCTTTTGAAGAAGAAATTACTTTTAAAGTCATAAACGAAATCCAAAATTGTCAATGGATAAACATATGCAAATCTTACCTTCCTTACGTTAATTGTATTATGATTATATATATTATGCATTTGTATTTGCTCGATCATCTATATATTCAGGAGAGAGTAAATCACAAATAGAATAGTTATTCAACCGTATCTTTCGAAATCAAAATCAAACGGTGGGAAAACATATAGATTAAAAGAGTTTTTTTTTAAATAGTGCATGTGAATTTATTTCCAGTATAAAAAAATATTAACATAATCAAACTTCCATACTCTAAGCAGGGGTACATGTATTTCATAATCAAAAAATTTAAATGAAAATGAATATTCGTACTGATGAAATTAAAAGCAATGTTTGCATTACCTTAGTCACCCCAAAACCCTATCAACTCGGCCCGCCATGTCATAAGAGGTGACTAATGAAGGAATTAGCCGCGGTCATTCGGTGGTTAGCGTGCCGCATTAATGTTTTCGTAAATAACACACAACATGGTTGGGTCTAACTACTTTTATTGCTGGATTACAACTGAGTGAGATCCGGGAGCTGACCTTAAGTGACCTGTAAATGTCAGATCATTTGTTGCAACATAATGCTAATACCGTATATTACCACATTTTCCCTTAACAATGAGTTTTGTGCTTTTCTTTGAAATTCACACATTCATTTCTCCTTTTTTAAATAAATTTGTAAAAATATTCAAACCTGACAAAGTTCTATTCTGCACGTGAATATATATTTAAAATAGTTTCTGGTGCGTTGTAAAAGTTCTACTAATTGTTGTTAAAATTAAGTTTAAGCCCTATGACATTCACAATCATTTGAACACTCAGGATAACAAATACATGGTTATATATTGGCATTGCCACTTAAATCTATAGTCCTAATATTTTGTTCTTCAATCCTGTTATTATCACTGCATATATAAATGATGTGATATAGCATTTGCATTATTGTACCCTTGACCACTTTCAGTTGTTAATATTCACAAGACACATTATAATTCAGAAAAAATATCAAGTCCACATAAAAAAATCTCTGTATCTTGCATCTTTTCTGTCTGATTTGGCTCATTGGTGCCTAATGGCATATTGTCATTCATTTCAGTGACCTCCTTGTTAGTATCTTCGTATGTATCATATCTATGTTAATGTCTCTTTTGTTTGTAACAAGTCATATGTATTCGGTGTCTTCTGTATATAGCACCATCCTGGGTTTTCACATACGACATTGGAGTGTTACTTTTTCTGACGAATACAGTTGGTCCCCAAAAAGATTGTCTTCTGATTCTTACTTTGTCTCCAGACGTCAGATATGGAAGGTCTTTAGCCGTTCTGTCATACTGTTTCTTTTGCTGATTTGTTTTCCCACGCAGTTTCCACTTTACGTTTCTTTCTTTTATAACTTGCGGATGTAGCTGTATGTTGGTAGTAGGTAAAGTTGATCGAAGTCTTCAGCTCATCCTCTGTCATCAACTGATGCACTTCTATACTCCAATATCACTAAATATGGATCTTTTCTATCTTTGCCTTAGTGGGAATTCCTTTGACAGTTTGAATGTTTTTTTTTTCTGTTAAACCAATAGACTGAATACGTGGGACTTGATGTAGTGTGTTTGAATCCCCAGGCTTTTGCAAACTGAACATATTCTTTTGAGGAGAACTTTGGTCCATTATCCCTCCATACTTCTCATTGTATTCCATGTCTTGCAAAAACTGATTTTGTGTGAGTGATTGCTGTGCTTGCTCGTGTATTTTCTAACTTAGCAACTTTAAAATATCTGGAGCAATAGTCTACTATCAAGACATAAAATATCTGGAGCAATAGTCTACTATCAAGACATAAAATATCTGGAACAATAGTCTACTATCAAGACATAAAATATCTGGAGCAATAGTCTACTATCAAGACATAAAATATCTGGAGCAATAGTCTACTATCAAGACATAAAATATCTGGAGCAATAGTCTACTATCAAGACATAAAATATCTGGAGCAATAGTCTACTATCAAGACATAAAATATCTGGAGCAATAGTCTACTATCAAGACATAAAATATCTGGAGCAATAGTCTACTATCAAGACATAAAATATCTGGAGCAATAGTCTACTATCAAGACATAAAATATCTGGAGCAATAGTCTACTATCAAGACATAGTTGTAATTATTCCACATAAAATAAATGTGTTCCAATCATTCCCCGTGGTGCATTTTGTTGTGTAGCCACCAATAGTTCATTTTTATTTTACTTTTTACTTTCTGCATTCCTGGCACGAATAACAATTCGATACTGTGTCTGCAATTTGTGCATTCATTCCAGGCCAATTCATAATGTATTTTTATCTTTGCGTTGTCTTCTAAATGCTCAATGTGACTTTTGTGCAACTCTTGTAAAAAAAAAAATTATGATGCCAGATTATTAACAGAATGTTAATAACGTATATTACCACACCGGACTTCCGACTGAAAGGATAGGGGTTTCAGTGTGACATTAGTTCAGCCAAGATCGGTTAACTTGACGTGTCCATGGATATGAGGCGCCGTAGCGGACAAAACCTGGTCCAATCGAAATGTTGCCGTTGAAATTTTAATGTCATATGTCCAGATTTCCAATTTCACGTGTATTATCAAAAAAAAAACTGCTTGCCCATAAAGATCCATTTTCTAGGTCGATATTTTAGATTGTGTCGTTTGAATTACACGACGGTGGTTGAAATTTCAATGTCATACGTTGATAATTCCTAAGTTTTGTATTGGTTCAAAGAGTTTATGCTGAAAGTTCCATTTCATATGTTGAATATTTAGGTTTCATGTTAAATTTCTCGGCGCTGGTTGAAAATTTCGATGTCCAGTGTCAAGTGTCTAGACTGTCTTCTGAATTTCACGTCGGTTGTTGAAATTTTAATGTCGTAAGTTGTGAGTTTCAATTTAACATATTCAATCACATTGATTGTGCTGAATGTTCTGTTTCGTATGTTGATATTTTAGATTGTATCTGTTGAACTACATAGCGGTGATTGGATATTTTATTGTGCTTGTCAGAATTGCTATTTTTTATATAGTGGAATGATGTGTTGGTGTTACAACTAACATTACACAATGTCTACTTTACCAATTCAAAATAATACCTAGTATTAAGATGCATCATTCGTGTATCCAGTTATGAGGCGCCATTGCATTTCATGCATTTACAGTTTGAAAGTTACTAAATGTATTCACATGTCGAGAATTACTATGCATATCTTCGCTAGAGGTCACTCTTGTAAACGGACCGCGTTATCTTTTAAACAAGGAGGCTGCTTCTCGTCGCTGTAAAATTCAACCTATGAAATCTAAATATTCGCCATACGAAATGTAACTGTTATGACAAAAAGTTACATTCAACGTATGATTTAGGGATTCTCGACATATGATTTTTAAATTTTAACCACCGCTGTGTAATTCATAATACACACTGTAAAACGTCGGCATAGGAAATAGAACATTAAACCACCACTGTATATTTCAACATATAAAATCTATAATCGCGATCTGGAAAACTTTAAGGATATGCAATTTGATCCAACACGTGATATTATATTTCTCGACATGCGACATTGAATTTTCATTGGATCCGCTTTTGTCCGCTACGGCGCCCCATACATGGCCATGACACTTGATTTCAACTGGCTCGGTACTAAAATAGTGTTGATGTGCCGTATCTTAACTGTTGTATCTAAAATGTATAAGAAATAGTATCAGTCGTACCTAATAGTATTCATTGATAATACAATATTTTGATATCCTTTTTACCTAATCATGTTCATTAGTTATATAGTAATTTTAAATTTGTTGTACCTTATCATTATATTGGTTGTACAATATTTTTTTTATCCATAATACCTAAATGTTCATTAGGGATAGAGATATTTTCTATATGTTATACCTAATCATTACATTGGTTGTACAGTATTTTGTTATCCATAATACCTAAATGTTTATTAGTGATAGAGTATTTTTCTATATGTTGTACCTAATCATGACATTGGTTGTACAGTATATTGTTATCCATAATACATAATAATGTTCATTAGGGATAGAGTATTTTTCTATATGTTGTACCTAATCATGTTCATTGGTTTTACATTATTTAGGTATCCATTTCACCTAATCGTGTTCATTGATTTTATTCATTTTTCGATATGCGTGCTGAAACTTTAGAATTAATTAGGTAGATTACACAAATTACCTTTGTCTTTTTTTAATTCCCAAAGCATATCTTTCGTGTATTTATCTATGAATGGAACACACCAATGTTTGCGCAACATGTTTGTATCTAAGAGCCTTAAATACGATTCAGTGACCAGTTCGTATGTAAATAAAACTGGATGACCATCACTTTATAATTTATGAAATTAGGTGTTCTAAAGCTTAATAGTTACTAGCCATACCTTCCATTGTTAAACTACATTAATTACACTTTTCTCAATAACACCATATGTGCTTCTTGAAAGTACTTATATAAACATATAAACAACTTGACAGATCCGACATTAACAAAGCTATAGGTTAATTTATTTAAAAACTTTATACAGTAATTAATGGTAACCTATTATATCATATTAGACGTAGGACGGTCATTGGACTAATGAGCTCAATGTCATCATGCTTCTTTTTTTAATGTCCATCAAAACAGGTCAAAAAGACCAAATAAACACACCCAGATATTCATTCAGAAAATGTATGTATGCTATCGACCTCATAGGTCCCATTTGCAGAAGTGTTTCGCATGATCAAAGCCTTCTGAAATAGATAACCATTCTAGAGATCAATGGCATTCTCACGGCATCTAGCTATCTATAATTTAAACAAACGAGTTTGACCGGGCTATAACCCTGTTTCCAAAAGAAATTATTTGGTTTACTTCCTTAATATCCTTCGTCTTCCATGAGAGTTGTTTTGTCATAGAGTTCTGAAAATTAATATACTTTTAACATAAATGTTGCAGTATAGAAAGATTTTATTCAGCGTCAGAGTCAACCGTCTAAAGGAGTATAAAACGAGTTAATCGCCTCTTTTGAAAAAGCGTAATTGCGGTTTTTGATTGGTTTAATGACAGGGACGACATTAAGATAAACTTAAAGATAGACAAGAGTGCAATACACTCATATCAGTAACTACTCACGGCATTAAGTAATATACAAAAGTGCAATACACTCATATCAGTAACTACTCACAGCATCAAGTAATAGACAAGAGTGCAATACACTCATATCAGTAACTACTCACAGCATCAAGTAATAGACAAGAGTGCAATACACTCATCATATCAGTAACTACTCACAGCATCAAGTAATAGACAAGAGTGCAATACACTCATATCAGTAACTACTCACGGCATCAAGTAATACACAAAAGTGATATGCGATTTGTGATGCTGACAATCTGACCCGAAATTCCTAAAAATTCGTCTCAAACACAAAACTTGGGTTCAATTTTCGGAAATTAAAGTTAGAGTCAATCAATGATCTTGAAGTTTTTCTGGAATTTTTCGAAGAACATTAAAGCGGGTAATTGAATTAAATATTATTATAGGAAGCTTTTTAAGTATTCAAGTCAAAACTTGTGAAATGCTTATTTGATCGGATGTTTGAATTGGGAGTATTTTTTTTGTGTTGTTGTTGGTTAAACACCATTTTCCAGCACATGATAACCACCTATTCATGGCGGCCAGTATTGTTGGAGATCCGACCAATTGAACTGCAAACGCAAGAGCGATTGGTTCTGAGTTTGATTCGCTGCGGAGTTTGTGCTTTGTACACCGGAGCAGGGCATTTAATCTTCTTCATCCAGTAGATCTGTGCATATATCTGCTTATGAGTAAACGTTTTTTTTTAAAAAAATAGCCTTCCATCCTAAGAGACTTTTTTCTCAGTTGCTCTTTAATAAAATTCAATATAAACTATATCCTTTTTGAAATACAGAACAATGCTGCGATTTACTTTTAACATCTCTCTCTCCCCCTCACACACACAAAGTTTTCGATTTTTTAACAGCGTATTGATAGGATGGAAACTGCCTTGCATTAATAATGAATCTAAACATACAATATTTGTAATGACATATCCAGGTATGCGATGTTATGAGAGTTTGACATCATTGTATAATTATATCTATAAGCCAGAGAGTAAATCCCCCAAATATTTCTTAATTGTTGTTTGGAAGCTTAAGTACCATTATGCGCATACACACTTTAAAATAAAGTACTTGAGTATAAACGAGATTCCACTTGTGAAAGTCTAATAAACTTCTATAGTAAATAAAAAGGTTTCACATTCTACGTGTTTGGTACACTTAAACCAAATGCAGTTCTTCTGAAATGGCAGCAAAATGTAAATATTAAACATAATGATATATACGTGATTTTGTTATTTTGTTTTTAGCTAACATTTGGCAGACGAAGCTGCCATATGTCTTCATAATACAAAGTGCATAAATGCAAACATATATGTCATTGGTTTTTTCTTTTCACGGATCAGCAAACAGTGAGTGCTGAACATTTGAATGTATTATTCGTAAGTTCATCAATTGTTTATTTTTGCAAAACAAATGTGTAAATTTATACAGAAGTATGTAAAAATTTGAAGTTCTGGCGAGGCAATGTCAATAAAACAGTAACTAATACTTTTTATTGGATAGTCTTATCCAAGCGCCCATTTGTGGAACGTTTTAACTGGGTGAAACGGTAGTGATTTCCAATAAAAATTCCGTTTTATGTACAGTAGACAATTTAGTAGTAAATTCGATTCAAATAAATATTTTCTAAACGATATCGATATTATATGTATGTATATATTGTATGTATGTATGTATGTATGTATGTATGTATGTATGTATGTATGTATGTATGTATGTATGTATGTATGTATGTATGTATGTATGTATGTATGTATGTATGTATGTATGTATTGTATTGTATTGTATTGTATTGTATTGTATTGTATGTATGTATGTATGTAATGCATGTATGTATGTATGTATGTATGTATGTATGTATGTATGTATGTATGTATGTATGTATGTATGTATGTATGTATGTATGTAATGTATGTATGCAGAGAGAGAGAGAGAGAGAGAGAGAGAGAGAGAGAGAGAGAGAGAGAGAGAGAGAGTATAAATATCAGCAAGGTAAGTTGCCATGAGAAAAACAAACTATGTGATCACACATGTTCATTTTAAAGTGTACTTTAATATACGAATATACAAGCAAGGATGAATGAATCGAAAGTTTGAGAAAGGTTTCCTTTTGTGGCTGATGTGTGCTTATATGTATGAAAGACGGTTCGTCATCCTATATTTCTGCATGGAAGGAATATAACATATACCCATGTCTATCAGTAACTTATATATATATATATATATATATATATATATATATATATATATATATATATATATATATATATATATATATATATATATATATATATATATATATATATATATATATATATATCATAGAGTTTACATCCCATCCCATCACGGTACATTAAAAATTTAGTTTCTTTTCGTCGCTTTTAAAGGAGTTCAGGAACTTTTAAAATATAATGCTATAAGGAGTATTATCGAGAAGCACTACATCATGTTCGGCTTTCATCTTTTTTTCCCAAAATTTACTGAGTAGTATTCCATGTACGACTTAGGTCTCTGCTATTGTATCAGACGCTTATTTTCTCCTTAACAAATGTTGTGCATGACAGCTCGAGCCGAAATGGTGCAAACAAATTAATGTTCTATACCAGATTATCGTAGTGCAGACATACAGTAGACACCTATTCACTTCACAGAGTTCATAAAGGTCGGTGTCACATTCAATGTAATGTTCTCAAACAATCACCGAATGAATGTTAGTTATTTTGCTTGTGTGTTGATATACTAGTTGCGGTAAACAATCACTGATTACAATTTTTGTTAGACTCTATAATGTCTTACAGTGTCGGTCTTTTTCTCTTAACAGATCAAACAGATGCAGACGAAATAATTAAAATGACCGACAGTGAAATTGATAAGGCGTCCATGCGCTCCAATGTCATAGAGCAACGAATGTTCGAGTTGACTGTTTCAACTATAGATACCGCCAAACACAGCATCGCCATTGATATGAGACGTTCGCAAAACTTAATGAAGAAAAGGTTGAAGAAATATAGAGACAGACAAAGAGAAATTATGAAATCAAAACAAGATGCCCAGGTAAACTCAATTGAGGCATTGATGTCAAGGTCTTTCAAAAAGACATCATACTTAACGTCAGCTAAGCCGCGACCCAAAACATCGCCTGCCAAACTGGAAAGAGACAAGGGCTCGAATTTGGACAATTTTGAAGATTCTGAAACGGAATCGGATATAGAAATCGATGGCTCTTTTTATATTGATTATCAGAGGTCAAAAATTGACCTTCGACCCAAAACTGCTGTGAATATACTACAGAAAAATGTTTCATTGGACAAATATGTAAAAATAGGACGTCTAGGTTCTCCCAACAAAGAAATTCGCTACTTAGACGAAGATGAACTAAAAGATAGAGAACTATTCTATCAGCACATAGTTCAAGGGAGAATAAAGGAAGAAAAGAATACTCTTAGTATGTTAAATGACAAGGTTGCTCAATTTTGCGAAAAGGACACAATACAGACGATGGAGAAAAAGAGGAAACAGGCACAGATAAAAACGTATGTTCCTCCTAAAACACCCGAAAATAACGACAAACGCCCTTTGTCAACTCATGCAACGCAAGGCTTAGCCAATATTCAGAGCAGTGACGTCTCTAATGAAGGCGAAGTCGGCAATCAACGAAAATTACTCCCACACAGCTTGTCCGCCATTAGCTCAAAAAGGCAGAGAAGCGTAAAAGAAAGAACATTACGTCCTGTCTCCCGAATCAGTAAAACTAAACTAAGATGACACTACAGCATTAGTAAATAAGTCAATGTAATAAACGAATAGAGCGTATATAAATCAGTTGTCTGAGCCGAACATATTTTGGCACCACTTGGAATTCTAATTGAGAGAATCAAGCTATTACGAGAATTCGGTATGAAGGCTTAATATTTTGGTTCTTCGCGGTGCTATAAAATATCCAGAGATTGCAATGTTTGGGACTGAAATATTTTTTGGTCTCATAGAGGTATTCTTTCCATTTGTTCCTAAGCGTCAGTTGGTTAGTTCATGCGGATTGTACGAAAAGATCCAACAGGTCATATCGAGTACTCTTTATGGATGATTTTAATGCATTAAGTGGCCTTTCATGTCGAGAACATGTAATAACCTTATAAAGCCCATCGACTTTGTACAGGTAATTCTCAACCTTGCTGACTTTTAAAACCGAACTCCATGTTGTATAAGTACAAATTATATTCTGTCGATGTCCATAAATATGCGAGTTTACTCATTTTACAAGTGCCATTTAATTTTATTCTAAACAGTAATACTTGAGCAGTTTATCATTTACTATTGTATACCTGACTGAAATTCAAATGCAGTCACTCTCCATTAACTGCATTTATTCAATTTCGTACTAACGTAGATGCTCGTTAGAAAAAAGAAGAATATGAATTGCTTTTATATTATTCACCATTATGTGTTAATCGGATGAAATATCTCATGAACTTTCCTTAGCAAAGAAGTACTCAATAATCGCTAGTGTTCAATGTCTTGCATATTTTATGTGACGCTGTCTTGTTTTTTTTAAAGCAAAAAGATATACACCACTCTCTGTTTTGAATAGTCTAAATTGCATATTATTTTCTCATATCGCTAATTGAATCGTATAGTGTTCTCGGACTTTAAAAAGAGCTTCACTATTATGGAGATGAGATTGTTACAGGTTGTAAATGTTTTGTACCTAAATCTGTTTCACCAACGACAAGCCATTAAAGCAAAAGACCTACATATATTGTGTGAAATATAGACAAGATTAACTAAATTGTATAAATAAAATTGGAGTGGTTGTTTACAATCCCGGCCAGTTATCTGATACACCTTAAATTGAAGCTATATTGGGTTTCTCTCAATATCTACAAATTCTTGACTCTAATTAAATTGTGGTTTCAATAGTCAGTAGAAACTAAATTTTTTTTAAAAAATTTTTTAATTTTTTTTTATTATTGAAATGTAAGCTATATGACATAACCTTGTGCTGAAACTACTTTTCATTGCTTGACAGAGGAAATTGAAGCCTTTAAATATTTTAAAATATCCTGTTTTCCTGTTTGTTCATATATTGATTTAGTTACTTATTTTTATTGATCTGTGATATAAGTTATTTTTATTTGGTTTGTTGTCTTGATTTATTGAAGAATAATATATATATATATATATATATATATATATATATATATATATATATACTGAAGTTAAACATATGTGAAATAGATTTTTCTGACATTAGCTCCAAGCCTTGACTATATTCAATTATATATTGTAAAATATCTGTTAAAACGTAGCAAAAATTAAGATTATTTAATACGACATACTACTCAAAGTGAAAGTAAAATTGATCTGTAATGTCAACAAGATCACATAAATAGTTTTCAAATTACTTTATGTTTATTGAACCATTCCTAAATGCTTTGTCACGTAATTTAACCACTCGCACCAAGCCTCGGTTTATAATCTGTCTATTGGATATAGCTAACGAGAAATCGAGCAGCTAAGTACGATCCAAAGACAAGTCGTAAAGGATAAATTGAATTTGTTCGGAACGTTTCAGCCTTAAAAGCAAAGCAAACAACTGATCTTGGGTCCACTAAGTACGTATTAATAGGACAAGTTGCAAATTCCATTTACTCACAATTTCCTTGCAACGCTATATTGTTTTCTAGCAAGGCAACTGTGGTGGTTATTGTTTTGGTCTTTTGTCAGTTGGACTACCTTGAACATTTCTGCGAGAAAAAAATGAGCTATATCGGCGCAGTATTTGACAGAAAATTCATATATTTTATTCGTCAGAATTCTTTTCGGCCAAAGAAAAACGCAGTCGTGCCAAAAGCTTAAAATACAGATTCATTCCATTTAAAATATTTGTTTTGTTTTGTTCACCTCAGTTACATCTATTAGGATTAAAATGGTTTGTACCAACTTAAGCGACAAGAATTGACAACGTTTTCAATATGAACAAGCCTCATATTGTTTCACAAAATTTCAAGAGAGTTAGATCTTGAAAATAAAATAATTGTTTATTCCGCGGCATATACCATCGCATATTTACGCTACATACGTACAGTAAATAAATATATACTTCATTACTTTCCCCCCGTTTTGTCATATTAATGGGTAAGTGGGAACTCTTTTTTTTTAAGATTGTGTACGTACTATTTATGTTTTCATTAATCACTAAAATTGTCATTCGACGTCCCTCATCAATTCTAACACGAGCGATGATACTTACAATTACAGCAGAGGTTGCCAAAACAAATACGAACACTTTCTGCATAGTGTGACTTGTGCTCAAAAGCTGGTATGTAAAAACCTTTATACCATGTCTCGCCAAACAGGGTATATGTCTTAAGACTATCAGAACCCTTACAATACAGGAAATATCAGGGCACAAACATATTCTGCAGCGGCTTGCACTTCAGTGAACGACCCGTAATCAGACACGACTGTCACAGACAACTTTGAAACAGATGCATCTAACTGAGAGGAAAGTAACTAACCACAGTATAACTCTCCGTACTATGAACAAATACAGCCGAAAATGGAAATATTACCTCGGTCTACAACACTGGAGTGGGAAGATTTCCACAATACAAATAACACACATGACAAAACCAAAGCAAAAGCAAGAACTCATTACTTAGAAGGAAATGGATTTAAAGGTAAACTATCTAAACAAAGCCTAAGGACAGCGCCAAGGTAAAAGTATACACTTGAGGAGCCAGTATTGGAAGATGCACAGTCTACAGAGAATACTTGCTGGTTTTTATCTTTCTTGTTATATAGTTTAGGCCTTCACGACGTAAGAACTGTTAGCCTGTGAAATTTGGCCTACAATTTGCTGTGGCTTGGAGCATCTATTAGTAAGCAGAGTGTAAGAAAACGGATACTTACTGGTCCAAAGCCTATGTTCCGTTTGAGAAGTAAGGAAAACATTTACTTGCCTGTGACTGCAGATACAATCCATTGATATGTCTCATACAACATTTATAAAGTTTCAAAGCTAATCACCGTATATGCAATGCACACCGACTGATGACCTAACTCCACATACGCTTAAGATACGAACACAGAGATGAGTTGTCCAATATATTTCATAAAATGTAAAATGCCTAAATTGTTTTGTAAAAATATACATTAAGTTTTAAAACAAGTTGTGAATAAAACGATATGCAGTAAATACAAACACCCGTAAGTGTTTTTTTCCTAGTCGGAGGAAAGAATTCATTTTGATAGGCATATAATCAAAGTACTGGCCGACGGCCTCGTCATTCTTACGCCGCATCAAACACATTCTTTCCGTCCGTTCGGAACAAAACATTTATCAAGCTTTTTCTATATACTTTATAAGAACAATATAGATATTTTTTTAAAAAAAACTTTAACAGCAAATAAGTAATGCTATATTAAACAGTATGCTGATATGTGGCAAAGCGACAAAGTAGAGCACAGTTTTTTTATGATTAGAACTTCCGTATATTAAAAAAAAATAATTATTATTACGCTGATGTATACTCAATGCAAAATTAATTATATGAATTAGTGAACGCAGTACGGGCAATCTAGATATAACAAAAGAAAATGCTAACCGAGTGGTCGTGTCCTCCTCAAATGTATGAGAGGCAAAAAAACAGGGGAGAGGTAACATCAGAAAAAGGCTGATCAGTTCTTCCGTGGGGCTGCAAAGCTCTTCTTCCAGGAAGAGGGGACGGGACAACTTTTTTTGAAGAAAAAAAAACAACAACTGACAAACACCTTTGGAAAACTCCAAGAGAATAGCAGTCTAACATATCACGCACAGTATAAAATACTTACAAATACCATAACATATATACAGAGGGATTATGTCCCTTGAAGTACGAAATGATGATGTGACGCTATGCTACTGGCTGACGCGACGAGGACCGGTCAAATCAGATAGAGAGTGAAGAAAGTCTAAAAAAAAGTTTGTAAATATGGCCCAGACTAAACGTAAAACCGAAATCTCTAAACTTGTACAGAATAGTCGAAGATTATAAAGAAATTCGACAAAATGTAAAAGTATTACCAAACTTTTGATGAATTGTAAGAAAGTTAGTTTCAAAAGTGAAGTGTTTACACATTTACGTTTTACTAATAAAAGTAAAAAAAAACCAAAACAAATTAAATTCATTTTAATGAGGACAGAGAAATATCCGAATTTTTTTAAAACGAAAAAACATATTTTGAACATTGTAAACTAAAAGCTTAAATTGTTATCAAATTTTACAAATGTGAAATATTTCTTTTAAAACTAGATTTAACGCTGTTTTGAATTACTAATACCCGACACATACTAATGAATGCTCAACGGTGGCGCTGACGTGAAGGTTAAGGTCTTTAGTAGTAAAATTCAAGGACTGGCAACGAGAACCTAAAAGAGCATGTGCAAAAAATATTGTTTCTAAGAAACAAGCATACCTATTTTGAATTAAATTATCATTTTCAATCAAACTTGATATCTCAATAAAATTCATCGTAAAGAAGATGGATTAGAGCACACATATTCCTCTTATCTTCAAATATTACGCATCCCATCCACTCACCCTCCAACGTTTAACATTACCACATTTTCAACGCTGACGAGATTATGTATAGTGTTGATTTGCCATCGATACAGGCTACGTTTCGGTGCTATGGAAAATAGATAGCCAAGACTTCCACAAAACTGTTTATAAATTTTATCATCGTTTCTAGAGTACTCAGTCACAATAGCTCTCCGGTGGCCTAGTGGTTAGAGTGTCCGCCTCGGATGCAGGAGGTTTGAATCCCGGCCGAGTCATACCAAAGATTTCTAAAAATGGTAGTAACACCCGACTTGCTAGGCGCTCATCATTAAGAGGTTAGTGTTAGGACTAGTCGGCCTGTCAGACATGATTGGACATGATATAACATGTCTGCAGCATGATGCCCCAGTAGAGATCACGATAAACTGCCCCGCTGCAGACATGGTAGCGATATGGCTGAAAATTGTGAAAGCTAGGTTAAAAATTCAAATCACACACACACACACACACACACACACACACACACACACACACACACATACAGAGAGAGAGAGAGAGAGAGAGAGAGAGAGAGAGAGAGAGAGAGAGAGAGAGAGAGAGAGTCAATACAAATCACTCGATGTTCTAAATAAAAACCCTGATGAAGAAAACATGTATACCATATTGCCCATACACCTTGCAATCTGATTCTCGTAATTTTACGTAATTAAAACGAGCCGATACAGCAGTTCTTCTAAAAAAAGTTAATGCTGGTATACGAAAACAATTTTTCCACTCTTTGATCGTTGGGAAAGTAAAGGATCACCCTGTGGGTTCCTGATCCATGACTGTCATCAGTGTTGGTGACAGTATTGCAACTCTGTGCCTTTACAATTAAAACCAGAAACGAGGGAAAACCAACAAGTTTTAAAACCTTAAATAAATACTTTGTTTCCCTACAAAACAGATTAAAAATTAACCAGACAAAATTACATTATTCTGAATTATATCCCAAATAGTCCTAACAGTTTTATTACATTTTTAAAAGTATAGAATACTCCGAATGAATTTAATGATGTTCCAAAAGAGTTTGAATCTCGAAAGGTTGCTCTTTATAGCTTCAAGTTTTGCATAGGTTACACTTTTTTGAAGAAAAAGAATTTCCCAGGTTTTCTTCTCAAGTTATACTGGCTATTAAAAATATCTTGCATATCGTATTTATTATTAAAGAACTTTCTTCCGTTTATCTCGGACTTTGATAAATGGGTATAGTT
The DNA here is from genome assembly GCA_030141615.1 of Unio pictorum. NCBI lineage: Eukaryota > Metazoa > Mollusca > Bivalvia > Unionida > Unionidae > Unio > Unio pictorum. The sequence goes on from JARLTB010000110.1 coordinate 6,423,543, forward strand.
TGGGTTATAGAGTATACAATTTGGCTTTGCTTTAAATGTTCACCTCCCAAAAATAAACTGCTGTCTTCCGCTACTTTGTGGATTTTAGATATAACGTGTTAAAAAAAGTATGATTACAATTTTACATTTTATATATTTTGTAATTGATTCAAATTTGTGTCAAAAACTGCATTTTCTGGTCTGGCGAAATTCGTTTTTCCTATTGTAATAACTAATGAAGATTTTAGACTAATTTTAGGTTGATATTTTTAGTACAAGGCTGATATTTTTAGCACAAAGGAGCAGTATTTTTTTTTGTCCGCCGTGTACTTAGATCATGTACAATTTCCGTACGTACAATATCCAATGATATTTCGGCCACAGTACATAAAAGTAACTGAAAAGCGTGCCAACATTCTCTCCACTGTCTATATTGCAAATGCAAGCAACTTCACCTTACTCCTGTCTAGCCTGGAAGAGCGTTGATGTGCTAACAGTCTGGATGTATGAAAATGAAACAATCTAAAATATCTCTGAATGAATTCACAATAACCCCAGAATAGTAATTAGTCATTACTGAGCACTTTGTAATTCCAGTGAATACTTTAAATAATAACTTCTCTCAAATTAGGACTGAAAAAAGAAAGATTTAGTCCACTAAGGCTGCTGTTAAGATAGGAAATCCAGAATTTCTGCTTACTTTACGCTATTACAAAACCAATACACAATAACAGAATCAGAATTATGGTCATATTGCGCATCAAATTCATAAATAAGATTCCATCTAGAAACTTCCAAAGTCCACGTAAACATGTTCGTATCCAATTAATAATGTGACTTTCTTTCTTGCCTGTTTTGAATATCTTGGTCTTACGGTGAATGCAGATGACGTTGGATATTGACCAATATTGTCTTCTTTAAAATCGTTTTTCTGCCAACATTTCTTGGAGAGCGTTGGGTGACACAGACCTTCGTCGGCGTTTGGCTTCTGGATTCAGTAATCGATTAAAAATTGATCTAAGAACGTTGCTTTGTTTGTTTCCTTGTTTGATTAGGATTTTTAACGTAACTTTAATAAATAAAAAAATTCAGTCATATCGCTACGATGTCTGCAGTGACGCAGTGTATAGTGATGTCTAGCACTGGAGCATCATGCGGCAGACATGTAGCATGATGTCCCACCCAGTCACATTATCCTGACACCAGGCCGACCAATCCTAACACTAACCTCTTAATGCTGAGCGTCAAGCGAGGCAGTTGTTAGTACCATTTTTGTAAGTCATTTATATAACTCTGCCGGAGATCGAACCCACGACGTCCCGTATCCGCGGCGGACGCTCTAACCACTAGGCCACTTGAGCGGTGTGTAAGAAATTTAAGTAAGCAAAGACAAAACTGAATAGGAATAGCCCATACCTGTAGAATAAAATCAATGTTAAAAAAGAGACCAGCAGTGGCAGAAACAAAGAGGAAAATGAACTTTTGTGAGGTGTTATGAATTTTCATTATGATTCCTATTCTAAGAGAATATACCAAAATAAAAATCTTAGGCGTCGTTCTATTTTTACTTTCTTTTGCATTTATTATGGACAAAACAGACAATCAGACAATCTAGTATCATAGAGGGATTTAATTTGGGTAATCAATGAGTAGTATCTCATAGCAGCAGAAAGAGCAAACCGACATTTTGCTGAAACATCATTTTTGAAAAATAACGCTTCCTACGAAAATGAAAACTACAAAGTCAATAACGCCAAACCGAAGCCTCTAACTTACCGAGAATTTCTATAATTAGGTAAGTTGTTTTTGCTTCTTTATGTTTGTCGTTTCTTTTCTACATTTTTTACGCACGTTTTCGTTTACCCATATGACGTCTCGTTGAGGTCGCGTCCTCACTGCTGCTGTAATTAGGTTATTATTATGTATCAATAATATGGTACCAGCTACAGCTAGATTACCTCGAGAGCGACTAGAAGAAATTAATGAATTCATCCTGTACGTGATTATGTCAGGCGAAAATTACAAGAAAATCAGGAATCTCAGGTGGATTTTGCAGAAAGTTCTCAACAATTATTCAAACCTGTTACTGAAACAACGAAACCTCTTCTTCCTCAGCTTGAAAAATATAAAAATAAAACTGAAGAAAAATCAAGACTTTTACAAGATCTTCTTGGTCGAATGAATCAACCAGTAAAACCTGTTTATAAAGAGACAAAAACCCTTATGAAGAAATAGTCGAAGAATAATAAATTTACTGAAGAAGCTTTAAAATTAATCTATGAAACCGATCCAAATGAATTTCTAGCTCTTGTTGCATACTATGAAATTAGGAAAAATGTTGAGACCAACATATGGAAAATATATTAATAACATAGAACATTGGGCTGATGTGATTTTTTAAAAATAAAATTAAAACTAAAACAGGTCGAATCGACACAAAACGTGTATTGTATATATAATACAACAATACCGCCAACCGGGTGTATGATCAAAATGAAGATCGAAAACAGCAACAACAAAAAATGAAAGAACAAAACAACGAAAGAAAGAACAGAAATAGCAGAAAACACAAAAAGAAAGAAATTCTTTCATCCATTGAAAAATTGATTGATAAGATTAGACACGGAACTTATGAAAACATTACAGATATAGATGATGATCAATTAGCTGAATACAGCCGACGATTCTAATTATTTGTCTGCAATGTTACCAGAACATCATGGAGTTTATGAGATTGATTATTGTACGATGATCTTTACAATTAGTCATAAAAGGGTAGTATTAATACGGGTGATCCAGACTTCTTTAAGTTCTCTGAAAACGTAGATCAACTAAAAGCAAATTGAAATAAACTGATCCATGGAAAATTCCATTTCATAAATCACCTACTAAACAACATCATTTTAAAAACCTAAACAAGAACTTCCAGAACTAGTTAATCTCAAGGATACGACTCGAAATATTGAACTCATAAAAAATAATTCATTAGACGCAGCCGCACATGGATGGTATGAAAAATCAAAATATGCAATACCTAGATATATTGAATATTAGAAAGATGCGGATAATTGGGTTTGAGAAGTATATTCTGTATATAAAGATACATTTTTCAAATTTGATGGTGAATTTCTTGAATTAAAAAGAAATGTAAGAAGAGTAAAAGAAGAAGCTGAAAGAGAAGAAGTTTATAATCCAGGAGAATCGACCTAAAGCGGTTTACAACTCAAGGAAGTTGTCTCATTACTTGTCCAAACAACATCCTTTCTGACGTAGATAGATTACAAATTCTGATTGGTGGAAAACGAGCCAGTAATAATTCTCCAGAAAAATAAATGTATGAAATATCTTATATTTGTCAACGATTATTTACAGGTGGGATGATGGACATACATGTTTATCGATCTCTTATTGATAAAATCGCTGATGACTATCATAGTGATGAAATAAATATATACCATATAAGATGATTATGGTCAGAGTGAGAAATTCACGATTACCTACTTATAAAGCGATCTCCGGTGATGGACTCGATGATGTTGTTCAAGGTTTATTTTGAATCAGTTTAGAAAGATGTCGACGTTGTCACGACAATAATTCGTTTAGCGAGATATTCGGATGAGTACACAAACACAACAGGATAATCAATGATGTTTACTAAAGATATTGCCAGTAATGTTGATCAAGTTCAGTTTAATAAATTACGGACAGCTGCAGTTACTGCAATTGTACAACCAGATGAGTTTGAACATGCGGATCGACCAGCTGCTTATTTTGATGTTATCGGAAGCGTTAATATAAATTGCAATTTAGGATTTGCAACACGTACATCAATGTTATTAGGAGGACGTAGAAGATTGTCATGTGTAATTCCACTGTCTCATATTTTTCGATTTTATAGAAATGTTAGAAAAGTTATTGTCAGAACTAAACATACAGTTATACTTGTAAGAAAAAGTGTTGATAATGACGCAACCTGTTTATGTTGCTGGTAAAGAAAAGTAACAAAACTCTCGCTGTGGATGCCCTTAATGACTCCAGCGTTTGCTGAAGAACAAAAAAAAAAATAACATCGTTAGTGATGGCACATGTAATTGTAACAATCTGTGTTGAAGCTGCAACAATACTTAGTGTTGTTCTGAATATCATTGCCAAAGAATATATACATGTAGCGAAAATTAATTGTATGAGTATATAATAAAGTTGCATACATCGACTCTAGACTGCTCCAAATTATCTTCATCAGGTCTTAATGATGGAATAATATCAGATGTCGAGTTTACAGAAATGATTAAAATTTTCAGCAAGGAAAAATGACAACGTCTGATTTAGAAAATAATAATGATAATAATGTAATCAAGACAGATCGTTGATACAACTCTGTCAGAGAATACAATGTTATCAACCTCGACCAATCGTGAATAAAGCTTCAACTTTCCTACTATGTTTCCAGTCAAAGAAATTGCACTTGCACAATTACGAGTAGGTATATCATAGCTGGCCAAATATTAGATCAAAACCATCCGGTGGGTTGCAGGCAAGTAATATTTTGATATTTACAAATAAAAACAATCCAGATGGAAACCTTGACTAGCAAATTGTTTTGATTCCAACGTGCAGTTATCAGATCGAACAACTCAATTATGAATTTGAGCGCAGAATTTTATGTATACTACTATTATTAGACCCAAACTTAAACGTATATTTGGAGACTTACAATCTTTATTTTAAAATATTAAACAAAATTACTCTGACGAATTAAAACAACAGATTATTGAATCAACACAACATTTAAATCAGGTTATATCAGATATTGAATAGATTAATTTGCGACTTTTGTGAACAAATAATATTTGATAATTCAGACGATATTAGAAAATACAAGAAGAAAAAAGCATTTTGCATCGCTATAAAATAACTGAAAAATAATTACTAACATTTCCATTAGCATCACATAAATCAAATGAACAAAAGAAATCACTCAACGATCTAATCAATAATAACTTTACGCAAATCGTTGAGTTATGGTGGAAAATAACACCGTCATCAGGTATTCTCAAACATAACAATCATCCATATGGTGGAGGTCGTCATATTTCACCGGAAATTGTAAATATAGCATCAACGATCGCAGTCAATCTTGTATGTGATGTAATTTATGGCAGTAATCAACAAAATCTTGAAGAATCAAATCAAGCTAAGCAAGGATAAATTTTGTATACATTTACTCCGCAAGTACATCGTGGATATTGAATTGTACAAGAACCCATTAATCCGAATATTTACGATGTCATAATCCGTTATTTTATAAAGGATACATTTCTACTTGCAGACCAAAGGTATAAGTAAGTTTGACACGAATAAGGTGTTATCAATAAAAAATCTTTGCATACAGTAATGACGATTTTACAGTTAAACAAAGTGATATATTATATAATGTACCAGCACGTGAGGAGTTTTATATGCGACACATAGATGCTTGAAAATGCCATCTGAACAATATTTACACTGCCCACAGTCGGGGTAGAACAATTTTGTGTTGATATAATCACTGATGAATAGGGCAATGATAATTGTTTTGACGCAGAAAAATTAAATGAGCATTGGCGAGAACAAATTAATACAGAGATTCGATTCTGAATTATACACATTCCTGCATTAAATTTCATCAGATGAAAAATGTGTTCGAATTCTACAGATTGATGTGTGAAACAAAAATATTTCACCCGACATAAATCATTTTACACACAGAAATAGTTTATTTTGTTATGTATATGATTTATTTCATGTAGAAATGTTTTGTCTTACACGTGTATTACTAGTTTTTTTTTTCGTATTATGTATGATTTTGATCTAATTTTGTCGATATATATTATATTTTTAGCAACAACAAAACAGACCACAGTAGCATGACGAGCGGTTATCATATCATGGGGTCCCTTCATTGAACATTTGTGTGTTCGATTGGGTCCTTTCGTGAGATCGTTCTAATGATCTTCTCTGCTTTTCTTTTTGGCCAACATTCTTTCTGAATGTTTTTTGTGAGGTACCCTTCAGTGAGACACAGAGCTCACACCCTGCCTCTGTTTATTTTTGGAGGCTCCACAATTTCTTTCGTAAATATTCCCTCAGCGAATCCTCTAAAGGGTTAGGAATTTTCAAATATTCAGCAGGGGGTCTATGTCTTTCAATTTCATATACAACCCCACCCATCCCCAGCATCAAACCGACCGGATAGTGCAAAACGGCGTTGTGAGAAGGTTTTCATGAAATCTGATCGGGCTGGCGCTCCAATCCTTCTATGGAAAAACTGCAATTATCGCCACCGTCCACAGTATGTCCGTCACGGGATTCGAACCACTCACTGATCCTCGATACGAGAATCAGCCGCACTAGCAATGCACTACGTTCAAATCTAACAAATATTGGCAATAACAAGGGAGGTAACTATCGAATTGCTTTGCCAGAGAGATAAGAGTTGTCTATATAATATTTCAGTTTAAATATTTGTCTTAAATATGATAAGAATGAATTTGAGAGATTATCTAAGACTAATCCTTATAAAGATAAATGTAATCTTATCAGAATATCCCCTGACTTACAGTTAGGAGATGTGGTTGATCTGTTGAATAAAACTTGGATTATTAGTATTCATTACGCCCAGAAAGAATTTCGCAGAGATGGCGCATCTCATGTGTGATCAACGTTCAAAATCATTCGCGACACTAAAAATATCGATGCTACGATGAATGATCAATTGGTAGCAACGATCATTAATTATCTCGATAATCAAAAATATATTTTTGAATTAACATTTATTGTATTAGCCGAAACAGACAATAATACCTGGATTATCCGTGACAAACATGCTCCTGTGATTCATAATGAAAACTGCCACATCGAATCAGATTTCCAACCAGGAATGTTGACTGGTATTGACAAACCGTATTATCAAGGAGCGTGTCCTGTAACCGCAGTTATATACGAGTTATATCCGATAAATGATAAACCCAGCATTAATAATTTAAAGCCAATGAAATTGTCAAGGCTAAATTGTATAACCGAACGGATAACGGAAGATTTTACCATTTCGATACGTGGAAACGGTCTAACGGATGAAACGCGTAAAATAATAAAGTAGTGAGCAATTATTAAAGGTATCGGAGCGTCTGTCAACGACGTCGCTGAAATAGATTAAAAAAAACTAACATTTCCCATAATAATAAAAACAATAACAGGAGAGACTTTACACGATTCAAAGATAGGGAGCTCCGATAAATAGTATTGAGCGTAAAGAGCGTTCTAATGCAGTAACAATATTTCCACGAAATTGAACTGTTACATTTTATAAAGATGATATATTCAATTTTTTAAACGAAATAAGTAAACAGGATCCTCTATCAGTATAGTTATTACAAAGTTCTGATTATGGAAACTATGCTCACTTTGTAAGACCTAATTACGTTATTTATCGCATATCATCTTTGCACGAAGAAATGACACATCTTGCGTTGAAATGTACAAATAATACTATTGAACAATGACTGTGCAATATTTCACAGTTCCACTTCCATCAGTTGAAGCTCATTTTTCTAGAAATAAAATTTCGTGAAAACCAACTCGCTTTGATTTTCTCGATGATATAATATTGAGTAGTGTCGAATACGGACACAGTTACGGTGGATTATGGAATAGTAAATACGATCATGAAGATGTCACCTCGGTTGATATGGTTGCATGTTATCCGGGAATTTTTTTGGGAATGGGTGAATGTCATGGATATTTTAAAATATTTTAGACATCCAACACACGAGATTTCAAGAGTATCGGTAAACGGATCATTATCGGATTTTGACTTAACTGAATTTGCTTCTATAGAGTCATTTAAGTTTGACGAAATCTTCATCCAATTTGTTATGTCTAGTTTGGCAAACATTTATCAAGAAATCATTAGGTTCCAATAGTTTTGTTACGATATATGCTCGATGTATCATATCGTTTGCAGAAAGAAGTTTGGTTACCACAACAATAAAACTATTCTGATGTTGAAAATCCTGATATAACCGATTACGAAAACAAAATCGCAACAAAAAATAATCAGTAAATGGACCCAAGGAGGATGATATGATCATAAAAGACATTGTACAATATAGATTATAGACGATGCTGAGTTAGCTTTTATAATTGCTGATACAACGGAAAAGAATACGTTTATGTCGAAGTAATGTTAACTTGTCTTCGTACGTCTTCGATGATCTTAACGAATGGTAAAATTTAGTTTATCTCGCAGTGACTCGAGGTAGAAAAATATCTCAGCTGAGGAGGATTATCGTAGACTTTACAGAAAAAAATATTCAAACTTGCTGGCAATAACGATGATATAGTAAGCAAATATTTTTTTTTAAACTTATAAACAATGTGTCAACACAAAAAATGCGCGACTTTGCTCTTGACGTTAAAGCAACGACAGAATAATCATTGTGCGTGCTGTAACACAGTAATGTTGTGGAAATATTCAAATAATAATCCAAAACAATTCAACGTAACTAGAATTAACAGTAATCTTGGTCACAAGAGCGAAAATGTAATGTTGACCTGTCTTGAGTGTATTCGACGTCGAGGCGCTAATTATGTGAAGACGGTGGTAATTGTGTATCTTCAGGAAATAATTGTAATTGTTCACTTACAAATTCTGGTTGAGGAGCATTTTAATCGAATCTGTATATTGCAGGTCAACCCTTGTATCTTACTTACTACGCTGAACATTTCATGTGTAGTAACACTCTACATAGGATCAGTCGCTCTTTTTGTACCAACTTCAAGTTTACTGGGTTCATATGAATACGGTAACATTGCCTACTACTAGTTGTTTTGAAAAACCATGTCGTTTCATTGATATATGTTGTTTTTTTAATCGCCCATAATGGGTTTCGAGACAGTTGCACGAGTAACATCATTTTTTAATGAAGTTATCACACTTGACAGTCGTGTAAACCATTCGCGAGATCTCGTATCTTTCTGAGGTATTTCCTTTGCATATTGATATCCAAATAACCACTCAGCAAGTGTTCAATTAAATCGTTCTACGATTGCCTGATCACGATGAATTGCGGTATGTCCTCATTTATTTTTTACGTCATGTTGTTTTCATCAGAGATGATAGTGCACCAACAAATTCTTTGCCAGGATCAACCTGTAGTAGTTGTGGCCATAGCAAGGGTCGTCTTTGATAAATTCGTTCGAAAGCTAATACAGCTTCTGCAGCTGTTTTAGTTAATAACGGATCTGCTTCTTTATATCTGCCCGTAACGTCAACGACAGTCAATGCGTATTTGTACGTATATTGGAGTCTATCAATTTTGATAGTATCATGTGGTAAAAATAAAATATTAGCCTGATGAATTTCATTAGAGGTACTGATATAAAAATATACGAGCTGAATTTGTTTAGATGGTGGTAGATACATTTGCCTAACCATTTTGCAGAAACAGATTGTGAAACATTTGCAGCATCGGCGAGTTTACCAATCGCTCCTCTACCCCTCCAATATCATCTTGGACTATTATAAATCGACTCCATTATTTTAATAATTGGTTGATTAATTACCGGCTCCGAATAATAATTTACCTTTCATTGCTGATAATATTACCAATGTAACTAATTTTTCTGTAGAAGATAAATATTTTATGGAATTTAATGCATGAATTAATTCCACATATGCAATATGCGTAATAATTTCTCTTTATGATCCCAAAGAGTCACATGCGTATTAAATTCCCTTTATGATCCCAAGGAGTCACATGCGTATTAATTTCCCTTTATGAACCCCACATAAAGTTGACCTCCCAAGTGTCATATAATGTAAACCTATGGCTCATCCGATGAACACGGTGACCCCCAAGTACCATATATTTCTAATATTGGCAAGCATATACATCTCTTAGGTGATGACAAAGCTGGGTCGGATCGGCGGGGGTGGGGGGGGGGGCACAAAAGGCACCAGTTAGACGCCCGTTGATGTGGATAAAATTACGTGTGTTTAAATACGTCATATATAGACTGAATTATCTAAAGTGGGCCTATTTAACTGTAAAACTTATACACATATAAAGGATAGCTGAAGAGCTGCTTCCAGTGTGTATTTGTACATCTATGAGGGCCTCCCTGTCTTAAGTACCTCGGACCCCTAAAAGTCTTAATCCGGCACTGCGATAAAGTTCCGCTGTACATTTATCTAGGATATTTATACCATCTAATTTTAAAAGCAACATTTCTTCTTTACTTCTGTCTAAAATACATTTATTAAATATGTATTTACTAGCTTAATTACTGACTAATTATTTAGTTGTGTTACTTATCGTTATCATTTTGCAATTACTCAAAATGTCCTCCCTACATTTGCAAATTCGGATAACGTCAACCACATTTAAAAAAACAAATATCACTTAATGGTATCTTTATCAGCTTACTGCACCCGTTGGAAGTAATTAAAAAAAGTTTTATGTTTTTTAAAAATTGTATTTCTATATTAAAAAAAAGTCAAGATCGGCCATGGTAGTCCGGATAATAGTTATGACGCCAGGACTATACACGATCCGCTTCCGCTCTTTATTGGGTTTTATAAAGGCCATCAGGGTGAAACGACGCTCTACTCTCTATTGCAGTTGAGTAAGGCTTCTTTATTCTACGAACCTTTCCATCATATGCCGCCATTACATGTTCAGGAGTTTTATGTTGAAAATTGACATCTTTTGAGCAAAATAAATCATAAAAAATGTTCCCATCCTGGCAGCAAGTGCCGGTATCTGTGGATCCACAAATGGCGCAATATCAACAACAAGCGGGGATGTATCAATGGCCAGGAATGTATTCCGGTGGTTGGGCTCCTCAGACTCAGACCCAGCCAGGGGTTTCCATGATGCAAGGCCAGTTTGTGCAAGCGACGCCGCAACCACCACTACCAGGTATTAAGGACGGGAGTCAACCTGCTCCACCTCCCCACCCACCAGATCAGCCACCACCTCCAAAGGATGACAAACCACCGTTACCTCCAGATCCACCACCGCCAGACGAAAGCAAAAAGGTAATGTGCTGAGTAATTTAGAATCATACATACTGATACAGACTCTTGTCTGTAAATCATACGTATGTATATAAAAACAGAAGATATTGTATTGGGTCGAGATAGTCCTGATTATTAGGTGAGAAGTGACTTATTTCATAATGAAGTTTTTACCCTCCCTTCAGTTTTGGCTATCGGATGCTCGATAGTAATTAATAAATTTCTTTCGACTGACTTTTGTGGCTATTGGACAATTCGGATCAAAGACAATTCGGCCCAACTTGGACCGCAAATAAGACCATTCGGCACAACTTTAAAGACAATTCGGCACAACTCGAAAGACAATTCAGCCCAACCAAAGACAATTCGGCCCAATTTTAAAATACAACTGACAAGTATTTATTTGTAACATATATTTTGACAATTCTTATATAATATGTTTTAGAATAAAATTTGGAACATTTTGTGAACAAGATAAATGTTTTCCGAAGTTATATTGGCTAGGAAAAACTGGAGAAAGAAAGGAGTATAGTAGAGCTGTACGCTTGGTCTCAAAAACTTAATTCTCAAGCAAAACATGAGATATTCTCATATTTGAACGTATTTGTTACAAATAAATTTATACAGATAAAATGGTTGAAAACTGCATAGTTAGTTTTTTTGCGATAATTTGACATATTTAATTCAGAACATTATTCCTGTTGGCTGTTATATGTTACGAAAAAGACAGATAAATGTGCACAATGAAAGATGCATCTTTACCAAAACTTCTTGTATTTTAAATTTTATTTAATTTGATAATGAATATTCAAAACACCACAAACATTTTAAGTTGTCAAATTAATACCATTCTAATTATATCAGTTTCTGATTCAAAATATTAGCGCAAAAGTTTACAACATGTATGCCTTTTTAGTCAATCCAAAGATATAATGTATGTATCAGAGACATACAACAAGAAACTGTTCATTAAATATATAATCGCTTTCACTCAGTTTTCCCTTTTGATCCCTTTTGATGCTGGTGAGTCTTATGTATACGGGCTGATATATTTTGCTTTGTTTCACTTTATCACTTTCAGGCAATTATTTTCTTTTTCGTTTGAGAGAGAGAGAGAGACAGAGAGTCGCACACATGGACAGATGCATTCAGATGTAGCAGCTTACAAGGGAACAAAGAAAATGAGTAGCATAATTAAGATTATTAATTAGTTTATTCATTTCTAATTTGTTCGGAGTAAAGGAGGAACTATGATTGACGATAATGAATAAAACATAAACTTGACTGGTACGAGGTTGATGTTGCAGCAACTAAACCGGCAAAATGTTCAGCATTTCTCTCTCTCTCTCTCTCTCTCTCTCTCTCTCTCTCTCTCAGACACACACACACACACACAATCCCACACAGGCCTGATATGAAAATAATGCGACTCAGTTCTTCAACTTCGTGGTCCATAGATCCTTCCGCACATTCGTAGAAGATTGTTGACGCTAATTACCTTATTGGCGTATATCCTCCAAATCTTAAAACATTTTCTGTGCATTGTACGGATCTGTTTAGTTTGGTGTCTTGTTAGTTTGCCTTCTGATACCATCTTTACTTGAGATGGTATCATCTCAGCTTCGTTATATAGTAAAGTAATCATGAGATAAAACTGCAGATTGCTTTTGCGTGCTTTTCGATTTAAACAACTATGCCACCCCTCCACGTCATTGTTTGTCTGTACACTTTTGCCAAAAACACTCCACGTTGATACTGGCCAAATTGTGCTAGATATCCACCTGTCAAAAATGTAAGTCATCCATTCTTCTAATGCGTCGGTTCTTGCCATTCTTTTCAATTTTGCAAATACTGAAGGGATATGCTAGACTGGAAGAAAGGCCAGAGCAAAAACCTTCCTACATAACTTGAATACAGCATCCCGCTGGTTGTATGCTGTCCTCAAATAAACAATATAAACATATTAGACTTCAAATTGATCCAGATAATGAGATCATTCACAAAATAATTAAAAGTTTAAAAATGAACACCGTGAACCATCTTATCTCAAAGTTCAAATAGTGAAGAACTGATAAAAATAGATATGAAGACTTAACGTGTCACAAATCAACAATGAAAAATATATTATAGCCGTGGTATATAAAAATTATACAATACATGAAGACCTTTTTCCTGAAGTTTTCGCCATAGAGCCTGGGCCCAGTGGAACGCACATCCACTTATATGTGGATTATCGAATACCAAGTGGAGCGCCTTCCATATTCCACTTTGAAAGTCTGCTGCAAATGACTTGACGGAAGGTTCTTTGGGTAGAAGTCGAAGTAAAGCCTGGAACACCTAATAATGAAACATTATGTTACTTGATTTTAATATGGAGAAAAATTATATAGCGCAGGGATGGTCCTGGCTTTTTAAAAGCTGTCGCCAAAAAAATTGCCAACCTCAATATTTTGTCACCAATTTTCATAAAGTGTCGCCAGAACAAGTAGTGTACATTTTTCTAAGTGTTAATTGAGTCTATTAATGCAACAGACAATGAAAATTACAAAAGATGGGTTAGTTAATACTTTAATTACAACAAACATTAACAAAATGTTACAAAGTGTTACATGAAGATTCATCACGATTTTAGGGCTGCCCACTTGTTGAATGCAGTTTCAGTCTTAACTTTTCACATCTGTACTTGCTGATTCTCATTAAATTCTCGAGAGATGAGATGCAGAGTTTATTTCTGATGTCAGCATCCTTCATCACTGTTTGTGCGTATGTATGACTGTTGTTACCTGAAAAAAAATGCATTTTCAACTTTAGTTGACATTTTAATAATAATAAAACCCTATGATCGTACATTGCAATGTAAGACAAGTGACGTATAATGCGACCGTTGATTGCATGCATTCTGTAATTAAATCCCCCACCCCACCCCCTTATGGCTAGCTTCACAAAGCTTGTAGTGAATTGCTTCCTAAATCCCAAGTATTATCACTGAATGCTGTATAAATTTTCTCGACAAACAAAATAGGATCTCCATTCCCACAAATGAAACTTACACGAGTCAACACCTATCACTATTTGACCATATATTTGAATATTTATAAGCATAAATTTACACCCACTTTAGGGATTCTTTCACTCCTGAATTTTGAGAAATAAATAACTATTTTTAATTATGCAAAACTTGTTTTTTTTTTGGTTTGTTTTGCTATTTCTTGTTGCGCAGTTTAAGTCTCTGTAGCCGTAACATGGAATTGATGGCAAAAGGAATAGATCAATGAGTAAAATGCACAAATATTACTTACCCCGCCTGGATTAATGTTTTGGTGACACTAGTGATGGGAATCGGTCAGAAATTCATAATCGATAATCGGTTCCCTTTAACCAACTGATCATCGATTATAATCGGTTACTAAGAGCAGATTTTAATTTTTGTTACAGAGTTATATCTTTGATCAAGAATTCAATATGTTTATAAATATACAGGAGTAATCTATTTTAATGACATGTATACTTTAACCTGACAATAATATTACAAAAATACATTGTGTTACTTTTGTTCTACAACTTTGTTAAATAAATGCAACATTTTATGGCTGATCAGTCATATGTAACTGAAATACTGCTACAATCCCCCAAAATTATTTCGTTCATATGTGATGTGTCTATAATTTAAAGTATAGAAGGACATGATTTTCTTGTTTATAAATACTACAAAAGATGTTGCAATTTAACTTAAACAAATCAACAAAATGTGTTAAAATTTATTAACTCAACAATTTAACAACTTGAATATGTAATAATGACTATATGTTCCTAATAATGAATCGTAAGACTTTTTATTTGTAGTTGTGAAGCAATTAATAAATTTCAGGTCAACTTTAGCGGCTGAGAGTTTTACTAACCTTTGTGCTTTGCATGCTCCTAAAAAGTTGTCTCCCTTTGCACACAATCGATTATGGAGTTTCACAATCGATTATCTTATCGGTTTGCTCAACCAACTGATGATCGATTATAATCGATAATCGGAACAACACTAGGTGACACACCCCTTCAAAATATCACAGACAGTTGTAAATGAATTAACGAACTTTGCCTTGATACATACATGTACCATCTGTTTTAACTTTTTATTATATCTCAGCCACGACGCCCAAGTTTCCAACTGTCTAGAACTTTTGGGGAATTTTTGCCCCGTTCATCATAATGTGGTGTTGCACTTTAAGCACTACATGTAGATGATGTTGGACTGCAAGGTTTATCATCGGGTTCAGTGACTGTATTGTCTGATGAAATTTCACTAAATCTAAATGCTGTTTATTTTGTTAACTTAGGATGAGATGATGAACATGCAACGTCTATCTTTCGTTTGCTCATGATAATGTTGCACTGGCGACAAATATAAATGTGATTGAGATTTTTTCCATTTGCTTTGTATTTATATACAGTAGTCGGTACTTCAAAGGTTATCAGTTTTCTATGAAGGTTCAGCAAAACTATTGTAGTGATATATGTAAAAAAAAAACCACAAAAAACAAGGATTAGCAATTCAATTAATTTTATCTGTTCTATTCGCATCTTTAGAAGTCGCTCAGTTGTATGTATAGTACGGTAGCATGAATGACTATCAGTGTCACAGCATACAGTACTCAGCCCAGATGTCAGCATAAGCAGATTATGATGTAACAATGCACTGAAAAGATGGGATTGTCGATACAAACAAAGGATCGTTTATGTAAACAGAGTGATTCCAATGCATTGCTTAATCAAGTTTGTGGCTTCCTTTCGTTCTCCCTTTTAATTTATCCAGTCAAAATCCAAGATTGTATGTATTAATTAAATAACCAAAAAGTCTGTCGCCCAAAAAATCGCCAGATGGGACATTTATGTCGCCAATAAGGAAAAAAAAGTCGCAATTTGCGACATTGGCAAAGCCCAGGACGATCCCTATAGCGAACAGAGAACATGTAAAATGTAACAGAATGTTTGTTTTATTCATAGTTTGCAGAATGAAGACATTTTAAAGTTACTCGCATTTTTATTTATAGTGAATATTAATTATAATGGTGAATTGAGCAAAATAATAAACTACCTATTTGTAATCTTTCTTGTTCTTGCTGGACATCACGATGAACACAAGTGGTACTTGCTTCATATTTTCTCCTGACTTCAAGAAACTGGGAACCGTTAGTACCTGATAAAAAGGTTTCTTCACGATCTTAAAGGTGCCATCAATGTACCATGTTTTAGCCTTGCTCAGGAGTTCCAGTTGGTAATTAGTTGCAAATATTAAGTGGCGGTTGTCTTTGCGTATTACATCTTGTCTGAACAAGTGCTCTGGAATTGCATTCGACAAGTAATCGTCGTCCAGCTGCAAATTGAAGAGAGAAAAAACACCGTATTAAGAACACATATTTGATACGAATCAAACGTAAAATGCTTATGTTTGGTATGTCGAAAGATGATCCAGGATTGTCTATAATGGTGCTATCTAAAAAGGGGTCAGCATCCATTTGCGTTGACTCAGCAATAGGATTTACAGTTGTCCATGAATTGGTGACATCATAATTCTAATAAATAAAAAACATTATTTTGAAAGTCTTCTTAATCTACAGCAGTGCACATAAATGTATAATATATAATTAATCAAATATGATGGATGATTTTTTTTGTTATGCAATTTCAATTATAATGACATTTTGTAATCAGCAACTCGCAAACTAAGTTTTTTCTATATTGCCACTTACGCGAAGTTCAAGTGCTGGCGGTACTACTTCGTGTGATGCATTGACAGCAACTGGAGTCTGAGGACTAAATTGTGAAAGGTGCATACAAAAAACAGAAAACATCATATATACGTATAACATTGAAAATTTAAAACAAAAGATGTATATCTCGCCAAGGTATAAAGATATAAGCAACGATCGCCAGTGCAAGTTAATATTTCACCATATATATTTATATTAACAATATCATATTAGGATACAATAAACCTACAATTCATTTTAACTTACACTAACGTCCAGCGCTGGCAGATTATTGATGTCATCTGCTGGCTTGCTCTCTTCTCTTCTGGGCCCAACGCATGAGGTGCAGACAAAGGTCAACGTACCCAACTTCAGTGCCTCTTTATACATTTTTAAAGAAATTCCTGAAAACAAATATTATGATTCTGTTATTTATAACAAAATTCACCATACAGTTAGTACCAAAATGCAGTCATAATATAATTATCTTTGTATATGAAGAAAAGTTTCTCATTTTACATTTCAAACCGAAACATAGTGCTTTTAATGTTTTCTCGATCTTTAATTAATCTCTTTTTTTTTTCTCTACTTCAAAAATGAAAGGTGTTATTTTTCATGATGTCTTATAAATATGTGTTATTTTCATTCAAAACTATTTGCTAATATTTTAGTTAACAAACTGTTATAGTTATTCTCACCTGAGCCACATTTCCGGTGCTGCCATCGATGACAACAGTCACATTCCACAGCATGTTGACGAGTCGTCACCCCCTTAGCACACTGAATACATGGGTAGTGCATTGTTGGAATATACAAAGTACAGACACACGGTATAACACTATAACTCATAAATAATAAATGTGCATTCAATTGGTTATATAACTATATATAGGCCTACACTAAACACAAATTGCTCAAACAACAAATTCGAAGGGGAGAATCAATTAAAAGATGTAATAACAATTACTATAGCCTCTTTGAAGTACATCTATGAAGCCTGGGTGAAACATGTCGTAGGCCCCAAGTGACCATTGTTTTCTCATTTATTTGCCGATTAATAAAATAACAGATCGCCTAACAAAACAAGTAAATATTCATTAAAAGATAAGAAACCCTTTGAAGTATCCCTCTCAAAGTAGGATTAGTGTTTTCAAGAGGTATGCATGGTCTCTACTCTTGTCGCTAAATTGTAACAATACATTGTTTCTATTTTATAAAGATATGTACAATTGAGTGTCTCATATATTAAGCAGTGTTACAATCTGAAGCCTAATATCAAATATATTAGTATAATATCTCATGTACGGTGTCACTACTCTTAGAAAAATGTAAACGTGTTCTGTAGAATATTATCTGTTAAGTATTATTATTTGATAAATCAATATAGATAATTGGACCAGATGACTTAAATTGAGAATGTCGTTGTGCAAATTCACTAAGGAGGCAAAAATCAATGTCGTTGACACGTTATCATATCACTAAAAGTAACAAAAGGAAAATGTTTTCAGATGATAAGGTGTAGGGCTCTTGCGTGTGCCCCCAAATATATAGTATTCTGAATTTTGACGTTTTAAACTTGAGACATAAGAGAAAGACAAAAAAATACAAAATTTGAGCGACTAAGTAACAAACTATGACTGTTGCCAGAACCTAAGGAATTAAGTCAAAGTAAAAGAGCCGATGCAGAGGTGTACATATTTATATATGATCCCAAGAAGACGGAATCTTGTCAGACGAAAACTCCTTGTATGCAATGTAGTTTAGATCTGAAACAAAGGCATTAAAGCAGTCACGTTCTCTAAAATGACGCCATATTCTATATTAGATTATTTATGGGTTGAATATTCAAAATGTCTGATGTGCAATATACACGCTACCTAAACAGTACACGTGAGCAGACTCGTTTTCATCGACTAAAAATATTGTTTTTCTATATGTGAGACTTTATATAAGTTCAGGCCATTTTAATTGCACCCAAAAGTGTAAATTTAAGTTGTTTGAACTTTAAAATATATCCATGTTTACACTACAACACATACGTTAGAATTCTACATTACAAAACATTTTTAAAAATACGTTATTTTTCTTTTTAAGTTTCATGAAAGCACTTAATTAAGTATAAAAATTATATTCATTTTATCTTCTGATAAAATATAAAATAAGTCATAATAAATATATCAAAAATGATCTTGTGAATAATGATGTTCTGCTGTCAAATACAGGATAAATAACTACAGTGAAGAATGTACGTGTTTAATATGGTTAAGCAAACATATATGTAATAATTTCATGCCATATGTTCATGATCAAAAGGGATTTAATGAACAGTCTCTTGTTGTATGTCTCGGATACATACGTTATATGTTTGGATTGACTAAAAAGGCATACACGTAAACTTTCGCGTTAATATTTTGAATCAGAAACTGTTATAATTAGAATGGTATTAATTTGACAACTTAAAATGTTTGTGGTGTTTTGAATAGTCATTATCAAATTAAATAAAATTTATAATACAAGAAATTTTGGTAAAGATGCATCTTTCATTGTGCACATTTATCTGTCTTTTTTGTAACTTATAACAGCCAAATGGAATAATGTTCTGAATTAAATTTGTCAAATTATCGCAGAATAACTAATTATGCAGTTTTCAACCATTTTATCTGTATAAATTTATTTGTAACAAATACGTTCAAATATGAGAATATCTCGTGTTTTGCTTGAGAACTAAGTTTTTGAGACCAAGTGTACAGCTCTACTGTACTCCTTTCTTTCTTCAGTTTTTCCTAACCATTATAACTTCAGAAAACATTTATCTTGTTCACAAAATGTTCCAAATTTTATTCTAAAACATATTATATAAGAATTGTCAAAATATATGTTACAAATAAATACTTGTCAGTTGTATTTTAAAATTGGGCCGAATTGTCTTTGGTTGGGCCGAATTGTCTTTCGAGTTGTGCCGAATTGTCTTTAAAGTTGTGCCGAATGGTCTTTTTTGCGGTCCAAGTTGGGCCGAATTGTCTTTGGTTGGGCTGAATTGTCTTTAAAGTTGGGCCGAATTGTCTTATTTTTGGGCCGAATTGTCCATAAGCCACCTTTGTATGTGTATGGTAAATAAAATCCCCCTTCTTTTGATCCATAGTATTAAATCCTTGAGAACACTGTCATTTTTTAGTATTTACAGTGTATCCCCTGGGGGTGCAAGACTGAGTCGAAAATCTCCTTGGTGTAAAAATGGCGGGTCAGACTGAGGAAAAAACAAACTTTGGTATCAAAACTGGGGGTCAAATTAAAATCAGGGTGTCTATGAAGCGCAAATGAGGGTAAAGGGAAACGCTGATTAATCTCAGTCAGAAAAGAACACTAGTGTGTCCAGCATTTACTGACCTTTTATTATATTGCTGATACGATTTAGAGACAATTCGGCCCAACTTGGACCGAAAATAAGACAATTCGGCCCAACTTGGACCGAAAATAAGACAATTCGGCCCATCTTTAAAGACAATTCGGCCTAACTCGAAAGACAATTTGGCCCAACTATGCGATAGTTTTATAAAGATATTTTTTTTCATACAGCATGTATATATATATATATATATATATATATATATATATATATATATATATATATATATCTATATCTGTGTGTGAGAGAGAGAAATGCCGAGCATTTTGCCAGTTTAGTTGCTGCGACATCAAACTCTTACCAGTTATGTTTATGTTTTATGTTTTATTCAGTATCGCCAATCATAGTTCCTCCTTTATTCCAAACAAATTAGAAATGAATAAACTGATTACTAGTCTTAATTATGGTCCACATTATCTTTGTTCCCTTGTAAGCTGCTATTTTTTCAAAACAAATTTACACACATGCAAAGACTGTACGTCTGAATGCATCTGTCTGTGTGTGCGACACTCTCTCTCTCTCTCTCTCTCTCAAATGAGAAAGAAAATAATTGGCTGAAAGGGATAAAGTGAAACAAAGCAAAATACATAAGACTCACCAGCTTGAATGCACATACATATCAACATACACACACACATACATACAGTGTATGTTTGACACACACACACACACACATACATACATACATACATGCATACAGAAACACATTAAAATTGAAGCTGCATTGATTAATTACTTTTGACACCCAAATTCACTAAATCAATGTCAGGCGATGGGCTCTTCCGCGTGCCCACAAAAATATAGATATTCTGAAATTTGACGTTTTAAACTTGAGACGTAAGATAAAGACAAAATATTCGAAATTTGAGCGACTAAGTAAAATACTGCGACTGTTGCCAGAACCTAATAAATTAAGTCCAAGTAAAAGAGCTGATGCAGAAGTGTACAAATTTATATCTGATCCCAATGCAGTTTTGTTTGTAACAAAGGCGTTAAGGCAGTCGCATTGTATAAAATGACGCTGTGTTCGGTATCAGATTATTTATGGGTTAAATATTCAAAATGTCTGATGTCGAAACGGAATTAATTAACAATGCATTTGCTTCACGTTAGTGAAATACACACGTTACCTAAATAGTACACGTGAGCGGACTCCTCGCTTTCATCGGCTAAAATATTGTTTTCTATTTGTGAGACTGTATATAAGTTCAGGCCATTTTAATTGCACACAAAAGTGTACATTTAAGTTGTTTGAATTTTAAAATATATTCGTGTTTTACACTACGACACATACGTTACCATTCTAAAGTTACAAAACATTTTTAAAAATACGTTATTTTTCTTTTTAAATTTCGTGAAAGCACTTAAGTATAAAGATGTTATTCATTTATCTTCTTATAAAATAAATCATAATGATTATATCAGAAATGATGAAGTGAATAATGATGTTCAGTTGTGACATACAGGAGAAATAACTACAATGAAAGTACGTATTTAATATGGTTAATCAAACCTATTTGTAATAATTTCATGCCATATTTTCATGATCAAAAGGAAACCAAGAAAACTGAGTGAAAACGATTTCAGGTTTAATGAACAGTCTCTTGTCATATGTATCTGATACATACATTATATCTTTGGAGTAATTAAAAATTGCTGTACATAGTAAAACTATCGCGCTAATATTTTGAATCAGAAACTGTTAGGATTAGAATGGTATTAATTTGACAACTTAAAATGTTTTTGGTGTTTTGAATATTCATTATCATTTTAATTGAAATTTAAAATACAAGAGAATTTTGGTAAAGATGCATCTTTCGTTGTGTACATTTATCTGTCTTTTTTGTAACTTATAACAGCAAAACGCAATAATGTTCTGAATTAAATTTATCTCAAATTATCACAAAATACCTAATTATGCAATTTTCAACCATTTTCCCTGTATAATGTTAGTTGTAACAAATAACGTTCAAATATGAGAAGATCTCTTGTAACGTATGTATTTTGCATGAGAATTAAGTTTTTGAGACCAAGTTGGCAAGTGCCTGACAAAATCGACCTTCTTCCACACAAGATATGATGGCATTGATGCATCTCATTATTGTCTATGTAATTCCCAAAGCACAATGTCCATCTCTACTATACTACTTTTTTTCTCCACAGTAATATTTGGCTTTGGGACGGTTATTCCTAAAGATATCAGAAAGCTCCTAACCATTATAACTTCAGAAACCATTTATCTTGTTCACAAAATGTTCCAAATTTTATTCTAAAATATATTATATAAGAATTGTCAAAATATATGTTAAAAATAAATACTTGTTAAAACTATGGTCAGTTGTATTTTAAAATTGGGCCAAATTGTCTTCAAAGTTGGGCTGAATTGTCTTATTTTCGGTCCAAGTTGGGCCAAGTTGTCCAATAGCCTGCTGATACATCATTGCATTCATGAAAAGCAGCAACACTCTAAGGTAAGAGTAATGTGTCGAAACCTTCTATTGAAGACTACATCACTAGGAACTGACTAATGCTTTCAACAGAACTTCGTCAAGTTATGCTTTTACTTTGAGATAAGTTAGATTGCTTGAAATGTTGTATTATTTGTAGTATTTTATTAATATGAAAATCACACTGAAATAGTTAGGACTACTTACTCAGTGCTCAAGAAATCTGTTGGCCTGATTGATGCCTGGAGCCCTTCTGATTTAAGATGGGGTCCATATTATATTCTCAGTGAGGGTATGTCGAAAAAATAAGTTGCTTGGGAAAACTTTGATCATGCTGATGTAATGCAGAACTTTATTTCAAGATGTTGAAAGACTAATATAATAAATTATTTTTGCCTGGTTATGCCCCGTTGCTTTTATGAAGATTGTCTACTTATCATACTTCTATGGAGAGGCTCTAAACTTTGTCTACAAAGCAAATCATGTTAAATGGGGATCTTATTTCCCGGGTTATTAAACCAGTTCTCACATGGTTTTAAAATAAATGTAATTCTAAAATACCATTTTGGATATATAAGTGCTAGAAACCAGCCTGATTCAATGGGTACCTGGACTGTTCCAGTATTTGTTGCCACCTGTGATGTGATGCGTGGTGGCCTAATGGGATTAAGCTTGACAAGCTATTATTGATTAGTTTATTATTGTAATCTGAAGAGTTTAGGCAAAGTGTGAGATTTATTTTAAGGTATTGAATGGGCAAAGGAAAAATGTGATTGGCAATTGGATATTTTTGCGAGATTTAGATTTGGACATAGTAGTTTCTGAGACTGAATGGACAGAAGAAGAGGATGCTGATAGCAATGATGATAGAGTTCTTGTGGATCTAGCAGATTGTACCATTCATGTTAATTTTATAAATAGTGTATATAATTATGTTGTCAAAGACTTAGCGAAATAGAAGAAAAAAATACATCAAATTCATTTGGAATAATTGGTGAAAACTTTGTGGATTTTTATTGAATGAAGAGAAATTAAGGTAAGAGTGAATGAATGTGCATGGTATTTACAAACTTGTCTAAACAGATAAAATTATATGGATCACAAGCAGCTAGATACAGCTTAGTGATGCTGGGGCAGAGCAGCAATAATGCTGATAAGTGCTGACGCTGAATGAATTAAATGGATCAAATGTGGCCACGTTGGCTTTTTGAGTCTTTGATTAAAACTTGGCTATCCTTTGGTAGAGTTGAAATAAAAAGAAAAGACAAGCTAAAAATGATTTTGGCAAAAACACTTGAGTAATTATAATGGTTTTGTTTACTTCCTATTGTGTTGTTCAAGATGTTTCAAGTTAAAGTTTAAAGGGGACAAAAACCCGGACCTGCATAATTTTATTGTAAATAGAAGGATATTTAGTAGTTTGTGTATTTAATCTATCCCAACTATTTGTTTATTTGCATCTTATGTATTTGCACTTCAGTTTCATAAAAGAATACTGTCCTGTTTTCCGAGATCATACGGAAAGACCATGTCGCGAATTTGTTAGCTCCCTTCCATATACACAGGATGTGACGTCATTTGAGACGATTAGAATATACGAGTCATATTCAGTTTGTGCAGCGAAGTGTCAAGTAGAAACAAGATGGTTCAATACGCAGCTCTAAATTGTGTGAATCAAATATACAATTTAAGTGTCTCTAAATATGCCTTGCGAATTAATCTTTTAGGAAGGATAAAAAAACAAACTCTGAACATATATAGAATACTTTATTCTTCTTCTATACCACCGCTGGGCAGCTCCTGTACTGCACAGAGAACCCATATGAAAGGGTACCATAAACAATTTAGGAAAATCTTTAACTCTTTCACTACCACTGATGTGTATATCCGCTGCATAAATATGCCTAGCCTCACCAGTGACTGATAGGTCCGCTTGTAAACAGAGCACTATTACTCCCAGTGACGGATATATCAGCTTGCCTTATATGCTTCCTAAACCCTAGTGACGGATAGATCCGCTCTGTATGTCATTGTCACAACCGATCGTATTGGTCAATATATGGAAGTAAAAGTCTATTCAACCAATCAAATTAGAGTTAACAAATGATTGTTCTTACTAAATCCGGTTCCTTTTTTCAAATTTGTACAGCGTGTTTGTTAATACATGCATTTGTAGTTGACAGTAGAAACCATGGCGTTCTCTTACGATAGCGATTCAGATTCCGACTTTTCTGGTTTTTCTGAGGATGATATTGACCACCATGAATTAAGAAGTATTGGTAGTGATATTAATATATCTTCTTTATCAAGTCTGTCAGAAATTGAGACAGAAACTGATGATGAAGACGACGAAGTGTGGACAAGAGAACCACGTGCGCCGAAAGTAACCGAGTTTACAGAAAGCGTCGGCTCAACTTTCGTTTTGGATGAGGGGAAAAAAGAAATAGATTTTTTCTTTAAATAGATATCACGAGGAATTACTTAAGAAATAGTAGAACATAGTGACTAGGTAACAGTGTTAGTAATTAAATGTATATATTTGATAAATAACTTAGTATAAAAGACTCCCAGATAAATTTTAGTGTTTACAAGCAGTTTTGTGTTATATTCCTGGATAAATTTTAGTGTTTTCAAGCAGTGTTTTGTGTTATATTCCTGGATAAATGTTAGTGTTTACAAGCAGTGTTTTGTGTTATATTCCTGGGTAAATGTTAGTGTTTTCAAGCAGTGTTTTGTGTTATATTCCTGGATAAATGTTAGTGTATAAAAACAGTGTTTTGTGTTATATTCCTGGATAAATGTTGGTGTTTTCAACCAGTGTTTTGTGTTAATTTTAGTGTTTACAAGCAGTGTTTTGTGTTATATTCCTGGATTTCAGCAGGATAAAATAATCAAACAGATATAAGGTAGTTATAGCTTTCATATATGCATGATTTTAGCCTATAATCAGTTTATTAGAGAGAAAATAACTAACACAATCCAACCATACATCAGCTAAAAAGTTATCATTTGGCTACAGCAGCATTTGGCTCTGGTAGTCAGCCCACAAATCAGCTGCAGTAGTGACCCCAGCAGCTAGGCATAGCACTGAGCCACTACAGTAGCATTAGTAGTTAAAGAGTTTTAAACGGACTAGTAAATAAATAAACTCTAGTCTGGAGAAGTACAATTTAAATTTTACAAAATGTATGGACCCTCACTCAAGCACAGTTGAACTCGATATAAAATAAATAGACAATGCAAAGAACAACATGGAAAAAATACAATCCATAAAACAGTTTCTTTTCTATTCCCCTTAACAAATATAGTACACTGTACTTCGTTCAAAATTAAAAATCAAATAAATGAATATAAAAATAATTTGTGATTTTTCTTTATATATTATATACTGTATCACACACACACACACACACACACACATTTATATAGCACCAACATAAATAGCATACATGGGGTACAGGTGACCTCTTGCCATGGTTGACCAAATGTACTATGGAAGGAATTTTGACATTAAATGAATAAAACCTACTCAGATGATCAACCCTATAGAAACACTAAGGATACAATACCCCACAAAGTTTAACTAACGGAAATTTTAGAAAGGTGAGAAAAAATATATTAAAAAAAACACCAAACTACATATAGGGAGGAACACACCAACACATGAAAACTTTGCTCCTTTTGTTTTCGAAAATGGGGGCAGGGATCTGTATGGTATCGGTATCGGCCATACGTGGTATCGGCATAATTGACAAAAGTAGCATCGGTACTGCTCTAGTTTCTATTCTGATACGGCAAATCAACTTCCTGACAAAACATAAATCCAGTGAGCTTCTCAGTATGAGCTATTAACACAACCTCAAGTGCCGAGTTTACGGGACAATAGGTAGTAGCCTACTTCCAAGGTCTGTAACATCAAGGTCATGCATGATACACTAAAGTGGGTGGCATTATAGAAAGGTAGACAGATCAGGCTCTACAATGATACCAAAAAATCTGGACATTTTAGTTGCACTACAAAATACAGAGGGAAAATTAGTTTTTGGACCTGTTTTTTTTTTCCCACCCAAAATTCACCCATGGTCGGAATTCAGTTTTTATGGCCTCAGATCTAGGGCAGACAGGTCTGAAGTGCACACAGACAGGTGAACCTGTGCAAAAAGTAGGATATGGTTGGACATTTTGAATAAAGAGGCTTCTCTATATTAAAATTATCGGTCCGTTTAGCAAAAGAAACCCAAAAAACTTTTCACCTTCTGCTCATGCGCCAGCCAACTAACCAATGGAAAAGACTTTTTTAACACAACTAGGCATTGGTCTAATAGAATATTGCTTGGAAACCGATGTCTTAGGAAGTATTCAGAAATAGTCCCCAAAATGTGTTTCATACTCGCATATCATGTGAAAACAGCAAAAACCTCCAGGGGTTAATGTGTTAACACCACATTGAATAACATAACATCATCAGTAACCCAAGTTAGAATAATGCTTGGCATTATAAAGTTTGATGTAGAATCATCATTACTGCTGGTGCTGTATCCATGTTACTGGTACCCAAAATTTAGACTGCACCTTTTGTAGTAGATCAGTACTAATTAATACTATGCATTGATGCATAAAGAAGGCCTTTATTTATTGGAATTGATCTACACCTTTATAATGTTTTAAAGTGCAGTTAAATGGGTATGATTAATTAGATTATCCTTTCCAACATGAGTATGGTCAGTTTTGGCTTAGTATGGTCAGTTTGGGCTGAGTATGGTCAGTTTTGTGTATCTTATATGATATGCTAAGGGACTTCAGCTTCCAGGTCAGTTTCATGTGAAATTCCCCCCTGTAATGCAATCCTTAGGATGGTCCTTATTTTCCAATGGGATACTCTCCAGTTTTAATTTTAGTCAGCTGTGGCCAATCTGCAGAACAGCCACAGGCTAACCTTGAGTCTAATTAAAAGTGATTCCTTATCACTGCAAATATATTTTTAAGAGGCCCCCAGTGACCGAGTGGTCTAAAGCGCTTTCCGTCACTGATCACTGCTGTCTCACCTCTGTCTGCATGGGATCGAGTCTAAGATTTGGCTAATGTAGCTATGTGAGAAAGCTTGCCAGTAGCTTCTCGTGGGTCTGTGGTTCTTTCTGGGGGTTTTCTCGGGTTCTTCCTCCACCAATAATACTGGCCGCCATGTATACAGTATAGCCTATTGTGTGCTGAAAAATGGCGTTAAACCCTATTTTAAAAAAACAACAACAAAAAACAAGCAAATATCTTGTGAAAAGGCCTGCCCCTCAGAAGGATGGCAAGACTTTAAACAAATATATATTAACCTGTAATTGTTTGGCAACTAAACGATAGCAAGTTTTGTTTATAATGGTGTTTAAAGTAAAATGAGGATGATGCAAGAATAATCATTTGATCTAAACAATAATGTAAAATTATTGATATGCCAATATAGATAATAATAGCTGCTGTATGGGGGGGTTTCACGATTGCAACGGAGTTACTGATCATATCGCCTAAAATTACCTCCCTTTACTCCAATGCGCAAACCCACTAAACATTTACAGTTCCGGATAGTTTACTGTTCTACACTTGATTAGCGAAACATAAAGTCAACAAAGGAAAACCAATGAATCAAATTTATGTCCAGCTTATTTTGTTCATACTAGTAGGAGAATTATTATAGACACTAAATCAGATACCGTAATTAGATTCGGTGTCCATACTTACATTATATCAGATAATTAAATATTTACTTTCCTTACTTTAAGAATGTAAATTAATTAAATGAAATACACTGTCCATATTTATATTATACCTGATAATACAGATTCATTATCCATAATTTCAGATACATTTGTAGGAACATTTCACCTTGCTCTCCGATTTTAAACATTTATTACACATTTGTGGCTGAATAACTTTGAAGAAAACAATTTCAACAATTTGCATTTTTGATATGTTGATATATCCTTCTTTCTCAGTTACTTTCGCAAGGCTATTAGTTCGTTTATAACACGAGTTAAGAAAGTTGTAACACAAGTTCGATAAGAAAATTGTAACATGAATTCAATACAGCAGCTGATCTGTAATGCTAAATATTTTAAATCAGATTTTTTTTTTTTTTACATTTAAATAATGGAACAGTATATTAATGTATTCAGATGAACTTGACAAAGCAATAATTACATTAGCTATCATAATGATAAAGGAGTGTAATTAATGCTGATGGAATATTTATTCATATTTAGGTGTATAAATTGTACAATTTTCAGATTAATGATGTTTGAACTTTGCTCATTTTATTTTAGAATTTTTAAATATCAAGTATCAGACAGACAGTACATGCAATAACTTTCAAATTTGCTGGGATCTTTAGACAAGATTTCTGATTGCCACCTTCAAATTCATTTAGAACAGCCTTCTTAAAATTGAATTAATTCTGTTTTAACTTTCCTTGCATTAAAGATGTAAGTTTTAAAAATACATTCATTGATTTCATCCTATTACTTTGGTTCATCTTTTAAATCAATATTAATCCACGTGACCAGATGTAAAATTGCAAACAGTATGATTTTTTTTAAAAAAAAGATTGCTGGTAAGAAAAAGCCCAACAAGTCAATAATAAATGGATACTTGTAAATATTCATCTTTGTTGGCTTTATATATCAGACACTTGTTCTATCTTTGCATCATATTATACTTGTTTTTAACCAGAAGTATATTTATGTAATATACGTATGCAAACACATTCATATGAGGATATACATACCATTGCACCAGATGAAATGAGACAGACACACATACAGGCAGACAGGCAGATAGGTGAGAACCACATGTCATATACATGCATAGTGTCTAACAGAGATATTTATCCAAATTGTATACTGTAAAATTTCCATCTGTTCAAGGAAATAAAATTAAAATAATCATCAAGGAGACTCATACGTGCACCTGTCTGTTCAAGCACAGATGATATTTGTGCATTTTGAAAGAAACTAAAGTTATTTCATGAAAAATATAATTAACATTAATAGAAATGCAAGTCAAAATCAATAATTAAAGATCCTGAAGAAGTTAAAAATTTTTGTTGTCATTCAACATGAATTTTTAGATATGATTAAAGCTATAAAAAAAAATAAACATATTTTCAATATTCTTCAAGCGAGATAAATTGCAAGAACTTTTTACACAGCGATATACTTTAGCACAATCAAATAATACAAACTAGTACATAATGTAGTAATGGAAAGATAATGAAGATCTGAAATGGGCAGAGAACATTTATTTAAAAGTTGGCTGCAGCGCACGTTAGTGAAAATATTAAAGATGCAACAACAATTGATCAAATATTGATATAATTTCTTTCTAAGATAGTGAGATATCGATCCTGCTTGCAAAATGTGAGCGGTTTGTCACATTTTCGTGATCTATGTCTGCCATCTTTATTTATTGAACTATCCGGAAGTGAGCTGCACCGATATGCCATCTGGTGAGCTAATAACCGTGAAACCCCCTATAAGTATGTGTGGGTCACGCTACCAGGCGAAGTGGGCAACTAATTCACCCAAAACATGTAAACTTTGTCTTCTATACATGTATTGTTTTTTTGCTTCACATCCACTTTTCCCTCTTGGATCAATGCGGTGGCCTAGTGGCTAGAGCAACCGTCGTGGCAGCGGGAGGTCATGGGTTCGATCCCCTGCCTAGTCATACCAAAGGCTTATAAAAATGGAACTAACAGCTGCCTCGCTTGACACTCAGGTTTAAGAGGTTAGTGTTAAGATTGGTCACCCTGGTGTCAGGGTCTGCAGCATGATGCTCCAGTGCTAGACATCACTATAAACTGCCTCACTGCAGACATTGTAGCAATATAACTGAAAAGTTGTTAAAGCTCTGTTAAAAATCCTAATCAAACCAACAAAAATCTCCCTGTATAGTTCTTACTTCTCCCTGCTCTGTCCCAAAAAAGCCACTTTTCCCTAAAATTCAAGTCTAGCTTGACACCTGAGTATGTGTGATTTATAGTGAGGTACTACAGTATCAGTAGAGACTTTTGAATAACTGAGTGCAGAAAACTAAATCAGCTCATTAAAATAATTATGCAGAATATTTTTACTTTTCTGGAAATTGACGTGATAAAATTAACATCAATTCAAATAGTAGGCAAAAATGATACAAAAATCTCCAAGAGTTATACTTAGCAAAAAAATTATACCAATTCAGCAAGTTTTATTAAAAAAAACTAGACATTTATTTCTTTGAGTTACAGAGTAACAACTTTATCAACACTTATAGTATTATGACTTAAATCCCAAATAATCCTTAATATCTTATCAATTACCCAAAAGACTAGAATGTTCTGAATGAGTTCCAACCTGATTGTCCTCAATGATTTAATGCAGAACGCCTTTTAGTTCTCAATAATTCCAAAATAATGTGTTAATCCAATGTCATTGATCATTAGCAATTGCATTGAATAATTTAAATAAATAATTCACTTGAATTATTTTGAAACAAACCTGTAGACTTATTTTGTTTATCACCATGTTCTTGTATGTACATATTCTACTTGACCTGAATAAGAGTCATTTCAGTGAGAAATTTCAATCAAATTGTGAACAAACTGTTTTAGAATGTTCTCATCTAAAAAAACTACATCAACATATTGTTTACAACTTGCAATGATCACTTTGACAAAAATTAAGCACACAATATATGCATAATAGTAGTACAGTTGGTGGATCATCAAATTCCTTATATTTTTTTTTTTAAGATGACTGTACAGTTGCTTGCATGCTGTCACTATAAGCTGTATTACATTTGGCATTTATAGTTCTGTAGTTAAAAATTAAGAAGTTCTCAAGTTTATATTTTATTGTCTCTCGTTTTTGATTTATATCTTGTTAACTTTTGAGGTCCAGGAATGAACCATGGTACCATTGTATTTCTCCTTTTGATTGCATCAAATGTATCACAATCATGGTTTTATTGTTAGGGTCTTGGTGATTTTTAGTTTTTTTCATTAGCTCTTGCATATATAAAAACACTTTATAATGTAAACAAATTATTATACTTAAGATCTGAATTTGTATGTGTGTAAAACTGTTGTAAATTTTAACATGTAATTATTATTTAGAATTAAATGTCTTTTCTTTTAAGGAGGACATGAAACCTGCTGACCCAGATGAGTCTAAAAAGCTTCAGGAACTCCAGCAACAAGCACAGCAGTGGCAGCAAACTCAACAAGTGTGGCAGCAGCAACAACAACAACCAAGTGCAGTACAGTGGCAGCAGCCATCTGCAGCACAGTTACAACAACAGCAACAGCCAGCTGCAGCACAGTTACAACAGCAACAGCCAGCTGCAGCACAGTTACAACAGCAACAGCCAGTTGCAGCACAGTGGCAGCAACCTCCACCTGGAATGGGATGGCAACCACCTGGATCTCAGTGGCAACAGCAAAACAGCCAGTGGCAGCAGTGGCAACAGCAAACACCACAGTGGGGGCACTATGGTTACCTAGGGGGACCCCCACATGGTCCGCCCCCTGTCCTTTCAGGTGAAATGACTTCGGAGCCTAAAATGATTAAAAACAATTTATTGGGTTCAAAACATAACTTTAAATATACTTTGTCATCTTCTAACTTCATATGTAAAACATACCCTTAAATAAGCAATTTAGTAGTGAGTTTCATACATATTTATGTCATTTCAAAGTATCTCATTTGGTAATGAAAAAGTTCCCATGCTACCGAAAATGAGGAAATAGTCTGGGACAAATGATGATTTTTTTTCCCCAGACCGTGAAAAGTTCTTGAATTTTGCAAATAGTGATGTAAGTCGGGGAACACACGGGAATTTTCAGCCATTTGATCCCCGAATTAATTATGTAATTGAGTCATAACTAAACTAATTGATTGTGAGTTATATTTAACAAGTTCTGGCCAGAATATTCGGAGGTTACAGTATATATCATTGGGTACTGGCAGTAAACTCTATTGTTAAGTCAGTCCAAACAAATGCCCTAGTATACTTTTCTTCCACAGACAGCTTGAAATCATTGAAGATCAGAAAACCAGTCTAGCATCACTTGAGGCCAACAAGGTGGCGGCAAAGCGTCGCCACATACCAGATGGCCCAGCAAAATTAAATGTTGTAAATTCGGGTCAAACCCACTATAAATCGATATCATTTTTAAAATTATTTTGTCATATCTTGTGAGCATTAAATTTGTTATATCTGAAATCTGCTGAAAGGCAAAATAAAACAAGGATGTTGATGAAATTTGTCCTGGTACTTAAGACTTGCATTGGTAGTTGCACGAGTACACAAATCTCACAACCCACATGTTCATGAAAAATTGTTGTAGAAAAAATATAAAATGAAAATCATATCTTGGTTGTATTAAAAATACAAAATCAAAAAAATTCAAAATTATCTGTTATTTATTCCTAGAACACCTGCCAGGGTTTTGTTTTATGACATGACTACCATGTTTTTGTGCACTCTGTTTGATGAATTTGACAGGCCAGATTGCAGTGAAGTTTTCATGTTCTCAAAATAAATATGTTGAGACTTGTATGCTCTTTCAGGCTTTTATAGAAGGTATATGACTTTCATTTAATATATAATTTTGTACAACAACATTAAAAATGAGTTTGTTGTTGATATCACTTGAGTACAGAGATTTGTGAAATCATGTGACTAGTAATGCAATTGGCAGGTACCAGATCAGGTTTCATATCTGCTGTAGTTTCATCTAGACTATCAGCGGATTAAAGACTTGACATTTCTAAGAACATAAATCATTTGCCTATCGATTTGATGCAGGTATGAGTCTATATAACATCCTTTAAATTTGCTAGACCTGCTATTAAGTGACCACCTTATACCGCTACTGCATGATGGTGGCAGATTCTAAATTTTTAATATGCAATTTGTCAGACCCCACATCCCAACCTAAATGTCCTGGGGGTGGGTGGGTTATGTTGAAAATGGACTGCTTTAAATTTTAAGCCAAATTTGTTGTCGAAAATGACGAATTTGAGCTGAAATGTAGTGCACAACTATTACTGACATGTAACTTGAAGCAGTGGTCTCAAGATCTTAAATGGAACTCTGGCGAAATGGAGAAATTGTCCCTCGAATTAAATGATGATACGGGCCCCTGTGTTAATACAAGTTCAAGGACTCGTTTATCTAATTACAAGAAGACAAGTTGATTTTACAGAAAATTCAGACCTTTTTAATACAGCAATTATAAATTTGAAGGTCTTCAGTCAACATAAATCAAGCCTTTTGTAAATGTTTTTAACATGATGGATTTTTGATCAAATTATCTTAAGGAGCTTAAGTTGTTTAAAGTGAAAAAAATCTTTGGGAGGCGGGGTATTTTATTAGCACATATAAATTCAGGGTTAAACTTTTTTATTTTACAAGATTCTAATATTTTATCATTTTTTTCACACTGTGAAAATGCATGTTTTATAATCTAGAATGTTCTATAATTCCATTCAGTGATGGTTCTTTGTGAACCTTGAGAAACATAATGTCTTCCTGTAATAACCCAGGAAATGGCATCAACATTTATCTTCAGAAAAGCGTGGAAACCATGTGATGAATATTTTTCAAATGCCATTTTGTCATAGTAGGAGAAACACCACATTTGATTATCTCTCCATGTCTGTCCAGCAGTGTATAAGTATGTCTTAGTGCTTGATGTTGAGCCAAGAACCAGCAGGTTTAAATTTATGGAGTCAAAACCTAAATTTGAAGAGTAAGACTTTAAATTTAGTGAGTCAAAAACCTTAAGCCTAAAAAACATCACTGTATTCTACTGGTTGAAGGGTTGAAGTATACAAAATAATAGTTTTCCATACAAATTATCTTCTGAATAACATGTGCATCCTTGTACATGTTATGCAAGTACATTTCAACCTATAATTATGCAGGTATCAACAGTTCACAATAGAAATATTGGTTTGATGGTCAAGATTCAATAAATGATAGTTAATGGATCAATGGTGCTAGAAATAGCCAACTACTTCTTTATTGAGTTTCTTCAAAAACCTTTGCTGTTAGACTAGCAGTCATGTTGGTGTACCCAAATACAGACAGGTAGTGAAAACTATGGATTGGACATGAGGAAACTGATAATAGTACTGATAGACATCTGTCAGGTGTAATCACTTGATTTATTTCACAAACTATGATGAAGTAACCATCTTGGCATGTGCTTGTTACTTTTTGTGTTATGTCTGAAGAATGGCATGAATTCAAATTATTAACAATAGTGGATGCATTTTTTAAAGTTATATGCAAATTTTTGTTTGTTTTAGTCTTGAAAGTTATATTTTAATTTCTGTACTTTATTTGTCTGTCAGTTCTTCAGTCAATCAGTCAGTTAATTATATGTAATTGTCATCATCCTCATGATTTACAGGTGGGTGGGTGGGCAGATATTGTGGTCATTTCACTCTCTTTCTTATTGTGTATCTATCCATGACTCATCCAAAACACTTGATATGGGGTGGAACAGTGTTTTGCTTTACTGGGTTATCAATTAGTCAGATATGTACAAATGGTTATCATTATGATTGGCTTATTATCAGTAATTTGAACCTTTGAAGTTGCTTCAAATTGATGAAATAAAATACACCTTTAGTAGGAAACCTCTAATGCCATCTATTTGAAGTAATTGTATAAGCTTCATGGCAGTTTAAAATTTCAGCAGTGTGTGTATTCAGAGAATCTACAGTATCAATAATGTGTTTTTATCTTTTGAGCCAGTGATTAAAGTATATCCCATTCACTGCTGAATTTACAGTCGCATGCAGCATATGTTTATTTTGGATATAGTTAAGTCAGGGTCTCACAATGTGAAATTTGTTTGCAGTTTTATTTTTGCAGTATTAAGTAACATTAATTATGAGGACATTGTATAGCACCAAATCTCTAGAAACTCTACAACATTACAACATTAGACAAAACCTATAACCACAGAAAACATATGATTACAAAAAACAAACACCATGAAATTAGAAAACAAAAAAAAACAATTGAAAAAGAACAAATTTTGTGCTTGATTCTGGATCAGATGGATAGTCAGTGTAGGGTACAGAGAAATAGAGGCAGCCATCTTTATTTATCTTCATATATTTTCTGGGTCATGGTCATTCTCTTGATATACAATAAACAGTTGATGTAAAATTGACATGGAATTAACATGAAAGTAATGTCAGGCTTTCTTGGCTCAATTCCAAACAGCTTTTTTTGGTTTTAATCACACATTATTGGTTAAACATGTACCTTTACAAGGAAATGGCAGCAAAGTGCCTTTCCTCAAAACACACTTAGACATTTCTGAGTGAAAGGGGTTCAGAATTTTCACTGGTATAATTTCTTTTAACATTTTATTACAGATAATTATTACATGTCTTGGGGCAATACCTGTAATTGATTTGGAATTTTGCTGTGTGATATTTGTTATATTTTATTTGTACTTGATGCTTACATTTTTTTGCACGGGTTGATCTTGCTAAAGAGTCAAGTAATTCTTCATTGTTTGCACTTTAAAATTTTTTAATTGGAATCCTAACTGTTATTGGGTTTAGGTCCTTTTCAATGCATAGTACAGACAGATTGATTGATCAATATTACACACATACTTAGTGGACATCCACAAATTTATTACACATTTCCCATTGTGGTAGTGATTGACAAGAGTGGTGTAATTTTTGGGAGTCCCATGGAGAAGGTCAAAAGTCCAATCTTCCTGCCAAAAGTTATGTTTGTTATTATTTTCAGATAAA
Organism: Unio pictorum; assembly: GCA_030141615.1. Lineage (NCBI taxonomy): Eukaryota > Metazoa > Mollusca > Bivalvia > Unionida > Unionidae > Unio > Unio pictorum. Next base: position 6,459,986 of record JARLTB010000110.1, read on the forward strand.
ATTTATATGTGTATTGGTAGCAGGGGAAAATATTTGATATATCACAGGTTTATGTTTATGAGCCCTTGATTGTAGAATGGAGGTGGTAAGTGTTAGGGAATGTAACATAAAGTATTTGAATATGCCATGATGAACTGTGGTCGCTTCTTGGTGTTTAATTTTGATTTATTTGTATCATAATGGACCAATATTTTTAACTGCAAACTTTGTTCTTTCTAATCAGTATTCATTTTATTTTCAGTACTTAAAGCCACTACAGTGACAAAAGTTGCTTGAAAATAGTTCTAAATATTTTTTTTTATTTGTAGATCCCCCAAGAGCTTTGCATGATATAATGCAGGAGGAGAGGGAGTTTGAGAATCAGTATGCTCAGTGGAAGCAGCAGTACATAGACTGGCAAGAAGAAAACAAGAGTATGTACTTACATGTAGTGTGTACTCAGACTGATTTAAATAGAGAATGGTGTTATTGTAGTTTGCTTGTCATGTTTTGGCTGTGTTTTTTTAAAACATGGTAAACAGTATGTGATCTGAAACATCTTGAGTACAGTTACATATCTGCATAATACAGTTTATCTCCTGCATCATTATAAATGACTCACCTCAAAAGTTTGGGAATGTTTAGATTGTCATTGTATAATTCATAAACAAGTCATGATTTAGAAATTTTGATCTGACCTAGGAGGGTGGAGTAAATATAATATTGTGGACATTGACATAGGGAGTTGGTGTGAATCTTAGGGCTGTCCAAAACCACAGAAAACTTCACCCGGATACCCGTTGCATCGTTTAATTGGTAACCAGGTACCCGTTAGAACATGAAAGACATGTACAACCCAAGACCAACAAATTGTTCTCTGTATTTTTTAAAAATATTTTGTTCTGGCGGCAGAGACCAACCGTGTAATGCACTACTTGGTCTGAAGCATCTGCACCGGGGTAGCTGTGAATAATTGGATCACATGCTATTAATTAATAAATTTATTTAGACTAACCTTTGTACACGGACGCATACATGACAACCATTATGCTTTTGGCATAATCATTACGCTCTTTTTTCACTAAATTATGCATAAACATATATGGATTGTGCTTTTTCGGTATATCCACCTTTGAACGATCTCGTTTTATCAACATTCCATTAATCCCACAGACCGTATTTTAGAAAAGACTGCTTTACGTAACTACAATAAAAGAGTACGCTTGTCTGTGGACTTGCACGCACTTTCCTAATGATATCGTGTTCTATTTATAGCGAACCTTGTTCTACTTTCGACCTCGACTGGTTTTCTAATTGTAATCTTTATGCACAGGTTCTTTGTTCTAATTCAGTATTTAGTGCGGGACCAGTCTAAAGGTATTTGGTGTTAAAAAGTATATTTTATTTTAGTTGATGCATATATGAGAGCAAAAATATCTCCTTTAAAAAATGTCACAGATGGATTAGAAAAAGACCACAAAAAAAATAATAGAATCCTCTAAATATAAAGACATTAGTGCAGCCTCACGTAAAATCTATTTCAGGCCTTGTGGAAAGAATTTTAATATTTGGTGCTAAAAGTCTAAAGTGGATTCTAGACGATGTGTGTGTAAAACTAAAAGTGCTACATATGAAAACTTGAATCAGTAAAGAATGTTAAAGGACAAGAGGGGCAAATAAATCATTGTTTATTGAAATTTTAGCATGTTATATGTGGATTATGTGTTTTCCTCGTCAGGGGTTGGCATGCATGCATACGGTAACTATAATCCCTCTTCTAATGATCCACTGCGTTCAATCCTTTAGAACACTCACTTTTTAACAACAGTATAAATCCCTGTCAGAACAGAACACCTGTGTATTTATCAGCTGTTGACCTTGGATTTTAATTATCCACATAAACAGGGCTACAGCGACTTCATGGTATGTACCAGTGGTACCATGTGACCAACCACGCAGTCACTGAAGTGATACACAAGTAGTTTATATCTTAGTGTTGTGTTGAATGTAGAAGCGGTTCGCACAGCCCAGCATGCAGCAGCCATTTTGTAGTGGGCCGCTGATGTATAACGGGTGGTCCTACTCCTAAATATAGACTGGAGTTGCAACTCAGACCAGCGTGCTGCTGATGATATATGATATTTTGTTAGTGTTGTCAACAAATTATTTTTGTGAACGGGTACTTGTCATTAATTTTCAATGCCTGATTACCAGGGTACCCATTGGCAGCCCTAGGTGTGATAAGACTAGAAGGGAATATAGCCTAGACCAGTGTTGGACCTTGAGAGTGGAATCACAGCTTTGTTGGTTCTTTGTTCCTCAAAACTTTATCTCTTCTTGTAAAGCCCCCCATCCAATCTTCCATGTTGATCCGTGGGCCATGCCCGTTACATGAATATTGGTGGAATAAATGAGCTTATACATAACATCCATATCTTTGTTGGCACATGTGATCATCAGAATGTTAAAGGCAATAAACATTTTATTTCAGTTAAGTCAACAAATTTGATGATTTGAAATATTCCGAATATTTTTAGTAGCCTGACAAATTAGTTTGCAGTGCAAATATACTGGTTTGTTGGGTTTAGTTATTGATATAACATTAGCTAACAGTAACTAGTGCCCTGTGTATTTTCTGATAATTTGATGAAAGCAACAGATTCTGGAGTTTTGGCATTAGTTTCCTAAGGTTTGTTTGAAACTTTTTATTTGCCTATATTCCTTAACGCTCTGTTATATTCTCATTATACTTATCATGAATTTTTAGGAAAGTAGGGATGATTTATTCTGCATCATTTTCTCTTATAATATTTACAGCAGGTTGTTGCTCTTCAGCCATACAACTCAGTCTCTCTAATGTAAGGTACAAGACTTCATTTGAATGGCCAATAAAATTAGCGATTATGGTAATAATATAGGTCACCAACATATGAACCCCTTAGTGGTCACTGTCAGATCCTAAAATATGACCTGGAGGTCTGATTTTACTCAGATTGTGGACAGGTTTTGGTTGAAGGTTTTCATTTGCCTGTATGTTCCTAACCACATGGATTTTGGTAATTCTTTTGATTTTATATTATGAAGCTAAAAAAAATGCAGCTGTAAATGCTGTCTCAATCTTTTCACCATGAGGTCAAGGCCACAGTTTGAAGCAATGTTTAGAGTCTGGGTATGACATGCAGGCTTAGGTCTTTTCTTGTATTTTTCTTTGTACCTTAAAATTAATTGTTCGCTACCTCCATTCCCTTGATTTTGATGTCATAAGTGTCCCTTGCACACAAGGTACTATGTGCAACACTGCAAGAATTAAGTATATATAATCCAGACAGGTAAGTTCTAGTTATAATTTTCTGTTATGTGCTTAGGCTCGAATATTAGCAGCAACACAGAAAGAAGTGTAAATAACAAGCTTATAAAATTTAACAATCAATTTATTAAGTACAAATGTTTTCATAAGAGAACGTAAATAAACTTACGGTTTTAGAGAATAAAGTCCAAAAATAATCCAATATAGAATTCACAAAAATAATCCACTAATGGAATTGCAAGAGTCCTGATAAATAAATGTCCTAATAGTTCCCGATTCGAATCTTGATGATATAATCCAGTATGGATGACGATGTAATGTGATTTAGTTAGTTCTTGTTTTTTATAATAATCCACATAAAAATCTATGAGCACATATTCTTTTCCAGATAAATAAAATAATTCCTCTTGCTCCAACGAATTGACACAATTTCCAGTACACGGTAATTAAAAATAACTCAAAAGCAGACACAACTTAATATTATAAAAGCCCAACATCTACTAAATAGCTCTCTCCTTAAACATGGTTTATATCTGTTGTTTTTTATGTAAACAGGGGATCGCGTGATTTTCTAGAAGGTCACAGAAAGAACGTACGATCATAAAAACATGTATGCATGGAATGACCTAGATGAAAATCAGCCATTTCTCACCCCACCCCCCAAGAACTAAAAATAAAAAGTTGTCCTTGAAATTAACCAATCGTTTTAAAGGCTTATTTACCAGCTTAGAAAATGAGGCCACACCTGTTGTTTACAAATAGAGTCATGGTCAGCCTGAATTTTCCAGAATAGATATCTCCCAATTAATGAATTTTAAACCCAAAATGACAAATTTGGATCTGACATTTAAAAATAAATAATTTAAATCAAATATATGTAACATTTCCTCTTGGGCTTCTTCTTGATGGATTGCTGCGATAACTTTGTACATACCTTGGTAATCATTCAATGATATGCATATGAATGTATATGCAGAGTTATTGTAATTGTGTTAAACTTTGATGAATCTTTTGAAAGTGACGATTCTCACATATTTAAATGGAACTTGGAAAGTGTTATGGTTATCAATCAAAGATGTGCATATTGTGAAATCACTTTGATTTTTGTTAGAGTTAGTAGCTGAATGTAGTGCATACATGCCAACCGTTACGCTTTTGGCCTAATCATTACACTTATTTTCACTAAATTGCACATAAATGTATATGGATTATGCTTTTTCTGTATATCCACCTTCCCAAAAATTATTTGTTTTTTCATTCTTATTAACATTTAATTAATCCCACAGACAATTATATAGAAAAGACTGCTTTTACCTTACCTCATTATAAGAGTATGCTTGTCCGTGGATTTCCTAACAGTATCATGTTCTATTTATTGTAACTATTCTATTACCCAGAAATTTGTGACAGGGTGGGACATGATGCTATATGTTTGTGGCATGAAGCACCAGTGCTAGACATCACTGTATGACTGAAAATTGTTAAAGCTTTTTTAAAAATTCTAATATCACACACACACTTTCTAGCACTCCTATATTACTCGCAGCAATAGCACATTAAAAGGAAATGCATAAATACGGCCAGAGCTTGATATCACTGTAAACTTCCGCACTGCAGAAGTAGCAATATGACAGAAAATTGTTACAACTGTTAAAAATCCAAATCACACACACACGTTTTAGCTTGCCTCAAGTGTAACTCCTTTATTACTCCAGGCATCAGCACATAAAAAGGAAATACATAAATACAGTGTTAGTGTATCCCTGCCATTCTTTCTTCCTTGGCCATAGGCAATCATTTGAAGTGTTTCATAGTACCTAACCCCTGGAGAGGGGAAGTAGAGGGGATAACTTTGTATATAATGTAGATGTACATTGTTTTCATGGTTTGCATTTGTGCAGTTTTTTGCAGCCAGTATACATTCTTCATAAAACTTGGTGAGGGAATTTATTTTGATAAGTTTTGTCCCTCTTCACAAAAGTAGATCACTGTGACACATTTCAAGTTTCACTACTTAGTTATATTTCATACTTTACTGACTTGGATTACATTTCATATTTGAAATTCTCAGAAGGATTTATGCAAGAATCATTAACTTGAATATGATATGCCTCTCTGTTAGTACCATACCTGCACACCAAAGGAAGTTCATTGTGACCTGTTGTTGTAGGGTTCAGTGCCATTTTTCAGCACACAATGGGCTATACATGGTGGCCAGTATTATTGGTGGAGGAAGAACCCGGGAAAACCCCAGATAGAACCATCAACCCATGAGAAGCTACTGGCAAGCTTTCTCTCGTAACTAATTAGCCGAATCTTAGAATCGAACCCACACAGACAGAGGTGAGATTGCAGTGATCCGTTATGGAGAGTGCTTTAGACCACTCGGCCACTCTGTGCCCCCATTGTGACCTGTATTTCAGCTTGTACTGGCTATGGTTAAGTGTTTGCATTTAGTTCATGAACACACATGTATTGTGCATGGTATGCAAATAAAATCCTACCTAAAGTTATAAAACTATTAGAGGAATCAATTTTTGCAGTTTGACACTGACTGCTGAAATGGTTTGTGTAATCTATATTTCATAGTTTACAGTTTGAAAATTTTGCATGTAAAGTTTATTATTGACTGCTGTTTGACTCATGAATTTGCTAATTGGATGCATCTTTGTTAGTTCTACACTCTTGGAGTGAAAGTTTACTTTGACTACATTTTGTAATTTACTAACATAGGTTTGGTATTTTTATTTTAGCTCATCCTAAAACTGCAGTCTTCACAAACATTTGTAATGTGTGCATGGTATTGAAAAACTTTTTCTTTTTAATTGAAACAGTTAGAAAAAACCTTTTTCCAATCAGTACAGTAACTTATGGGTGCTGGCTATTTATATGTGTGTTGACAGTGTGCAGTGAGGGGAAACAATTCATCAATACATGTATATTGATGCATCAATAATTTAACTATAGCGATACACATTGATACAGGAGAGGAGAACTGATACAAAGCAATACTTACTGAATGCTAGTTATTTAATTTTTAGCAGTCATGAACTATTAGTTTACCTTGTTATAGCGGGGTCCCACTGTATGTCATTTTTTTTATCATAACTATCATCAGCAAGTATTTCCCAAATAAAATTGCCATCTGGAAGTCAGCCAGTTTGGGATTACTAGGTTGCTCATATTTTAAATGCACATTTGAAAACTTCATTGATCTAAGGTTCAGATGGTGAATTTAATGTGGCAATCCGATTTAGTTTAACAACCATTCATATCAAGAAGTGCCCAAATATGTAAATAGTTGCCCACCTGAGACACTGATGTCACGATGAGGGCTACAATTACTGGCATGACTAATGTCAGCAAAAGTGCTGTAAAGGTAATCAGTTAAAAAATTGTATACTACGCAGTTTACATTTTCATGTGCATGACTTTTGATTAATTTTGGGAATTCTCATGCAGCACAGCTCCAACTGCACAAATCCATACAAATTTTGTGATTTTCCACCAAGGGTTGCATCTCTATGTTCTTTCCACAATTAAAGATCAATTTTTCTGTAGCTGTGCCAATACTTCCTGATTGTCACACATTGAATAAACTACATGAATGCACATTGGTGGTTATTGTTTTCCTTGGCCAGAAAAAACAATTACCACCAATGAGAATTCAGTCTAACGTATTTCATGTGACACAAGCAGTGTAGATGTCAAATTTGACGAAAGTAGGCAACATATAAATCGTCTTCTAAGAAACTAGGCATACAATGCTTAATAAATGATTAACAAAGTACTTGATTTACCCGTGGAACACGTTTGAAACATCTTTGTGCTAAAAAATGTTGAAATAAAATAATTAACATGGCATTGTTAGTGGAGGGGGCAATATATATGAATAACATTACATTGTGTTAACTCTTTATAAGGTTTATAAGGCAGGTTAGTGTGGTCAAATCTTATTGTTGCTTTTACATACAAAAACTAGTGCAGCACCTGTCTCAAATGAATTCTCAATTTAAATAACAATAAGCAAATGACTGATAAATATTGATGACTGCTGAAGATTAAAAGAACTTGCATACTCAAGGTATCCTTTATCAGTTTTACACCTCTTGTATCAATATGTCTATTGGTATAGCAAAGGTACTGATATATCGATGAATTGTTGACCCCAATGTATGCTATTTTGGAATGGGTTCAGTTGTGAGCAACATCCATACATATTAATGAGATGATCTTGCATCTGATTTGCTTTACTTGTGAACTCTCCAGATGCATTGTCACATTTCTGATGAGATTTTGACCAGATTTTTAATTTGAGATTACGTCATCAATATCTTTGATGGCTATATTTCATGAGGTGATCTTGCATCTGATTGGTAGAGCTTGTGGAAATTTTCAAGACCCTTTTTTATATATACCAGATTTTGATATGATTTGGAGTGTATAATGTGTTATCTGGAACTCACAGAATTCTGATTATGTGTGAGTATATGGGAATCAAAACTTACTTCCGGAATGATTGCCGCTATTGCTTTACCGGCTTGAAGTAGCTGTTTCGTTTTTGTGCTGTTTCTCATGATATATGTGCTTGTAGTCTATTTTCATCTGCATCATTGTTTTTCATCATGCATTGGCTGTTCAGTTCGTATGTGTTTCTTCATCTCCTTGTTTTGGAAACAAGAGTAGTTATAATTTTTCTCAGCTGTCTTGCTCCACTGCCACAATGTTCTTTGTTCTTGACTAGACCGCAATCACATGATCGCCAGTCAACCCGTTTATGCTATGATGGACCCAGATTAATTGCTTTGAATGACCACTCCTTGGCTCTCCATTTGACATTGTGCCTTTGTGTCAACTATCCCAGAGATACCACTGCATATTGCATTATTAAACACCCAATCATTAGGACCACCGGAAAAGCGCTCAGAAATAGTTAATTTTAGCAACAATCAGAACATCGACTTCTTTTTGATAGAAACATGGCTAAAAACATCAGGCAATTAGCCCAAGTGGTCTGATCTAACTTGTCGTTCCCCCGGGGCTCTCACAGTGATGGAATTCCATGATAAAATGTCTTAAACACAACCTTCAATTTCTGCCACACATCGTTTGAACTAGTCCAAACAACACTCACACTGGAACAAAGATCAGTCCATTTGTTTTTGCCTCTACCACCCTCCTGTTTATTGTGCAGTTTTTATAATTGATAAAGCAGGTTGCATAGTGATTAGAAGTTTTCCATGCAAAATTCTTCTGTTCAGCTTTCTTTTTCAGGAATTATGTATAACAGGGTATTTGGGGTCACAGGAAATCATGAGATAACCACCATTTGTTTATCATGTACAGGGTCTAAGAGAGGTATTATGTGAGTCTGTTTTATAGAGTTAGTGGGCACCAACGTTCTCTCTAAGCGAATGGTAGATGTGCGTGCAGTGCTCACTGCACTGTACAAGCATTACGGAGACAAGCAAAATTTAATGTTGGTTGTGCTCACGCAGCTTAGAGGGAACGTTGGTGGGCACCCTCCCAAGGGACATAATTAACAGGTGGAGAGCTAGTCATGAGCATTTGTAAGGGAGTAGCAACACCTTCTCTTTTCCACTAAGGCAGAGAATGAATCATATCCTGTCATCATCTAAGAGCAGCACTCATTTTCATTCAGAAGGGCAGTAGTAAGTCATGCCTATTTGTGAGTGGGTAACAGCATCAACTACTCACACAGTTCAGTGCTGGCAGAGCACTTCTATGGAGACCTGGGATCACCTTCTAGTGATAAAAATGTCTTGCATGCCAGCATATTTTCAGCAGTGCCAAATAGGAATCTGTCACCAGCTGAAATAGGAATCTGTCACCATTGACACATCATTTGTACATAGCAGTGGCATAAACATCTGGGCATGCATTGTCCTTGTCAGTTGCCTTGTCCATAGAGCTTCTCCAGCTCAGCAGGGATGTTGCTTTGGACTCTTCCACAACTTTCTATACCATAGTAAGAAATTTCTGAAGGTAACCCCAAGAAGTGGAAACTCAGACGATAGAGCTTATTCTGTTTGTGGCTACTTGGGATTTGTGAGACCAACAGTACTAGTCTCTTGCATTCACTTGTTTCCTTCAAAACCAGTCATGAAGCAAAATCATTGTGACTATCCACAGGGTTGATTGGCTAAATTCTTGAAAGCTGCACAGATATTCAGAGATCTCCCTTGGCAATCAGGCAATAAATAACTATGGCCTAAGGAGGAAGACTTCGGGCCCTTCCCCTTTCATAAAGATGGTGGTAGACAGCCCTAGGGACTCAATCCATCTCCTGCAGAGTATACTTTTTCCATTGGTTCTTCTAAGCACTAGACTGAGTCTCATTTCAGAAGCTTAATTTGGTGTAATGGTAATTGGCTGGGTTTGTTTGAAAGGTGGCTGCCAGATTTGGTTTCAGGCTTCGCTCCTTCAGTAATATATCACATATTTTCCCACCAGTTATATCTGGTGTTTTTAAATGAAATGGTTTACCTTCTTCAGAAGGAACAATAGAGAGGATATTGAATGACCAATCTTCATCCATCTACTCCCAGATTTTCCTAGTTCCAAAGAAAGGGTGGGTAAGTGTCTTGTATAATTATAGACTGTTCATTCCTAAACAGATGTTTGCAGGAGGAACCATTTTAAATGAAGAGAATAGTTGCAGTCATGAATTCCATAAGACCTGGCAATTGGATAGTCGACATTGATCTTCAGGATGCATACCTTCATATCCATATCTTTTCTCAGGAAGTATCCCTGATTTTACTTGGATGGAGAGTCCTTCCAAGTTTGAGTTCTGTTGATTGGCCTAGCCTTCATACCTAGAGCTTTTGCTAGAGTGATGGATGTAGTTGCAGCTAGCATCCCAGATCTACTTCACTGTTGGTCCATAGGGACAAGAAAGGATAGGAAGCATCTTTTCCTTTTGATTTAAGGTTCAACTGTTATTTCCTCCATTTGTGTTGGATTGCTACTGAGTAGCAATCAAGAGAGATTACATATGCCTTTCAGTTGGAAACTTTCATGAAAATTATAGCCCACAAGGTTCAAGCCATTGCTGTCTCATGGGTCTATGTAGCTCATTCATCACTGAAGTTTGATGAAAGCAATTTTTGACACTCTCAGAATAGTATTTCCTCCTTTAACTTTATTTGTTAGCCCATCAAAGTGAAGACATTTTTCATTGGACCAATCATCCTCAGAGTGGCCCATGTAGATCCCATCCATTCAACGCCTCCTACTCTTCAGAGAGGGTAAGTATTCCTTGTGTATGTGTTTATATGCCAGTGGTCAGATCATCAGCCTGCCATCAAACTGCCAAACTAAGTGTTCCAATATCAACAGGTATGGTATTACTCTGATTAAAATCAGATCAAGTTTTTCAGGGATAAAACTAATTTTAATGACGTAATACGTGCCTGTTGATTTTGCCAGCTTCCTTTCTCCTGTCCTACACTGAAATCCCACTAAGTTAGGCTACATCTTAGACAAAGACAAAGTGGTTACATGGGCAGCTCTGTGGGGTTTTTCTGGGATCTTCTGGTTCACCCTAATGTGAGGACATTCTTGTCAAAAGGTTGGGGTATTTTTCACCGCGAAAAGTACCACATCATTGCAATAGCAACAGGTAAGTATCATTAAAATTAGTGATTTAACTAAATCCCATCTTAATTTTGCTTGCATTTTGTTAAGGTTATTGCTAGGTGTAGTGTATGACTGAATATTGTGAATGCAGCATGTTTCATTTGTCAATAGATGACCATGAAAACTTTGTACATTTTAGTATGAGTGTACAAAGATGCACATTGCAACGTTCCCGTGTGTAATTTTGTCCTAGAGCTGAAAGCATTGAAAAACAGAATCTTTTGAACACAACTTGTTTTGCAGCTGTTTTATAAATCGTGCATCATATTGGTCTGTATTGCATTGTAGGAGTTATTGGCCCCTTTAACTTACTTCAGGATGCAGAATATGACAGAATTTTATGAATAAGACAGAAACTTGTGAATTGGCATTGCAGTTTTCAGTGGATTTTGTCATGAAATTTAGTACATAGTATGGTAACAGTTGAATTATTTTGACATTTTCAGTGGCAACAGTTTTTGTTAGATCAATGATACTTGACTGCAGTTTCATTTATGTAGTCTCATCCTTGAACAAGTTTAATGACTTTAAACTCAGTATTACTGGTGTAGAGAAGTCCCTGATGCTATCCTGTAAATAATGTATATTATTGTAATTGAGTAATTTCTGTTTAATTTCAGATCATCCTAATAGAGAGCAGTTTGATCAGTACCTGCAGCAGTGGAAGATGTACGAGTCCCAGATGGAGGATAAAAAGGCTGATTTACTGCGTCGGAAAAGAGAGGCAGAACAAGCAGTGACAAACCAGGGTCATCAGAATTCACCATTAGGTGCCCATGGCCCAAGGTTTGGAGGCCCAAGATTCGAAGCTCCTAAATTTGAAGGTCCAAGAGGCCCTGGCCCTCAAGGGTCAAGACCTTTAATAGATGCAGGTCCTAGACCTCCAATGGAAAGAAGCCAGATACCTCCTTTTGAAGGAGGACCAAGGCCTCCAATGGCAGGCACATTAGGAGACCAACCACAAGAAGTAAGCCCTCATATGCCTCCTTTTGAAGGAGGCTCAAGGCCACCAATACCAGGCTTAGGAGACCAACCACAAGCTGGAAGCCCTAGGATGCCTGCATTTGAAGGAGAATCAAGGCCACCACAGATACCTCCTTTTGAAGGGGGACAAAGGCCACAGATCCCAGGATTATTAGGAGAGCAGCCACAACCAGGAGGTCCTCAAATGCCTTCTTTTGAAGGAGGATCAAGGCCACCAATGTCAGGCTTAGGAGACCAACCACACATGGGAGGCCCAAGGATATCTCGTCTTGAAGGAGAAACAAGGTCACCTCAGATATCTCATTTTGAAGGAGGATCAAGACCACCAATGCCAGGCTTTTTAGGAGACCCGTCACAAATGGGAGGTTCTCAGAAGCCTGTTGAAGGAGGTCCAAGGCCACCAATGCCAGGCTTAGTAGGAGATCACTCACAAGTTGGAGGTCCTAAGGTGTCTCATTTTGAAGGAGGATCAAGACCACCAGGTCCAGGCTTATTAGGAGACCAGTCAAAAGTGGGAGGTTCTCCGATGTCTCACTTTGAAGGAGGATCAAGGCCACCAAGACCAGGCTTAGTAGGAGAACAAACACAAATGGGAGGCCCAAGGATGCCACATTTTGAAGGAGGTTCGAGACCACCATTACCAGGCTTGCTAGGAGACAAACCACAAGTTGGAGGCCAGCAGAAGCCTCCTTTTGAAGGAGGATCAAGACAGCCAATGCCAGGTTTAGTAGGAGATCAACCACAAGTGGGTGGCCCTAGGATGCCACATTTTGAAGGAGGATCACGGTCATCAATGCCAAGTTTTTTAAGAGACCAGTCACAAGTGGGTGGACCTAGGATGCCTCATTTTGAAGGAGGGTCAAGGCCACCAACATCAGGCATATTAGGAAAGAAACCACCAATTGGAGGCCCAGGAGGGCCTCAATTTGGTAGTTCCCCATGTGAGGAGCCATTCCTTGAAGAAGGTCAGAATCTCAATGAAATGGGAGAAGAGGACATGATTTTGGAAGATCAAGAGGAGCAAGGGAGTGAACCATTTTTTGATGAGATGGCTGAAAAGGAAATTATGGGAGATCTCAAAATTGTTACCGAACTTGGATATGGACAGGGCCAATTCAGACCAAAGAATGCTTCAGATATTAATAAGATGTATCGAGCCAAAAAGAGACTAGAAGAGGAGTTTGGTACCTCAAACCCAGATGAAATTCGTATTAGAATGGAGAAGATGAAATGTCGAAGACCTCCAGTGGATAATATGGGACCAAGGGAACCTTTTGGTGGACCAAATATGAATCGGAATCCTCCATTTCTTGGTGGTCCACAAGGACCAAATATGGATGACCCCAGAGGACCAAGATTTGGTGGACCTCCACAAGATGGTCCTGGATTCCGACAGAGGGGACCAAGACCTGATGGAATTAGTCCACGAATGGATAACCCAAGACCAGATGATGCAAGATTTCCAGGCAACCGACTTGGTGGACTCCCTAACAGATTTGGTGGTCCTCAGGGACCAAGGTTTGAAGCTCCATCTAATGTCAGTGCAAGATTTGGTGGTCCAAGATTTGGTCAAGAAGGTTTGCAAGGACCTAGACCAGGTGGTAGAGGTGCTGGAGCAAGGGGTCCTGTTCCCTTGATGGAACTTAGTTTTGACAAACCTCCAATGCAATTGAAGGAGGAAGAAGAAGTTGGAGAAGACTATGGGGAAGAGGTGGAAGAGGAATGGAATGAGGAATGGATTGCGGAACAGTAAGTGAATACAACTGTGATAGGTTATTATCATAGAGATTTATTGCTGAAGTATTAAAAGAATCATAAGGCAGGAAAGAAAGGTATAAATTTGAATTTATTTTATATTAATCCCTCAATTTCCTAACAAATCATATAACATAATTTTAACAATTCAGATGTTGAGATCGATGAAACATGAAAAACCAGAGGAAACCATCAAACTTTGATTTGTGACTACTTTAATGCCCTTGCATGTGCTTAATACAGATAGATTCTAGGACAGCAGAAATACTTGGCAAGCACATTGATAATGCTGTTACTATCTAGACACACAGTAAATTTAAAAAAAGGGTATGCTTTATACTGTTATGGATGATAATAATTATGATACAATGTATTTTACTCAATGACTTGAACCTAAATAGACATTAAAAGAACTTGTATATGTAATACCCTAAACAATTCAAAAGAGCCCCAGTAGATTATTTTTAGACTTTGACTTGTTCTTGTTGAAATTAAAATTTCATGGAATGGGAAGTTGGCCTTTGTGTTGCAATTGAAAGTCATGTAATACTGAATGTTGCTGGGCTGAGGTTCTGTTCAAAGCATATTGCAAATTTGCTAGTAAAAAATGTCAAGGCATGCACTCTTTATGTCAGTGGTGCTGTCTGTGGAGCTTCACATCTGCAGGGATGCTATGGAGCTTCACTTCAACAGGGATGCCACTTTAGAGACATGAAGTCATGCTGGACCACAGCAAGAACTATATGAGGACTGCAAGTTCAATTCATCATTTCTCTTCTACCTTAAACAGATTTCTCCATCTCCAAAAATCTGCAGGATGCTTCACATCCCCATATCTCCACCTCAAAGAAAATACCTTCTATTTTGTCTTGGGACAAAAGGTATTTCAATTTTGAGTTCTTGAGATTGATGGCTTGCTTGAGGTCTTTAGGGATCTCTCTCCTCTAATATTTAGATTGGTTGATGCACAATGTCTTAAGAGATAATATCCTGAAGGACATGTCCCTGTTTTCTTGGAATGTGAGTCATCTGAGTCAGAACCACAACCCAGACATTTTTAGAGCTTTGTGTATTTGAGGATGGATTTCCTGATCTTTCATGGAAGGGTTCATGTTATATCACACAGGATGCTCAGAGTCTGTCCCTCATAGCAATGCTTTAAAGCTCAGACTTCATTGTCAGCTTGCCATTACCTTTCTCTCAATGGAACTCTGAATTTGCCTGTGGATCTAGTTTTCTTGAGGAGTATTCACTTGTGCCTCTCTAGTTTCTGCTTACAGTGAACTGGAAGCCACAGATGGACTGCTAAAGGATAAAGTCCTTGGGATCATACTTTCATCATTACTTTAGTTGGTGGTTAGAGAGGTTTGTCCCATTGTTCAGTGGTTCTTCGCAGGGTTTTCAGTTTGTTTCCACAGCCAGATGTACTGGATGCCATGCAAAGCCCATCATATGCTTAAAAATGGCATTAGACCCCACAAATCCAAACCATGGTCAGGACTGGTCCCAGGCCAGATCCCCAATTCACAGGCCAAATCCACTTCTTTCTATTCCCAGATGCAGTAGACTCGGGGTGTGTGTTCACCTGTAGCCAGATGATGTAATTCTTCAGGGACTTTGGTCTTGGTGTTAAGCAACCCCGCTTAAAATGATGATAGTTGAGCCCATGAAATTACTACAAGGAGGAACCTGCTTTCACATCACATGTGGTTTATCCTACTCAGCATATTTGGGTCATTTGAAAAATTTGATCCTCCAAGTGTTATTTTGATAGCAAATTTGCCAACTGCAACTTGTTAATTTATAGGCAATCCACATGTAGGGGAGAATATTTTGTAACTGGTGCAGCATGAAACATTTTGGTCTTAACTGGCACCCCTCAAATGCAGTTGCCAACTTGCTTTTTGACAAAAGAGAATGTTCTGTTTCAAATATTGACACCATAAGACAGCCCTTTTTAACACCAAGTTCTTGAGAGGTTCTGCCATTGCATTAGTTCCTCATCTTTTCACTTTTGATCTTGTCATGTATTTTGAGCATCAGAGATTGGTATATATCTTATTAATGCCAGGATGGAACCTTTCAGGTGTTTGTTGGTTATTATCTAACCCCCTTACAAATCGGTGAAACATCCTTTTAGATACTTGCCCTTGTAGTCCTAATGTTCTTTGCAGCATCAAAAAGGGAAAGTGTGTCGTGTCACAAACCTGCCAACCATTGCATTTTTAGTGAGTCTTTCTAAATTGACCCTTAAATTATTGACTTTCAGATAAATTACAAAAATGCAGTCAAATCTTGATACTGGCTAGTCTGTGTTTAATCACTGTTTCCTATTAGACTTAGTGGAATTTGTTGGGAAAGCAGACATACTTTACGAGAGAATTTCAGATGCTTTAAACTGTTTAATGCAAAATGTCTGCATGTTGAAACTGTGCTTTTGGCTCCTTCCAAAAAATGAAAGCATGTGAAAAGAGAAAGGGATAATAAATTTCTTAAAAGCTTAAAGCAGTCAGTACGAAAGTATAAAAAGGGTTATTCATATTCTCTGTGGGGAAAAAGCAGAAAAGGCAACAATATTGATTTGAGTGCTAGGTATGTTGTAGCAGAAGAGATGATTACCACACCATGTGAAATTGAAAAGAATGTGTGTGATTTGGAGTTTTAACGTAGCTTTAACAATTTTTATATTTAAAAGAATTTACAAAGTTTTCATCAAGCAGAGATATCAAACAGGAACCATTTGACCTCAGTGGGGATTTTATTGGAGGTAATTAAGATTTTAGTGTACATGACAAATTTTTCTGTTGAATTTAATGTTTGTCATTGCTGCGTTAGTCTCAGATCATACGTCTAAACTTTTTAAATCCATGTATTCCAAACTTACAATGACAGTACATTATATTTTGTTGCAATACATCTAAACTTTTTAAATCTCATGTATTCCAAACTGACTATTGTAGTACATAAAATAATATTTTGTTTCAACTTTCTGAAAATTGGTCAGTCTTGAGGAAAACTATCAATTGCCTTACTGCAAAGTTCTTGTTTGGGTTGACATGTCTTTTATCCATGGAAAAGGGTTTGTTTATGTTTTAGTATGAATATATTTTTCTATGCCAACCAGGGTTACTGGCTAAAAATCAGATAATTTTAGTTGCTCCTTGTTCTTACTGAGATTCCCAAGTTAGGCTCCATTGCTTAGTTATGGCCTTAAGGTTTTATTTCGCCTCCTGAAGGGATAAGAATGTTTCAGAGTCATTCCGTTTGACCTCTCAAATGTTCGTCTGATAATTTGGCAGCCACCATTTCCTGGTGGATTGTCCTTACTATAAAGAAAGCCTGTTAGTCCAACAGCACGAGGGTCTTTTCTGTCAAGATGATAAAAGTCCATGAGGTTCAAATGCATTATCTTGGACCTACTTGAATCATCTATCAGCTGCCTTCTGCTGGTCTCACGCTATCTTTTCATCTTTTTTTCCTTTGATCTTTTTTCACCAAAAGTGATGCTACTTCATAGCACGTGTCCAGACCACCTACTAGTTTACAGTAGTGAATACATCTATGGCAAGGTAAATGTATTTGTTTTTTTTTTTATATTCAAGGTTTTTTTGTGATGCCATCAGTCTCCCTCCAAACTGATAAATTCTTAATGGACTCCTTTATGCTAGAGGGGAATCATCAATAAGCCAGATTCAACGAGACACTAGCTCTACATTTGACATTGGAGTTAATTGGACACATTTTTAATGCAATGCTGTAATCATGAGCTTGGTATGCAGGTCACAGTCTTGTTTCAGTAGTGCTCATTCCAGGACACTGTTTTCCGAGTGGCCGAGTGGTCTAAAGCGCTTTCCATTACGGATCACTGCCATCTCACCTCTGTCTGCGTGGGTTCGAGTCTAAGATTCGGCTAATGTAGTTATGTGAGAAAGCTTGCCAGTAGCTTCTTGTGGGTCAGTGGCTCTTTCCGGGTTCTTCCTCTACCAATAATACTGGCCACCAAGTATAGCCTATCGTGTGCTGAAAAATGGCGTTAAACCCTACAACAACAACAACAACAACCAGAGCACTGTTTTCATTTTAGAAGCAAACTTAAAACCTTTGAGATTTTTAATGTAATTTATAGGATTGTGAAAGAGACAATATGTTCTATTTGACCAAAATTGAGATTTTTATAAACCTTTGCTCAGTTTCATCAATATAGGGACACGACATTGTATCCTGCTTTATTTTAACCTGAATTTGTAAGTTTGGCTTTGTTCCTGAATTTAC
The DNA here is from genome assembly GCA_030141615.1 of Unio pictorum. Classification (NCBI taxonomy): domain Eukaryota; kingdom Metazoa; phylum Mollusca; class Bivalvia; order Unionida; family Unionidae; genus Unio; species Unio pictorum. The sequence goes on from JARLTB010000110.1 coordinate 6,477,945, forward strand.
ACAACCTCTTCACTAATTCCTCATGACTGATTTTTTTAACTGCAGCAAAGAATGATTAAGAGTGACTTTTTAATCAGGTGAAATGTGTTGTATGAAAAATGGGTTTGTCTTTCTTGAATTAATTAAAGATATTTTAAGTTTTTAATTGTTAATGTTCATTGTAGGTTCAAGATGTTAGTAGTCTGTTCCTTTACTCTGTTGTCATTTTTGAAAGACATCAGCTTTTTAATGAACCTGACAAGTGTTCACCTTGTCTGTATTGAACCATCAACAATAGTATTGATAAACTTTGCTTGTCATCAATGTATTATGTAAGTTATTTTTAAACTGGGGCAAATAATAGAACACCCATCCCTGCATAATGAACTAGCATATACACTCATGCATCAGACAGTGCCCAGGTTGAAATAGTTTTATTACCCAAATTGACATTTTATTAACCAACAAGTACCTGCTTAGTATTTCTACAGCAAATATATGATGCACTGCTTTGTAAACAATCATGCACTAAAACTGTCACCTTGAACGTATCATATGTCTGATGGCTGAAAATAACTCTGTTCTTTGGTAAATGCTTGAACGTATTGCAGCCAATCATGTGACTGGTGGCTGAAAATAACTCTGTTCTTTGGTAACCACTTTAATGCATTGTAGCCAACCATATGGCTGAAAACAACTCAGTTCTTTGGTAAACACTTTAACGTATTGTAGCCAACCATGTGACTGGTGGTTGAAAATAACTCAGTTCTTTGGTAAACACTTTAACATATTGCAGCCAATTGTCATGTGACTGGTGGCTGAAAAAAAGTCAGTTCTTTGGTAAACACTTTAACGTATTGCAGCAAATCATGTGACTGGTGGCTGAAAATAACTCGGTTCTTTGGTAAACACTTTTACGTATTGCAGCCATCATGTGACTGGTGGCTGAAAATAACTCAGTTCTTTGGTAAACACTTGAACTTATTGCAGCCAATCATGTGACTGGTGGCTGAAAATAACTTGGTTCTTTGTAAACACTCGTATTGCAGCCAATCATATGACTGGTAGCTGAAAATAACTTGGTTCTTTGGTAAACACTTGAACGTATTGCAGCCAATCATGTGAATGGTGGCTGAAAATAACTCTGTTCTTTGTAAATACTCATATTGCAGCCAATTATGTGACTAGTGGCTGAAAATAACTGTTCTTTGATAAACATTAAATTCCATCCCCATTGTTTATCTCATAAGAAGTGGAATGAAACATTTTATATTTTAGCGTACTGCAATGGTCAGGTTAATTGACTAGTTAGCTACTTTTAGTTAGAAGCAGTTTTGATTATTAACATCTACAGATGTCCTCAACAGCTCCTGCCACCCATTCATCTTACCTCCGAAGGCTAACTTCATGAATATTAACATATCCCAACATTACTCCTATAAATACAGACCACTTGTCATTTTAATACAAAGCAGAGTTAAACAAGTTTTAGTGATGGAAAGATTTGCTAATCGCAGGTTTGCTTTGCAGTAATGCAGTGTCTTAGAACCAATGCATGTTTCAAGCCATACCTGGATTTAGATGGTTTGTTGAAGATATCTCATTAAAGTGTTCATAGGTTTTAGTTTATTGGGAAGAAAGTTCTACAAATTATGCTTCTTGCCATGTATCTTTAGTGGGATTATTTTGGATACAATTAAATCAGTTTGCAAGCATATGTATTGACAAGATTGTTTTGCTGATTTTCTTATATATCTGTGTGCCAATGCATCATTCAGTATCCACATTTGAAGTATTTGTTATTTAATATGTATCAATATAAAGTTTGTAACTGTCACTAAAGACCATTTGACACCCAAACAATCTTGCATAACCAAGATGATACACATGCAATATTTTATTCAGCTAAATGATTGTCTCAATTTTGAATAATACTTTTATAACATTTGGGCGTTTTTTGGACCCCAGGCACTATGTTATAGTGGGTTTCATTGTGTTCATAAATTTCTGTGGAATTGATGTGAAATTGTATATGCCTACTAAACTTAGTTTCAGCTGCTTTACATGATTTGTCCAGTCTGGCCGCAGATGAATCCAGCCTTAATTTTTCCTTACTTTGTGATATTTAGAATTCTAACAATATTTGTTATATTTATTTGTTTACTTCAGAGAAGATCAAAATGACCTAGAAGGTGAGGAAGATATGGAAAGTACAGGTGGACCCCAAGATGAACCCACTTTTGGATATGGTGGACCTCTGGGTCAACAGAATTTTGGACATGGAAGACTGATGGGTGGCCCAATGGATAGGCCTTCAGGTGGACCTAACATTCAACCACATGTTCAATCTTACAGACCTCCTGGGCCAGGTGCTATAACTGGATGGCCTGGTAGACCTAATGCAGGACTTGTTAGACCACCTGGGCCTAATGCAGGACCTGTTAGACCTGGGCTAAATGCAGGACCTGTTAGACCACCTGGGCCTAATACAGGACCACCTAGACTACCTGGGCCTAATTCAGGGCCACCAAGAATGCCTGGGCCTAATTCAGGGCCACCAAGAATGCCTGAACCTAGTAATGCTTCACCCAGAGATCCTGGACCAGATGGTGCTTCACCTAGACAGCAAGGACCTAATACTGTTCCACTAAGACCACCTGGACCCAATGCAGTGCCACCTAGACCACTTGGATCAAATGCAGCATCATTTAGACCACGTGGACCTGATTTAGGACCATCTAGAATGCCTGGACCTAACTCAACACCTCCTAGACTAGTTGGACCCAGTGTAACACAAGACAAGCCAGGTGTTCCAAATGCTTCACCAAGTGGAGCCACTGGACCTGCTGGTCCACCTGGAGCTCAGAATCAGAAGGATAGCAGCATAAAACACAATGAATCCAAAGACCAACCTGATGGAAAGCCAGCTCTTGGACCAAAAGTTAGTTCATTTTTATATGCCCACCATCAGGCTTAGCATATGATGTTGTGATGCTGAATTTCTGGTAGGGAAGAACACTGGTTTTATGCTCATAAAGTTAAAGGTAAAGATCACTTTTACCAAAAGAAGAAAACAGGGTTCTATGCAATAACTTGATTTCGTTGTCCTCTGTTGTTAGCAAATTTCGCAAATAATTTGCACTTGCAGTAAGGAAGAACCCATTTGATTTTGGAGTCAAAGGTGAAGGTTGCATTGTTGGAAGAAATAAATTTGGTTTCTGCATCACATACCTCAGACTGGGGATGACATCCGTTTGGTGTTTAAAAAAAGATATTTATTGATCTCAGTGTTAAAACAGGGTTTGCACAATCTTGAAAAATGCTTGAAATTTGGTGGTTACCTTGTCTTGAGAATGCTTGATTTTGAGGTCAGCTCCAAAAAGTATTGGAAAAGAAAATGCTTAGCAGTCCTTGAAAAGTTGAAACAAGTGAAAATTGCTTACATTACATTGTTATATTTTATTTAGTTAAAATTTGTGAAGAAATATAACCAATAGGATCTGGCAACTTTGCAGAAAACGTATTTGACCTTAAGCTTTAAAGTCCTCACCATAAGTTAACTGAGGACTTGCAGACCTAAAGATACCTCTGCTAGATCAGTGAATAAAGTGCTTGAGTGAAAAGCTTAACAAGAATTAAATATCGACTTTAGAAATACCTGTTTCCCCATGCCCTGAAGTCCAGTGAGCTACAGTGTCTACATCCAGGACTTGTATAACCAAAAATGAATTACATTGGGTGTAAGGATGGAGACTATCAAGTTTGGTATGAGAAGGTTCCAAGGTCATGTTCTCAGTGACTTAAGTTGGTTTCTGCCTCTCTCTCTCCCCCCCCCCACACACAATATTGTTATAGCTATAAAACACAAGATGTGTTTGTTTTGGTTTAATCTAGAACAAATTGAAGGGTAGGTAGGTTGGTAGGCCAGATTTTATTTTTGTAATTATTATTCAGCGTTGGCCATCATAAAAAGAAATTAATTCTTGTTTTCATCAAGTATTAAGGAAAGAGAATTGTCATATATGCTTCTACTATATGCAATGTTCATACCAGCATTGCCAGAAAGCCCATATGTTGTTTGAACATAGAAAGTGTCTGAAACCTAAATTCTGTAGTTTCGGTTCAGCTGCAGCATACAGTGTCACTAAATTTCTTCCATGTACAACTACGAGTTTCTGCACTGTCTGTAAGTACATAATATTAGTGCAAATCTAAGTTTTAAAAACTGGACTCAAGATCAGTGTAAGCTGCATTTTTGCATACTTTTGTGAATTCCAACAACAAGAAACCACATTATTTCAATGGTGTTCATGTTCATTGTAAATAAACTGAATTGCATATGGCATTTTAAATAAACTTATTATTTTATACCCAAAACCTAGCACCCTCAGACCAGCAGTTGAAAAAAATATATGAAGATTGTATTGTGTTGTGGACAGTTAAATTGGGGTGCAGGAGCTTGAGGGTGGATAGTGTTACATATTTCTGGAATGTATCCTTATATAATAAAGACAAGGACAGACAACCGCTCCGATGGCGTAGTGGTTAGAGCGTCTGCCACAGAAGGCGGAGGTTGTGTGCTTCGATCCTTGGCCGAGTCATACCAAAGACTTACAAAAATGGTACTAACAGCTGCCTCGCTTGATGCTCAACATTAAGATGTTAGTGTTAGGGCTGGTCGGCCTGGTGTCAGGATAATTTGACTGGGTGGGACATCATGCTACATGTCTGCGGCACGATGCCCCAGTGCTAGACATCACTATAAACTGCCACACTGCAGACATCATAGCGATATGACTGAAAAATTGTTAAAGCTACGTTACAAATCCTAATCACATATACACAAGGACAGACACTTTCCAATATAAGATCCACATACCTAAAGGACATTACAAGTCACATACATATTTATTTCTCTTCAAAAAATGTATGAAATAATCTTATATGTATGTGTATTATACATAGACTTTAAGTGATAGTTTACTGTAGATAAATTTGGTTTATTAGTTTATTATTTATTATTGTCTTTTTTTTTGTTGTTGTTGCTAGGGAGTAGCTGAATCTAAAACACCAGAACAGGATGATCAATCTGCTAAGGTAAAGATTGATGACAAAAAGAGTCAGCCTGTGGATGAAAAGAAAGATGGACAAAAAGCAGATTCTAAGCAAAAGCCTGAAGAAAAGCCTCTACAATCGCCCAGAGGAACTCCGCAGAGTGTGCCCAAGCCTCCTGATATGCCACAAGGTCAAGAATCAGGTTCCCAGCAACCACCTAGCAAATCAAACCAGTCACAGCCAGCTTCATCTGGTCCTAAACCGGTTCTTTCTGGCCCAGGAATTATGCCTCAAACTGGTCCGCAGTCTATAGGGCCTGGTCAGGATAGCAGTGAAAATCGACCTCCATTTAGTGAATTTGAAGAATATACTGACGAGTTTTATAGAGATGATAACTTCAATCAGGATTGGAATATGAGTGGCCAAGGTTGGCTGCAAGAATCTGAACAAGAGGAACAATTTCCATCACAGGGGCCATGGCAAGATAGATTTGGACAAAACCAAGGGCCAGGTATGAATGAATATGATAGTCAGAAGAACCAGCGAGCTCAGCAGCAGAGAGATATGCAGCAGAGAAACCAGTGGAGAAATGAACAAAATAAATTTGAGAGAGGTCCTCATCAGTTTCGTGATCGCTCGCAAGAGAGGAACATGCCAAATAAAGAACATATGGGAGAAGATTGGAATGATGAACAAGAGAGGGTAAATACAGTAATACATTTAAATATAAAAGATTTTGAGGGAATGGGCAAGAGAAGACTTATGATGGCAATAATCGATTACTCTATTTCAAGTAGTGTATAATATTCAGATGATTAATTTTAGGGTTATATTGTTTGAAGGTACATCATTATTGTTTCTGGGTGGGGTGAATCCCACCTTGTTTATGCCATACTGTCCATTCACTTACACTACCATAGTTGTGTTCTTTTGTGGGGTTATTTAACCAGCAGTAAAAAATCTTAATTGCCATGTTTAATAAGTTACAAAGTGTAGTTTCAGGTCAGTTAAATGTCATGGGAGGCAACTCTAATTTAGTTAAATGATTAGATCTGATAGTAGGTATCTCCCATATACTTCCTCATATTGAAGAAAATGCTTTTGGAAGGAAGTAGCAGTATTGCTTCTTATGTCTCAGCTGTTAAGAAAAATCCTGCTGTGACAGACAAAAAAAGAAAAATTAGAAAAGTGTTATAATGACTAAATGTTTATTTGACAGTTGAAAAGAACAATGAATGACAATCTCTCATCCATCCTGTCTTGTCTAAATTAAAATCATGAGTCCTCTATCAGTATTCTAAGATCAGTATTCTAAGTACTTTGATTGTTTCAAAAGATGGTTTACTTCAAAGCACAATGTTGTGTGTAGAGTTAACTGTTTTGGGTCCATCTTTTGTGCCATTTTCCTTTAGCAGTCATCAAGATACACTGACAAGAATTGTCAAATTTTGACTGACATTCACTGTCTTTGGACAAGACTTAATATTGTGAACTTTGTATACAAATTTTCAAAGATTTTTCTCATTTTAATGGGTTATTTCTAAAATAAAATTTGTGATTTCTCCTGGACCATTCAGATTAAAGTTAGAGGATGAGTTACAAACTTAGGCAGGGGTTTGGGCGACTTCCTTCAACAAGGATAGAGGTTTCTTTAAAATAGTCTTGTGTAAAGTAATAATAGCTAGGTAAATCAACTGGGTTTCTGGCTGATAAGGAAAGCCCTGATTTGTCAATTTTCATGGACATTTTTTGTAATGGGTGTGTAAATTATACACAACCCTTGTATTCCTAAACACTGCACAGAGTTTACATGGGTAAATCTTCCTCTGGGCTTGAGTAATGTACATCTCAGTAAATGGATGACCTTTGCAGCTTGACACTGCATAGCAACCCCGGACTAACACGGTCAACACGCCAGTTTACCTGGAAATCTGATGAAACTGTTGACCAAGTGTAGAACTTTCATTGCAGCATCAATACATGTCATTTGATTGTAACACATTTTATATATTGTAAAAGCTAATACAATTATCTACAATGGGCATGTTATCTTTTTGCATTTGATGCTATATTAATGGAATTATTCCTCCATAATCATTGAAAATTACCAATTTCATACGTCATTGGAAAAAGCGTTAATCATGCCGCGATCGCGTGACCCTATGGTTCTTTGAAACAAAATGCGGGTTATTAAAACTTATGAATATTCATGAAATTTTCAATCCAATCAGAGGAGATGTAAACAATTCGGTAAGTGGTTGTAGCAATTTCCTACGATATTCCTATGCAAAGAAATAATCCCTCAGACTTTACGTAGATTTGGCCACAAATTTGACAATTTAAATAAAAGCATCATATACCATCAAAATCGGCATATTCCAAGCTTTATAATGATACCAAATTTATATATCATAAACATTTTTAAATCACCCGCAACGAGCATCGAATTTGTAAAATATTAGAATCACCCGGTGTCGACATCCGCTGCCATATTTGAATTTTCTAACAGCTGATGACGATGTCAACCTTTTCACAACCGATGTTCCAAAATAATCTTATTATTATTTACATACAAATTGGTGTGCAAGAAGAACAAGGAAAGATATTTTTTTATAGTTTTTATCGTAATAATGCTTGTTATACGGTTTAGACAGCATACAGTCGCAAAATGAACACGCAAACTTAAAGCATAGATTTTCATACGCTATAAATAGGCTTAAGTTCGATGCTGTAAATATCTCAACTGACAAAACTTTAATCGGTTTTAAAATATGTTCAACCAGATATTCATTATTCATTTGTTTAAATTTTGTAATGGGGCACTGATAAAATTATGAGATTAAAATCACATCACTATCAGACAAATGCAAAGTTTTGCTATGATTTTTAAAAAAAAATTTTTTTACTTTGACAAAACTTAGCAGCTTAATTACACGCACACTTCAAGTGGGATCTTAAATTCAAAATGCATTGATGATGTTTGATAGCATTAATAATGTTTTCCAAATAAAAATAAAATAAAGTCGAAAAAGTGGTAATTTATTTTTGCAGATATATGATATTAAAAGTTTAACATTCAAAGTGAAAGATGGCTGCATTCCCTGGTCCATTCTGCAAGGAACTAAATATAACAACACAGGACTTAGAAGATGAAAATAACTTGAATCCAATTCAGGAACTAACAAATGGACTTGTCCTTGAAATCAATTCATACATTGAACACTGTGGCAAAAACTTATATTCCTTGTTCAATATTATTTCAAAGTTGAACTCCAACTTTGAATGAATGAATGTGAAATCTCTAAAAACAAAAGTTAGTAGAGTATGTGAACAGAAGAAAAAAAAAACTTGTTTCCAAAAAGAAAGTTTCTGGGTTTAAAAATGTAAAGGAGCTAATGAGTGCCACATTCAGTCCATATTTGAGCACACAAAAATATGAACAAACAGTGTTTTGTGATGAAGCAGATACAAAGGAAACTATTCAGCAGATAGAAAATGACAATTTAAGTGAAAATGAATTTCGCACTAAGAAAAATCCCACTGATCAGGTAAGTTGTAATCATGTTAACAGTGATGATAATGATGATGAAACTCTGAAAAAAGAAACTAACTTTCTTAAGTATTCAAATAAGAAATAGTTGAAACTGTGCTCAAAACTTCAAAAGAAAATTGCAGAAAATACTGAGAAGTTAGAAAACATTAAAAATAGGATTGGTCACTATTCTGTGCGAAATGTAAATAAAAGAGATGAGACCTCAAAGAAACACTTGCAGGCATTGCGTGGCTTGAAACGATTAATCAGCAGGCAAAAGAACCAAATAAAGATGATGACTGAAAAATTGAAAGAAAGTGGCTTGAAACTGTGACTAATGAGAACCAAGCATCAGCTGACATAATTACTGTATCGACAGAGCAAGTAAAAATTATTTCTGAGAAAAGAAATAATGAGAAATCAAAGATCTTGTCCCTTCAGAAAAGCAACAGTTATTTAAGAACTGAAATTAAAAGTCTTTGCTTGAAATTGAAACAGAGAGCCTTTTGTACCTGATGATGTTAAAAGATGTAATGCCAAATGTGACAGCTGTAAAATGATTAGATCTCAAATACTAGACAAGGAGAACAAAGTAGCACAAGCTGAAGAAGATGTCGATGAAATTATAAATGAAAGTATAAAGACCAAAAATGAAGATGGAAGCTATAGCCACGAGGTTCGTCTTTGTGTCATTGAACTGGTTAGGTTAGAAGTTGCTGTTGAGAAATTATCTCCAGTAATTCAGTCTGTGTTAAGACATATCTTAGGAAAAAGTTTAGACAGATCAGATTTGCCAAACCCAACAACAACTCAAGCAATAGTCGATGAAGGACATTACATAACAAAAACATTTCTTTCAGAAAATCTCAATAAAGCTGAAAACTGGGGCTTAGGTAGGGATGGCACAACACGGAAAAAGCAGAAAATTGTAGACACTTCACTAACACTTGACAGTGGTGATGTGATCAGTTTAGGGTTTGATCAAGTTTATAAAGAGAATGCAATTTCCATAAATATTGTTACAAAGAAACACCTGAAAGAGCTCAGTAAACTTCATGCAAACATGGTCAAGGAAGAAACAGAAGATGAAGCAACATTTGTGAGAAATTATCTTACACAATGAGCGATAGAGCAAGCAATGAAAAATTGGCTAATAAGTTGTTAGAAGAATGGCGTGATGATGTTTTGAAAGACTTTGAAGGGGACAAAGGTATTGTTCATCATTTCTACTGTATGGCTCATGTGCTTTTTGGCTTCCATAGCTACACCAAACCCTGCATTAAAAAAATTAGAAACTGAACTAGTTGATTCAGTGGGACCGGTTGGACGTGATGCTCTACCAGTGTTCCAGTATTGGAGTAAAAAAGAAACTGTCATTGAGAGGGTTGTTCTTACAACATTAGAAGTGTTTGGACCAGCTGGTGACCACAATGGAATACGGGACAGGTGGGATGCACACTGCATAGCAAATGGCATTAAGTCAGTAATAGGAAATTACAGAGATAACAGGTTTAATGCAGCATTTGAAACTTCAGCTGAAGTATTTATCCATTGACAGGACTTTATAAAAGTTATTGAAACATTGGACAATCCCAATCTGAAGTTAAAATCTGTATTAATGGATTTAAAGTCTGACATAGTCTGTACATTTTTACAGTGCTTTGGTCAATTTTTCATGAAGTTGACAGGGCCATACTGGAATCTCATCACCACAGGCAAAGTAATTTATCTAGACCTTTCACAACATATTCTGGAAATTAAAGAATTTTACAACAGTGTATGGAAACACCCACTCATCTTCTGAACCAAAATGAACATTGGTCACCAAATGACCTCTTAGTCTTAGATATTGTAAAGGTCAATCATCATCAAAGATTAGCTGTCTGTTTTTAATAAAAAAAAATTAAAAAAAAAAAGAGACCAGAGATCTGTTGTTGAAGACCATTGTAACTGGTTGCCTCGGCTATGGTTGCAGTAATCAACAAACAGTTGATAGACTTTCTTGATGGTGGAAAGTACCATGTCGATGCTGAAATGATCAGTGAAATGGAAGAACAGAGAACAAATTTTGCTCATCTTACTAATCTTGGATGTGAGTATCACTTTGGCAATATGGACAGCAGTCAGAGGAGGTGATCTAGTACATCAATGCACCACCATACATCTGTACAGTTGTTGAAACGGAACATAATTCCCATGATGAAGTGGCTAAGTGAAATGAAGCCTGATAATCGTCATAGCATTCTGCTTTCGGCATGAAAAGGTGGTCGGGAAATGCAACAAGACCACATATCAAACGAAAATAAAGTTGTGGCTGAAATTCACACAGAAATGGTCTTTAAGAAAGGGCAAAAAAGGAAAGGATCTGCTGCTGAAAGGGGAAAAAAGAATCAGCGGAAAGTTTTGGTTGATTCCCATGACATAATGTTTAAAGGATTAAACCACATGTTCAGAAAAAATGAGTTGACAAGAAGTTTATTCTGTCAAACAAGTTCATTCCCGATTGCATAAATTCAGGTTGACAATGATACATCAAAGAGTTTAATGAAATTGAAAAGCAGTATAAAAACTTTAAATGTACATACTTTTAATTAAAGCATGGCCTCTGGCTGGAATATAAAATTCTTGTTATTATTGTCAGTTCTTCAATTTTTTTCCGTCTTCTTCTATACAAGGAATTAGTGACATTGTTTAACATCACAGTATATTTTTAATTAGGTCCTGCAACATTGTTTCAATCACAGTATTGAAAAAACATTTCATTTTTGTTGTTTTCGAAGTTATTTTACTTACATATGAACTTTTGCTATGTGATACATTTGTATTAAATTAACTGCCATAAAAGTTGTAAAATTGTTTATATGATTTTCAGTTATAAATGAAAATATTGAAGTCAGACAACATATTTAATTAGAGCAATGCATTCAGCAGGAAAAATGCAATCAGAATATCAAATTTCATATTAATATCTCAACAAATAAGAAAGTTGTAACATTTTTATAGAAATCAAATTTTACTTAGGTTCCGCGACTGGCACATATCTGAATACATTTATATAAGACACAAATTCTAGAAATTTTTAAATATTTTGGAACTTAAAAGTTACGTAACTTTTTTCTAAAACAATAAACTGTTTTGGAATGCTGTTAAAAAGATCTATATGAAGAAAACAAGTGTTTGCAGTTATTTCAATATCCAAAAAATGACTGGGGTTGTTACTGACTGCAATAGCCTATTGATATGTGATGTGAGATAGTTTTTCACCTGTCCCTGTATACAGTAATACCTCAAACATTCACTAGGTTAGGTTCTAGAACCCATCGCGGATCAGGAGGAATCTCGAATGTTTGGTACGAGTCACTAAAAATGCTAATAAATGCTTATTTCTAGAGTTTAAACCCTAAATATGACCCAAATCATGCTCTCAAAGCACTTTAATTTCATTTAAAAGTTAGCTTAATACATTACCCTTAAAAAAAAAAAATGGTTGGCGTAAAAATAGAGAGTACAGAATCACATAATTGGTATTAGTCCGAGTTTCCTCTGACTCTTGCCACCCCATTTGATATTTGGACATTTATGTTGGGGTATAGGGCCAAAGTGCATTTCCTATCCAAAGGTTGGAATTTGCTGACACCGGCATGGGGTAGCCACTTACTTGCCGGCCCAGCAAACTTGAACGAACTTTCATCGATATATACCTGCATGAAATCTATAGGAATACAATTTATTTTCTCAAAATGCGTGAGAATAGCATTCGTTATGTTTTTGATCCGCTGATAGATGAGACGAAAGTACATCATTGCTGAAATTTGACCTGATCTAGCCATTTGCATTCTTAGTCACTTGACTACACAAATCTCGCACCCTACATGTTAATGACATCCAAGGTCAGGCAGTCACGTGATATCAACAATACGCCATTTCTAGTGTTCTGTAGGAAAACAAATACAACATAAAAATGAATGTCAGGTAATTTAATTAGAAAAATGAAGAAACATAAATTTCCCAAACTATTTGTTGCAAAAACAACGACCGAAAAAGAAGCACAGCAATGTGGTAGTCACAGCTGACACGTGCTTGGTACTTCTTGAAAATGACACCCCAATATAAATGTCCAAATATCAAAAATGGGGTGGCGAGAGTCAGGGTAAACTTGGAAAAATGGATATTTGCCACACTAGTGCATTTACAGTACGGTATACTAATATTACCCCTATACTAATTCATTGGCTGCTGTTTTCTTTTGTACTCTTAGTAAGGTAAAACCAAGTAACGAATGGGAAATATTTCGTAGATCTGTGAAAAAATAGTGGATGTAAATTAATTAGGTTCCAATGAAAATTTCGCGAATCTGTGAATTCGCGAATCCAGAAATGCAAATATTTGAGGTATTACTGTAATACTTGTCCGTGTATTCTCTCTTACTGTTCCAATTCCTTCTCTTCCTCCTGATTTGCTCAAAATTCTTTCTCCTCTCAACTTGTCCATACTCCTCCACTTTTGCCTCCTTGACTCCCTTTCCTCCTCCTCCTTGACTCTTGTGATCTGACTAGTTTGTCGACTCCAACTGATCTGCCAGTCTCACTGCCGTCTCTCTTCTTAGAGACTTGGGACTAAACTGAACTGGACATTCTGTCCTCCTCCCCCCCAAAAAAAAATGAAAGCCTCCTGTGAAAACACAAGGACTTTACAATATTTTCCTTAGCCTGCTCAACCCACACTATACTCGGTCTATCATCAGATATTGGCTATTAAATTTCTTCGGTCCTGCATTCATTCACATCAAAATACTCGCTTGTTCTTGTATGGTAAAACATCGTCATAATTATAGCATGGTTTCAATAACTTGTCATACATACATCAATAAATTGCGTCACATCATTACATATTCATATACTAAACAATATCACAACAAATGCATTTCTTTACATTACAGCTCGTACAAAATACACAAATTTTCAAATATCCATGCTCTGATACATCCATATTAACTAATCTTACATACTTAAACCATTTTCCAAATTCACAAATCAATCATGTATAAATTCTAACATATCACATTCTAATAATATACTAGTTTACTACGATGTAACCTAATAGCGAATTATAAAATATATCACATGAATAAATGCACTAGTTTACTACGAGGTAGCCTAATACAAATTACAAAATTAATTCCGACCACAAGCTAACAATCTACTTAATTCTCTACATAATACTCAGCTCATTTATCAAATACGCATATAAATTAAAGACTTCAAAGGTATTTCTATGTGCTAAATGATCTTAGTAATTAAGTATACATACTACACATATTTGCAATTACAAAGCCGTAATTTTCTGCAAATAGAAAAAATAGCTTACTGACCTTTACAAAGCTTTTCTTCCCTTAAAATCTGTTTCTAAGTAATACTGCCAAATTTTGAGTGGCTTTCTCAGAGTAACCCTATTTTACTTCTGCAATCCTCCTAGGCAGGACTAATTATTTGCTTGCTAGTTAGAAGTTATAATTCGGAAAAAAATTGTTTTCCTACCCTCTATGTTAATTCTGATTTGGCGTCATTGTGACCTGGTCTAATCATGTTAGCAGTCTTTCTCGCTGTCTGTCCATGTCGGAACATATTTAGAACACGCTCCGTCCCCTCCTCGCGTGTTCCTCTGACCTTGTACTAAACTGTAACAGATAGGTGGGAAGTCAAGTGATCTAAAACCTGTACCGACCCAAACTGTCGGTCATCTTTCTGGTCACAGTAACTTTATGTAAGAGATCAACTCTAGCCTGTGGCAATTGTTAGAGTTGAATATCTTAGTTTATACACAACTTACTAACTGGGGCTGATCAAATGTGATACCCAGGCATATCAAGTATTTATGTTGGCACCCTCTACATTCAGTAATATATTTGCCAATGTATTGTGGGTGCATTATCAACAGTTATTGGTAATTTGACGCCATTAGAAAGTAACATTGACTCGGACAAGTATAAGAGTACACATTAATGAAAGTTTGTGTCTTTTTATTGTACCATTATTTCCAAATGGAAAACTATCTGTTCAGGAGAATTATTATCTGGCCAGTGTTACAAGAAGGACAGATCAGTGGAAAATTCTTTCATCTGTCCATTGTCACAAGAAGAACAGATCAGTGGAAAATTATCTTTCCAGGAGAAATATCTGGCCATTTTCACAAAATGAACAAATCAATGGAAAATTAGTTGTCTAGGAGAAATATTGTCTAACCAGCGTCACAAGAAAGTAAAATCATTGGAAAATTAGTTGTCTAGGAGAAATATTGTGTGACCAATCTTGTAAGGACAAATCAGTGGAAATGGATAAAATATTAAATCTTTAATTTTGACTATCTCAGACCTCAGACATCATTATATATTTTAGATATCTAGACAGACAATTAAATTCAAGTCTGAATAAAGACAACATTAAATTAAATCTTAGGCATATCTTATTTGAAGTTTTCTTGACAGTTGGGTCAGTTTCAATCAGTCTTATATCAGTGGACGTGAGGACTCCACACATAAACAAAACAGGATTAAAAACAAAGTTTTAATTATAAAATATTAGCTGTGCAAGTACAAATTATATTTTTGTCTGGTGATTGTTGGAAATAGCAGTGATCTTAGTTTTCTGTGTGACATTGATGCAAATGGCTACTCACTTTTGACCCAGTACTGTATTTCCACCATTTATAGGTTCAGGATGGCGTTTCATGTACATGTAAAACTTGTTCGATGTACATGTAAAACATATCAGCAATTGATGTACATGTAAAACATAGCGTTTAGGTTTGTATGTAAATTATATTGTACTCAGACTGGCATAGATATCCTGAAAAAAATATTGAGAAACATGAATTTTTTAAAAATGATTAATAAGACACAGAGGTCTTGGAAACAATTATGTGTATTTGGAAACAAATATTTAATTTGGAACTCGTAAAATCACTTATGTGAGAGTCCTACATATGCACGTGGTAGCTGGATGTCAGATTCTAAGACTTGTCAATTTTGCTTAATGACCTGCTGAGTGGGAAAATGTGTTTATCAATTGATCATTTTAGCTGTGCTGATATTTACAGTGAGAAAATTAAATGCCTGAAGAGTGCATCATAAGAAATATTTACAATGACTGAATTCAGCAGCAGAAACACCCAGTACATATGTGTGTAAAAGTACATCCAATCAACAACTTTAGCTTCATTATTGTGTTAATTTCCAAGTGTAGTCAAAGATGTAGTGCACGTTGCTTCGAAATCAAGATATGTTGAGAGTTAGACAAAATGCTGTTTGCAAATTTGGACAAGTATGTTGGGGTTAAATGGCAAACTGATGAAGATTGTAATAAAATTCAGATGAGTGCTAATACATAGCTTAGTGCTTGGAATAATACCTTTCCTTGGCCTGATATAATTCAGTCTCACTCTAGTGGATAAACAAGAGCTATATGTCAGTGGTGCGTCAGGTCTCTGAATTTCATTTGATGTAGCAGCAAGCCACCACATTCAATCAAAATTAAGTTGTTCAATTTTTGAACACTGTTCCTACATAATCAAGACACGGGGAGCACACAACTTGAATGGATTGAAATTTTCCACTGCCAGTCCATGTTTGCACAATTACCTTTCACTCAAATGAACTTGTAGTGGCTTCCCTCAGGTACATAGTCATGCTTTCAGTGTTAAACTTGCAAAGTATCCTGTTTAGATCAATTACTACCATTGTTTTTAGCCAATGTACAATACACCATGCTCTTGGTTAATTTGATTTACATACTAAGGGAGGCAATCCAATAGATGTCGCTAGGACAAAGTACAGATGCAGCTGTTCGATCCGCCAAAGTGTAGATAGGGTTATAAGAACCTTGGCTAGCAAAGATGTGGAAACCACTTTTTCTTCTCATTTGGAAACTTGGCCACTTCAGGTATGCCCAATATGCTTCTGGTAGGGGACTGCAACTTTTGCTGGTGGAACTTCTATTTTGGGCAAAATAGGAGTCCTGGACTCTTAGTTTTAAAATCTTAGCAAGACCACTGAGGACACTCCCCCCCCCCCAAACTCATATATACCTTTCGGTATAACACTAAGTACATCTTGTTAAACATGTAACGAATATTCATTCAATTTTTGTGTGTGTGTGTGGAAAAACAACATTATTCATGACCTTCTATTTGCTAACTCTTGTTCAAACATTTCTTAACTGACAAAGACATTTAGATGCATAAACCATCATGCTGTTATAAATTACCCATGCAATTCATCTAACTTTTTATTGTTTCTATTTCAAATATGTATCTTTGGTTTACACTTTTTGATTTTTGCAAAAGAGTATTGAGCCATGAGAGTGAAAATTTAGACATTTTGTTTACAACTTTTCTGTTTCAGTTTGACAATGATATGTACGGTGAACAAAGCTGGTCAGATGACTTTAACACCAACACGAAATTTCATCCTGGAGATCGTGGCCGTGGTAGAGGGCGTGGCAATGAGCGTGGTAGAGGGCGTGGCAATGAGCATGCCATAGGACGACAGCGAAATCGAGGAAGGGGTTGGGGTAATAAGCCTGGCCCAGAAGCACAACATGTACAGGATTCACAAGATCAGCAAGAGGGATGGTTCAATGAAAGAAGGGGCTTTAACAGCAATGTAAGAGAATGGAATGAGGAGAGAAACTGGGAAGAGGAAGAAAGAGGCTGGGAAGAAGAAGGCAATTTTGATCAAGACCAAGGAAGAGGTCCAATCCAAGGAGAAAGACCTGAGGATACAATGCCTGAGGAGAGGGTATAGCTATACTTTTTATTTTTTTCTGTGGTCATATACCTGAAGAACTAATGGAATGGTACATCCAAAGGTCTTTTTGGTCCTAAATGAAACTGATGCTGCTCAGATACCCAAAA
Source organism: Unio pictorum (assembly GCA_030141615.1). Lineage (NCBI taxonomy): Eukaryota > Metazoa > Mollusca > Bivalvia > Unionida > Unionidae > Unio > Unio pictorum. The sequence goes on from JARLTB010000110.1 coordinate 6,495,421, forward strand.
TGGCTTACACTGAGGCCATTTTAAAAATCTTGTTACTACTACTTCTTCAGAATGAATGGGGATTTCACAATTTTGGCAGTTGTCTTTAATTTTTTTAAAAATCTTCACTCCAGAACATAACAGCATTGAAATGATATTTTCACCAAAAGATGTCTTTTTTTTTACATCCATATTCCTTTAGAAGGTCAATATTTAAATTCCCTGAGGATTAGTTATGGCAGAAACAATGGTAAGTTATGTGGACATTTTTGGATAAGGTCAGCCTACAGGTGTCATCCAGTGCATATCGATTGAATATCACATATTTTATCACAATGAATGCTGCACATGTTGAAAACAAATTTGTACTACCCTGTTATTTGTTATGATATACCTGATATCTTTTCTTGAGCCGGTTTTTAGCACCTGGCTACCATAGTCCATAGGAATCAACAATGTTTTGGAAGTTTTTTGATGAGACTAAAGGAGCAGTGCATTCAACATTTAGGATTCAAAAGGCTTTTGGTTAAACTATCTTAGCAATACATTTTAGAGCAACAATTAAAATTTAACTTTAGTAAATGCATCTACATGACATCATATCTAACGTTTATTATTGTTGCACTCAACTTACAAGCAAGTACATATGGTAATTCACCAAACATGGTAAATTGGCTGACCATTTACAAGAGTGTAAAATTTTTAGGCAATTTCTTGGAGTCCTGTGAGTTTGGTAAAAGGTCAAATATGAAAAGAAACCTGCAATTACAGGGATATTTTTAAATGTTTACTTTTGCCACATTTTATTAGTGCATTACTGGAGGAAGTCATTACAAATAATAGATCTTGGATTATGATTATAGGTCACTTTCATTGAAGGGGATATTTAATACAATATAAAAGGTTTGCCATTGTTGGGCATGGAAGAAGCTCTAGTTACCTTTGTCATATGTAGACCCAAACAGTATAAACCCTGATCTTCTCGTGCCAGAATGCATGGCAGATCAGGGTCTGTGATCTTAAAAATCTTATTAATTAAACAAAATAGTGCTTGAGCTGCTGTGCATTTTAAAGAGGGTACATTATGGTCTGCACTGTTTTCTTGATGGTGTACATTATACTTTCATGTGGAGTTTAAAACCATAGTATTGGTGTGTCATGTGAAACATGTTTTGCAGTTGCAAAAGATTCAGAAAGGTTTTTCTGAGAATAGCATTTGTCGTTTTAGGTTATACATACAAGTTTCCATCTAATCATGAGAAATTAACACATGGAGAAATACAAAAATTCATTAATTTTCATGAGCATCAATAGGTCTCCGGTGGCTGAATGGTTCAAGGCACTTGACTTTTAGATCACTCCCACATCTCACCTCTGTCCTCCTGAATTCGAGTTTCAGCATAATGAAATGTGTATGTGACAAAGCTTACCATTATAACATTTTGTATGGTATGAAACAGCCGAAAACCAAACAAAATATGTCTAACAATTAATGGGCATCAGCTTTAATGGCTTGTGAAGAATGATATTTTCATCACAATAACTTCAGAATATGTTAATTTTTCCACAGAAGGAAATTTTTTAGTTGGGTCATTGATTTTGTTGTCTCTAGCACACAAGAAAATTGGTACCCCACACAAATTGGAATTGCAGTAAATCTTTTGACTAAAAAATAAATTCAAAATTGACTTTATTTGCTCATATTTCTATTGTTTAATGATTTTTTAATAAAACTAATATTTTAAAACAGGAACCAACTCGACTGAGTGAAAGGGGCCCACCACCACTGACAGGTCCAGATCACTTTAACCGCTTTCCTGATTCCCATGACAGGGAACCTTTCAGGGAAAGATTATCACCAAATTCCTTCAGAGATCCCTTCTGGGATAGAAGAGATCCTTACATGGATCGACGAGACCCATTTGGTTTTCCACCACCACCACCACCACCGCCACTACCATCATATGATTTTGAGAGGCGAAGGGGATATTTTGATGATTCTTACAGGTACATATTATTTTTTTGTTTACTGTTATAACTTTGTAATGCAAGGAATAATTTTCTGGCTGTTTCCCCAACCTGAATATTGAAAGCCACAAATGCCAGATTACAGCATCTTTAACTTTGTTGATGAGCTGATGTAAATTACTGTAATAAAGAATTTTCTAAGTCACCTCAAAGTTTTATTGGGTTATTATGAGCTTCCATATATCTGTCCTTCCAAAGTCCTGTTCAATCCAAAAATGAACATATGGTAATAAAATTTTGTAAAGATAATTATCTTCATGTAACTAACCTGAATAAATTTGTATGGGTGTTCTACTTTTTAAATAAAAATATTTGATGTTTGGCTTAAGGTCATTAATACTGGATATGTCACAGGATCTGGTCAGGTGCATGAGTTTGGATAGCTTAAATAGTAAGGTGCCGTTTAGAGTTCAGGATATCAGAGGTTTGAGACCCAGTCTGGCCGTATAATTTTCCCGTTATTTGGTGGCAGTGGTGGGGTCACACAGTATCAGCCTGTCCTACGTATCATTAGTTGGACTTGACAAGCCTCGGTAGGTTGGTCTGCATGATCATGGATAATAAAGACACAAGGATGTGTCTTCAAACAGCATGGGGAATATGTTGCCAGATTGGATTGAGTACATTGGTTTGGATAGCTCAATTTGTATAACATCTGTCTCTTGTTCTAGCCTCAATCCAGTCAGATACTTTTCCCTGTGAGAGATATTTATTAAAGTGTATGTAATTGTGGTCTTGTATGTGTGTTCACTCAAATAATACGTTATAAAATTTAATGCTAATATGATTTAACCCTAGTCTATTCTGTCTTGGTTGTTCACAGTGAAAATTATTGATAGCTATTGACTTTTGCTCTGGTGACCAGGTACTGAACTGGGTTACAAAAAAGAGGACTTTAGATTTATCATAACAAATAACAGCATAGTTCAGATTTTTTCAACACACGCACACATTGTACTGGATCACACCTTTAGCATAGCTGCCAACTGTCCCGTATTTTCCGTATTTGTCCTGTATTTTGGACCTGTTCTGTATTTTGGACCTGAATACGGGTCAATGTTTTTTGTCAAAAAATGTTTTTTAATTTAAAAAATAATAAAATTTCTTTGCATTGTTCAGTTTACAATGTACACTATGTTCTATTTTGATGGAATGTATCGCTTGTATATAGGAATACAATTCTACAAACGATTGGTTCATTCAAAATCGAGGCTACCATGCTACCATGCCTGTCGTTATCCGCCATATTGGATTTCGCAAATAGTTACCGCTGTCAGTGTATCTTGTCTTCGTAATATTCAACTTCTAATCATGTTAAATAGGAAATGGAGAATTTTCTCCAGGAGAAACAGAAGGAAACAACTGGAAGGACAATTGTGCTGTCTTGTGTAGATTTGTGGAACCATATAGTAAAGGAGAAAACTTGACGTTTTGCAAATTGTGTAATGTGATTTCGCTATTGGGCATGGAGGCACCCATGAAATACAAGAGCACGAAAAAGCTAATAAACATTAGCTTCATCACACACAGCTTAGCCTGAACTTGAATACACAAGAGAACCTTAATGTAATTTGATTTATTAAATTTCTTTTAGAAATAATCCTTCCTCTTTAAGTTACTAGTGTTGCTGGCATTTTATTTTATTTCCAAACATTAAAATTGCAAAGGATAACACTTATGCTTGAACAAGAAAATAACTTTAGATCATCAATGAAAGTTGGTACATTGGAATCAATGATTAAAAAAAAAAAACAAGGTGTGAAAAAGGCTTCTTTTAACAGCCTTTGTCTGAGTCAATTGCACTCTTGCACCTTCTGAACATGGTGCCCATTCAGAAGGCACAAGTGTGCAATAAATGCATGTTTGACATTAAATAATTATGTAAGGCACTGCGTGACTGTCCTACTTTACTGATGGTTGTATATGTTGTAAATAGTTACATATGCATTAAAAAATTTAAAAATCAGTATTTGTTCAAGAAAATCAGTATTTTTGTCACAAATAATCAGTATTTTTGTATTCGGGGGGTGTGGGGGTGGCAGCAGCTATGCCTTAGGTTAACCTCATCCAAAAATGTCCAAATTCTTTAGCATTGCTTTTGCCTTATGTATTTTTCTGGGCATGTAAAGAATAAACTTTCAGAACAATATGGATGTATGAGTATCCCAGTAAAGCAAATAATTACCATTTGTGTTATCAAATTCTAAAAATATACGAAATAGTCTGTACTAAATACTTTCATGACCTGTATAACCAGTATAAATGAATATAAAATCAACAAGAATGTAACAGTTGCCATAATTGTTTTTGTTATTATGGGCATTTTGATGATGTTTTATGGTGGATGACAGTCCTCAGTCTGTTTTAGCACGTGTATAGAAAAAAATAAAATCATTAGCGGAGTTAATGGCTTGTTTAATTTTGTTTTTGTGAAATGCCAATTATTAAGCAGTTTAAATTTTGGCATATTGTTTCAGAGTAACATTTTAACATGAAATTATTAAATTATTAGACTTTTAGCAATTTTAAACATGATGATAATATCTGTGAATTTGTGATATTTGCAGTTTACTGCCAATTTGTATGCCGATTAAATTACAATCTGTATCCTAGTCCAGATCTCTTCAACTTGAGTACACCAATACAGTCCACATGCACATGCAAACACGTAAACACATACAAAAAAAACCTGTTAATAAATAAGTATAGATTTCTTTCTTATTTAGAAAACTGATAATAATCATTTCTCCATATTCCAGATGAGGGGGAATGAGAAAGTCTGAAACTATTTCTTATGTATGAAAGAGCAATACAACTGGTTGTAAACCACAATTCATTTTGTTTTAGGAATGACTATGATGACAGATTCAGAGATTACCGTGAGCGACCACCACCTGTGGAGTACCCACCTAGATTGGCTGCTGGCCCTTTTAAACCAACAGAGTCTATTGACTATGGACACAAACCAACTGCTTCGGTTCCTCCATTGACTGCATCTAAAATAGGTATATTGCGTCTTAAATAAGCTACATTGCAGCATTTCACTGCAGTTACTGCCAGTCAGTAATTGTTATGCATAGCTGACCAGTTTATTGCTTTCTCTTTTTGGAATAGTTGACTGTTTTTAACCAGTCACTTGTCTTATCAAAACAGGATTGCTTAATTTAAAATCATGGTGTAGTTAGGGAATTTCTTGAATGTGAATACTAACTAAAGTTAACTGCATATTTATGACCTTTAAGAAACTAAGTAACTTAAATTTTATAATCCATATTTAAGGGTTCAAGACAGCAATACCAGTTAAAACATTTCTTTTCTCTGATGAATCAAGCTAAATTGAGACCTGTTTTCATATATATATCGTTAAGTTAAAAGTAGAAAAATGCATTCATTATTTGTTAACATTTGCTGTTTCAGCTTAAGTAAAAAGTAGAAAAGTACATTCATTATTTGTTAACATTCGCTGTTTTCAGCATCAGAAGAAAAATAACACCAGACCAATTTATACTAAGCTAGACAGGGCATACAGGCATAGAATCCTTTCATATTTGTGCCAACGATGTTATTGAACCATTGAATGTGCCTGACATTACTGCAAATAAAAAACCTTGAAGCAACTCCTATTAAAAAAATGCACTGAACATAATTTGATCAAACTTGGAAAGAATTGTGGCATGAAGACCATTAAAATGATATATTAATTATGCTCAATGTCATCAGTTATGGCTGCCATTACTAAAGATTAAAAAATATAGAAACAGTTTCTTCTACAAAATTGCAGAGTAGAACTGAACCAATTGTTACAGAAAGCATCTTGGCATGAATACCATTCAGTCTTTACAAATAAGACTAATCTGCCATCTTGTATGGCCCTAATTACTAAAATTTGAAAAACCTAGAAATACCTTTTTGAAAAGTGATTGATAGTAAGCATCCTGGCATTGGCAGCCTTTAATTTTGAGCAGATGATATCGGTCTGACCAGATATGGACACTGCTATTAATAGTATATGTAAACATTTACACATCTTCAGAAAACTGGTTGACAGAATTTGACCAGACCTTACAGAAGCATCTGAGCATAAAGGGCTTTCAGACTTCAACAAATGATTCCAAACCACCTTCTTCTGTTGCTGCCATTTTACAACAGTAAAAAGTTTTAAACAGCTTATCAGAGACAGCTTGGCAGAATTAGACCAAAGTTCACAGAAAGCCAGGGTTAAAAAAATGTCTGGAAACTTTTGAAATGATCAAGTGAAGAAAAACTTGTACCTGATTGGACCCCCTCCCTAATTTTATAATAGTGATCAGTAATATAAACAGATCAATAAACCCTTAAAGGAATTCACAATTTGTGAAAATTTATTAACTGTTATGATAGCAAACTGTGGTAATTTTCACTGCACCAACAGGTTAATGACCGCTTGGTTGTAGTGGTCTGTGGACAATTAAATCCTATGGAACTCATGACCAATTATTAACTGATATGATAGCAGCCTGTGGTAATTTTCACTGCACCAACAACCACTCCAGTTGCCTAGAGGTTAGAGCGTCTACCTCGGATGCGGGAGGTTGTGGTTTCAATCCCTGGCTGAGTCATACCAAAGACTTATAAAAATGGTACTAACAGCTTCCTCGCTTGGTGCTCAGCATTAAGAAGTTAGTGTTGGGACTGGCCGGCCTGGTGTCAGGATAATGTGACTGGGTGGGACGAGATGCTACATGTCTGCGGCATGATACTTCTGTGAGAGGCATCACTATAAACTACCACACTGCAGAAATTGTAGTGATATGGCTGAAAAATTGTTAAAGCTGTGTTAAAAATACAAATCACACACACTCGCAGCACCAACAGATTAGTGACCGCTTTGTTGTAGTGGTCTGTGGACAAAGTCTTTAATCACAGGATAGTTGATGAGCTTTAACCCTTCATATTGCCTTACAGCTGCATTTTGCTTTCATTTCCTACAAAATAATGTAAATGAGGCACAATAATATTTCCATGTGTAGATTATGGTCTTCTCTTTTAAAATTATCTACTTTACTAGCTTAGGGAAATTTCCATTAGTCCTGATCTCAAAGACAGTCTACAATTTTCAATATTGTGTTGAATCTCTCTTCAGTATCATTATGCTCATCATGTTGAAGTTTCATGTTAAAGTTTCTAAATCAATCATTTCCATACCTGTATCATTTTATATATATATCACACTTACAACATGTTAATGCTGTACAGGTCTAATCAGTGTTAATTGCTGGCAAGCCAAATTATTCACTTAATATTTTTTTTATCTGAATTGGCAACTTGGTAATCATTAAAAAGAGTGTCTACTGTGACTATAATACCATGAGACTGTACAAATATTAATCATATTTGTTGTTTTCAATATATATATATATATATATATATATATATATATATATATATATATATATATACACACAGGTTTGCATCTAGGACCTACGATCATGTACAAAAAAAAATCCCACCTAAATTGTAGATTTCCTGCAAAAGTTTTAATCTGTGGGGGCAAAATTGCAGCAAAAAAAAGAATTATGCGTATATTTTTTTAGGAATATGTTTCATTATTATTTTTTTGCTGTAAAATTCCTGCTTGTCACTTGTGGTGATTATGTTGTACTTATATAGGTTGTAAATACATCATATATTTCTGTGTGCATTGTGCTCAATTCTGATTGGTTAATAAGAAAGGTCAGACGAGCATGTTTAATACAGATGCTGGCTTAGCGGGACAACATGTTAAATGGCAGAATCAGTTACAAGTCAGACTCTTTTTCATTATTTTAGCATTAAGACTTCTAATAACAGTCAGGGTGCATAATTTTCTATCAATAAGCACGATGACAGCGAACAAACACTTTCTCAGGCTAATCCCATATCAGACAAAGCTAGTGATGTGCTAAAAGATGGTGGCGATGAAGCTAATGGTCCATCTAATGGCAATAAAAAATGTACTCTTTCAATTCAGACTGGAAACAAAATCGACCATGGCTGGAAATGAATGAAAAAAATGAGATGCCTTTCATATGCTATTTAAAACTAGCAAATAATTTCTTTCAGACTTGGTAATGCTGTCAGGACATCAGCCCTTGACAGACATGTTGAATTACCAGCTCACAAACAGGTGATTTAGGATTTGTAACTGATTGAAAATCTTTAAACTAGATGCATGGCAGCTGTCAGCAAGAAATCTGAATCAATTATTTATGCTGTGTCACATGGCCCCAAGTGGTCGAGTGGTCTAAAGCGCTTTTCGTTACAGATCACTGCCATCTAACCTGTCTGCGTGGGTTTGAGTCTAAGATTCGGCTAATGTAGTTGTGTGAGAAAGCTTGCCAGTAGCTTCTCGTAGGTCGGTGGTTCTTTCCGGGGGGTTTCCCAGGTTCTTCCTCCATCAATAATACTGGCTGCCATGTATAGCCTATCGTGTGCTGAAAAATGGCGTTAAATCGTACAACAACAATACTATGTCAGTTTCCTATTACTTGGGAAAGGAGAATATTGCTTCTCTAAAATATGGTTAACTGTTGGATTTTGATAACATTCTGCATATCAGTGTTAGCAACATGAGAGTAGGAAATGCAACATATTCATCAAGGGCTTCTTTGACCATGGTTATGCTATACCAAACCACTGACTATAAAAGAGGATTCAGCAATCAAAATCAAACCAAAACAGGAGGAAGAAGCCATCAAGAAGAAAGGGTTTTCAACAGACTCATGATGATTTCAATTGAAGGACATTCTCTGAGAGACTTCTGCTTTTACAAGGCATTGTTAGAGTGGAGGATGAGGAAAGGACAGGAGGCTATTTAGGAATAGTGATCATATTTGCAGAACAATGCAGTCACAATTACAGTCAGTCTGGATGCAAATCTGAAATGTATATATGTTCCATTTAAGAGTTAACATTTATAAAAAAAAAAAAACTATATATACACATTCTCTAAATCATATTGAGCTTTGGACATTTCCTTAAAATATATTTCATTTGTCATCCATGAAAGGAAAGTTTGTGTTCTTCTGATCTTTCTTAGTATGGATTTGAAATGAATCAGAATTGAGCATGTGACATGCAGGAGGTACATGACACTGATTTTAAGACTGGCCAGAGGAGTGACCCTATTAGCAGTCTTTGTTTTGATTCTTTAATGGTTATTGTGTAGATATAATATTGTTATTAGAAAACATAAGACTTTGATTTCAGTTTTAAGTGTTATACTATAATATACAGAAGACATGATATGCATTTAATGCACTTATTTTACTTGCTATTGCTCGTTTTGAATACATTAAGTTTTTTATACTCCGTACTTGAAGGCCACATCTCCACCCCCCCACCCCCCATATGGCTACGTTGCTCCATCCTTTTTCAGATTCAGTGGGGGCAAGTACCCACATTTATCAAATCCTAGATGCAACCCTGTGTGTGTGTGTGTGTGTGTGTGTCTATATATATATTATATCATCTCTTTTAGCTGATCCTCCAAGACCTTTTGTTGCCCCCCAGACAGTGATAGACTATGGACATGGTCAGTCACCATTAGACAGTGCCGACAGTAGAGACAGGTAATTGTGCAGCTTATATTGATCAGCCTGCAAATCGAGGGTGTTTTTTTTTTCAGGTTGAAAATTTGTATGGACTATATTTGATTTGTCTTTTTGCTTTATCACAGCTGGAGTTGAAGTCTATCAGATAACATAAGATGTTATATTGTGTTTCCTGCATTCCATGACAGGAAAGACCCATTCTAAAATGATCCACCAATGAAGAATTATGGACACCGAACTCCCCATCAGTAACAGATTTCATGACATATTGACTTGGCCTTTACAAATGACACTTTTTACAAAGCATGAAAAATAGTATGTACTAAACATTGTGTGGAGAAAGTCATAAAGTAAATGTGTCATTAGCAAGTATACTGATAAAGAGATAATAATAAAAATATTTGTCAATCAGACTTATATTAAGATCATATCCTTACCATCTCGATCCAGCCTGCCAAGCTAATAAAATATTTACTTCATATTTTTGCATGTTTTAGTAGCAGAAGTGGTTTTTAAGTCATCTGCTTGCCAAGTGATAGTTAGATAAGAGTGTTCTCCCTATGAATAAAGAACTTGGCACCAATCCCTTTAGTAATCTATAACTACTTTGCTCATTCTTTGAAGCACAATTCTTCTCAAGACCTCAAAGATCCTTAATCCAGTTGTGCCTTTTTTATCAGTTGAGCAATTCGAGTTTTTAACTCCACAGGGGCATATACTCCATTGTTCTTCAGTTGAGTTCTTGTTTTATCTACTGTAGATTGATAGTTTGTAATTTATTTGTATAACTTACCTGCCCTATGGTCCATGGTACTTTTAATTTAACTTGCTCCTTAACCTTATTATTTAATTGTCCAGTAATTCTTCTGTTGTTACACATTGTAAGTTGATGCATGTAATATCCCTGTCTTTATTTTTGTTTGTTAATAGCATCCTTTTAGTAGTGAACATACCAGCAACACAAGTAATCCCTGTAAATATATGGTGATCGTTCCTGGGTGAGTTCTGGACTTGGGTTACAGGCATCAGCTGCCTATGGACCATACCAGTACTGACATAACCTCAATCTACATCATTGATTTCTTGGATGAGTTATAGTGATCTTATTTCTAGGGCATAACCGATTAGCATTTTTCTACCGATTTCCGATTCCGGATTTTGGGGATGAAATTTTTCCGATTCCGGATACAATTCAATTAATTGGAAATGCTAAATCCGTATTTTTTTTGTGAAAAAATTTCATCTTCCGTTTCCAGGTTTCTGGTATCTGGTTTTGCCGTGTCTAGCATGTTACTTAGTACTTTACCATATCCGGCTTCATTTCCGGTTTTCACCCATCCGTTCAAATAGATTGTCTCACAGCGTGGTTGTGTTGACCATATTGAACTTTTCTGACTTCTTATTTAACTTTATTAACGCACTATCGAATGACACGCAGTGTTAGACACGGTGCTATAAAAATTCAACTTTATTATTTTTATTATCTGAATCTGTCGTTCCTGCCTAATGTCCGACTCCGATTAATCGGAAGTTCATACTATCCGGTGGAATCCGATTTCTGGAACAAAAGTCAGTTATGCCTTACTTATTTCCCAGTATACCTATTTAAGTTTCAATTCATAGATGCTACCCAACTCATGATAATGACCATTCCATGACTTGAGGGGGAGAGTCTCATATAATTGGTACTGGAATTAGTAAGTTGTCAAATGCTACTCAAAGTCCAACTCTAGTTCTTTGGACAGTAATTGAACAGGCCCATAACTAGTTATTGCTATGTTCTGACTTGGTACCTGTTGCAGTTAGGCCTCATTCCCATTCATTGTACATATCAGTTCCTGGGTCTTCATGAGAAAAGTGAACAGTCTTGTTGCATTTCCATTTACCTCCAATTGTGACTTCCAACAACCTGATCATCATTCTACATGGACACCAGGCATGTTATCTGTTGTCAGGACATATATCCTTTGTTTGCTTCTGCTTCACCTTGAATTGTTTGTCAACAAGGACAGATCTGATCTAATTCCATCCCATCCCAAAATTTCACTTATTGGACTTTAATCTTCTTAAACCTAGTCTCTCTCACAAAAGAACTTGCCTCAGAAAGCATCTCAGTAATGTCTCTCATCTACAAGAGAATAAAACTTTCAACCTGGAAACTCCCTTGCCTCTTGGGTTTCCTTAGTATAGATTTCCTTATCCTGACTCACATCCTTGATACCTATACAGATGATTCTTCACATTCCATATGATACTTCTATTCCAATGGTAGCTGAAACTCTGTCGACTGTTTGATGCAATCCAAATTGCAGACTACATTAGGTCCTATTTTGGATTATGGGATGATTTCACATGACTTTGTGACAGGTATCCTGATGCAGGATAAACTACAGGGTAATTATGATCTGTCCAGAAGGTAGAATGCCTGGCTGGGAATCCCACCCCCTACCCTACAACAAAAAAGTCAGTGGTATTTTTTAATTAATGTTCATTAAACATTGATTTTCTAGAGATAAAGGCAATAATGAATGCCTTTCAGTTGTGGCAGGGAATATCTTCTGGAAATTGTACTCTTGTTCTGTCTAACAACTTGACCATTGTTAATTGCTTCAAAAACAAGGGCTTTATTTATTTTTTTTAAAAAACTTTTTTTAACCGAGCATCTCTAAGTATAGAATATTTTCACTTCTGTTTCATTGCTGCTGAAAGTGAATTTTATTGTAAATGTACTTTATTTATGTAATTTTTCATGATTAGTAAATATCTCATGCTGATTATTGTGTAGTTTATGATCTTTTAGAAAGCTAAATATCTTTAAATTCTTGATAAAATGGTTTAGTTGTCTCATTCAGTATCTTTTGTGAAAAGGAGAAGTACACACAATTGCAGTCAAACCTGTGCTCAAATCAAGTGTTTGAAAAGTTCAGCTTTTTTAGGAACCAAATTGTGTTTTATATATATATATATATATATATATATATATATATATAACACAATTTGGTTCCTAAAAAAGCTGAACTTTATATATATGCTACTTTCAGGGATTTTGCTATCTGATGCTAACATATTTAATAATATTTAAAGATTTAAGGAACAGGGTGATATTTTCCTTTTCACAATTTGCTAAAATTTACACAGTAAATGAGGAAATTCTTGATTTAAATTTAACATGTTTTTCCCACTTTTTATTAGAATTTTGAGTCAAATCATGGAGTGTTCTTGATAATCACAAAGGTACTACAAGTATATATTGAGTAGGAGTATCCTGCCATACATCTGAATTGGTAATTTGTACTCACTCATAAAAGATGTGGTCGTCACCTTTATTGATAACTGCAATCTCACCTCTGTCTGTGTGGGTTAAAATTCCAGTCTTGGCATATGTGGATATGTGATGAAGCTTGCCAGTAGCTTCCTATGGGTCAGTGGTGGTTCTTACTTGGTTATCCAGGGTCTTCTGCAACCAGTTATACTGTCCACTATTGTATATTTTGTCCGATCCTGATGGTATTTAATCCAAAACAACAACTCACATATACAGCTGATCCAAATGCAGACTGTACAGACCTAGATCTGGGTTCATGCAATTTATTAGGACTATTCAGTAGAACAAGCATAGACCCATATATGCTGATACATTGTGCTACAGCTGATCTTTGTCTCAGTTGTTTAATGCAACCTTTATGCAAGGAACTTGGTATGTTAAATTTTAGATTAAATATAAATCTTGCTTATAACACGCCATCAATCATTAGAACTCGTATTTGTGTAAGATTAGAAATCAGTACCCTTACTCTTGTAATTTGCAAACAAAGAATGGCACAAGTATATTCCAGACTACTAAGCATTGTTAGAAGTACAGTAGTCAGTTTTCCAATTAGATACCAAAATATAGCTCTGGAAAAAAATCCTTGAAAACATAGAATGAAATTATTGAAGTTAGTCATTCTTCTTGCAACTTTCATAATGAAAGAGATGATTGTGTCATCTTGAGTATATGCTCTGTGTGTGTGTGTGTGTGTGTGTGTGTGTGTGTGTGTCTCAGTGTTGATTTATTGCTTGGATTGGGTTTAGGTTGAGGAATTGACAAATGTGAGAATAGGGACTTAATATTTTGATGCAGATTTTATTGCATGTATAATACTAAAATTGGGATTTCATTAAAAGTGAGTTGATTTTTGGGGGAATTATTTTACAGTTGGTATCATGTATTGTTTATAACTATTTTGATTTTTAATTTTCATTCACAGAGGCTTTAATTCCCCGATGAACAGGGATCCATTTTCAAACAGACCCTACATGCCTCCTTCACATGGAGAGCCCAGACCCCCTCCAGGGCCTCCTCCCCCAACAGCTATGGGACCCAAGATAGAAGTTGTCAAAATAGAGGACTTGTTATGTTTACCTGGTAGAGAGAGCCGACCTCCACAGATTGTTGTCATTGTCCGTGGTCTGCCTGGCTCAGGGAAAACCTATGTTAGCAAGCTGATTAAGGTAAAATTTCATACACAGTCAATCTCAGTTAATATGTATTTCTTAGGACCAATGGTTTGAGTAAGTTACATCAGAAGTATGTATTAACTGTATGTCATGACTATAACGGGTGAGGTTAAAACTAGAAATTTCTACTCGATACCTGCGAGTATCTTTTAAATGCAGTTATGTTGAAAACATTGTTCATCACATAATGTTTTTCCAATAGGATTGGTATTTCCTGAGATTGGCTGTCAGATATGGCTGCTTAACTAAATATTGAACTTTTTCTTGCAGAATTATTATTATGAACCACTCTGCAGATTTGTGCCATATTTGACAGAATCCAACCTTGAAGGCATTTCAGGTATCTACAGATGATGCCAGTCTTCCATCAAATGCAGACTTGTTACTCAAACTGGAAAAACATTTCAACAACTTTACAACCAAAACTCACTGAACAGGATTTGAACAATAAAATGCATCCTGGCATAAGTCTTTTAATATTGGATAACCCTTTCATCTTTTAGTAACTTTGCAGGCAGAGAGCCCTAAACACTTAAGTAACTTTGGACTTGTAAAGCAGAATGACCTGTGGAGTTTGAAATAACATAACTTGCCAATTTTAAAGATATCTGGCTGGATTATGTATCAAAATAAAGGTTAAAAGTTAAATTGTACGACTAATTCAATAACATATGCATATCTATTATAGCTGTTAAAATACAGATGCAAACAGATAATGCAACAGGTTAAATGCACAAGTAATTATTTGTTTACCTGATTACATGAACAATATTTTCAAAAACTTCATTTAAATGAAAGATTTGAAAGTATTCCCAAGCCTTTTTGGAGCCATCTAACACTGGTGGGTCCAACTGTCCCAGGAAACTTAAATAAATCCCTTTGATTCTTCACAAACAACGACACATGGAGTTTACACTTCCTCTGGTTCAAAACCTTCAAAGTCCTCTACTTATGTTTTCTCTCATTTCCAAGCAACTGTATTAGGTCAAAAGAGCAAAATATTTTGATAATTCATAATCTGATGCTTCATTCTTATCTTGCTTTGAACTCTGCCATTTTGAATAAATTCATCATCTGGAAAACATGCTCAAAAAGTAACTTCTTGCCTTGAGGTTTCTAACTCATGAGATAATTCAAATGTAATATCTACATTACAAGAAGGAATTTATTAGAGGTATCCCAAATTATATATAGTCGGGTACCAGGACTGTAAAAAAAAAAAAGGCACACTGCCTCAGACCAGTAAATCAGTCCATAGGGTTTACAGACTTACTTCCCCTAAACCAGGAAACCAGTCTACAGTGATGAAAGGGATAACCAGTATGGATGTGTGAGAAAGTTTCCTGTAGTTGGTGATTCTTCTTGTGTTATTTCCAGGATCTTCCTCCACCAAATATACTGGCCACAGAGTAAAGCTTATTTGCTGAAAATGGCATCAAACCCTACAGAACATTAAAAACAAAAGATTCTTTTTTTTATTTATAACTATCATTTTTTTTGAGATAGATGAAAGTTGCTATATCCATAGATCAGCATCATAAGGTCATGATCAGGGATCCTTTACTGTTGTTGTTTGTTTTTTTGCTCCATTATTTTTAAGCTATTTGAGATTCAAGAACTAAAGCTCATTATACTGTAATTTGGTGAATATAACGTGGTTTATCCAAGTCTTTCCCTTCCACACACCTCCATGCAGGTTTTATTTGTCCGCATAATATACAAATAGAAATAGTAAATGAGTATAATGTTGATTTTATAAATTTGTTTCATACTTCAGCTAAATCTTTCAAAGTTTATGGATGATATAATAGAAAGAAGACAACATCAGCATAATAAAAACAGCATCTTTATTAAACTAATGATTGATGAAGAGCAGCAGTGTTGTTGTGCTTACACAAACTCCCATAGATGGGTGTGTTTCATTGTTGTTGCCTTAATCAGTTTCAGAGCTACTATAGACAAATCAGCTTCTAAAAAGATATTCACATTTGTGGAATCCACTGGGAATAATAGATGGTGTTATTATTGTTTGTTATAAAATCGAAAGGTGTGTAGTTTATGGCATCTGGCAATATTTACAATTAGGTGACTATTTTATTAATTATGAATTACCAGTAATGGAGAGACACCTTTGGTACTGCATTTAAGAAAGAGAACATGTAGCATCGTTGTGGAATTTTTTAGATGGCCTAAGGTGAGGAAATTAATAATGAATTGACTGTTTGGTTGAAACAGCTTCGCTGTGGTGCAGTCATAAACAGAAAGGATTAATCACCATACCCTAGTATTTTATCAATCTTTAAAATGATAGAAGGCAGCACAGATTTTGTTCGTTCATTATTCTTTACAAAATGTGGGTTATATACATTCTCAGGTAATCTTATTTATTTATTTTTAATGCACATTAGGAAAACTTTGTAATACATGAGTGCATGTTATACTTGGACATGTTTTATATTTACTAATTTACAGTACTTGTGTACCATTAAGTCTTCTGTCATATACCACATCATTAGTCCTATTGTTATGTATATTTGATTTAAGTCATTTTTTTTATTTTAATTGTTTGTTTGTCAGATTCAAATTTGACATTTTAAGTTTAAGATTCATTCCTTGGGAGATGACCTGTACTTTACAAATAAACACCAGATGTTGACCTCATTTCTGACCTAGCTTCAGAGTTGTAAACAAGCTTTTAAAATGATTGGTTGATTCCAAGGACATTATGGAGTTTGTTGTAAACATCTTTCTATTTCTAGTTGGGTCATACGGTGTGCACGAGATTTTTTAAACGTAAATTTGTTCTAAAGATTCTAGAAGATCATGTGACCCCTTCCTTGTTTACGTAAAAACAGGTATATAAATTATGTTTTGGAGCGAACTATTTAGTAGAAGTTGGGCTTTTAGAATATTAAGTTGTATTGTTTTGAGTTATTTTAAATTACTGAAAATTATTTCAATTCGTTTGGATCAAGAGGATTTATTTTGTTATTTATCTGGAAAATAATTGTGCTCATTGAATTTCACAAGACCAGAAATGACATCATCACGTGACATCGTCTTCAATCTTGGATGCTTCACTAAAATTCGAACTGGGAATTATTAGGACATTTTATTACCAGGACTTTTGCAATTTCACTAGTGGATTATATTTTGAATTATTTTTGGATTAATTTTGGAATTGATTCTTAAAACCGTAAGTTTATTTGTCTTTTCTGGAAAATATTTGTGCTCAATAAATTGTTTATTAAGTTTTTACAAGCTTGTTATTTTCACTCTTTCTATGTTACTGTTTATTCAAGCCTAAGCATGTAACACTATTTTCAAAATCAAGGTCATAACTCAGTGTTTTAAGTTTTCCCTAGCACATTCTATAATGCTTAGTATTCATTAGATTTCAAGCCATGTTAGATTAAAGTGATGACATTTGCTATATTTATACATCATCATTCCACATGGTCTTCAAGGTCACATCATGTTTTTATTTTTCCCTTACACCTTTAATTGTAGAGATATTGGAGATTAATGAAGTAAACTTGGTATACATTTTATCTTCTGTCATTAGAAGTGTGTTACATACAACATTGTGGTTTCCATTCCAATCTTGAACTTTGGAGCTGTATGAGATTAATAAATTAAACTATCATCATGGTTGTAGTTCCATAAATACATGATGATAGTTTAACTTTGCATATTATTAACAGAAGTCAAAGGCAGCAATTCTTTGAGCATGAAGTGCAAGATCCAGAAACATAGCTTGAGGGCTGAAAACATCATTTTCCATGCAAGGGTCAGAAACCATATCATTAGCTGGTACAATGTCTTAGTAAGGTGGGGATAGGTGTGTTACAGGAATACACTAGGGACACACCCAACTTGGTTTTCTTGCACACAGTCCAAGAGGACAGAAGCATGTCCCTTATGTAAGCCTATGGTAGAAAAGATGGGATCTCAGAGAGGTGCACAGATAAAGTGAGGCAAAATGTTTCTTGGTGTTCTAAATAGTTTTAGGGGTTGTCATTCTCCATGTCCCTTGGGTCACAGTGAAGTATTACCCAAGTCTCTTTGGAGACTCTTAGGGTTAGTGGGTCGTCTCCCTAGGGAGGTTAGAAACAGATGGAGATTGAGTTGTTCCCTCACCATTTTGTGAGACAAGAGAATCACCCTCTTGTCCAAACCTGCAGGTTCTGGTGACTGTAATATTCTTTCCAGTTATGAAAAATTTTCAGGGTCTAGCTCTCAGCTAGATGTCTTGTTGCTTCCTATTTAGAAAATATGTTAACATTTTATATACTTCACTTAACTTGTTGCATTCCTACCTTGGATTATTGTCACAATTGAGCCTTGGTTGTCAGACATGGAATTGGAGTTTATGTGGGAATGGTGTGATACCATATGTTTATTAAAAGATTTAAAATTATTCCAAAAATGTGTGTTTTTTAAAATCCACTCTGATAAAACCATAATGTCTTTTTTCAGGATAAGGAATGTGCCAATGGTGGCAGTGCCCCTAGAATGCTTTGTCTAGATGACTACTTCATGGTGGAAGTTGACAAGATCGAAAAGGACCCAGAAACTGGCAAAAAAGTCAAGAAAAAGGTGTGTTATTTATTTATCAAATATATTATGTTTCTCTTCTATAAGCACAGTGAAAGTAAGGTATCACTTGCATCAATATCACATGCATGAACATTGTTTTGTTTTGCATTTCAGAAAGATTTAGTCATTATATTAACACAAGCAGTGAGATACATAATTCCCTCACTATAAATCTTCGTTATAACATGGTTCATATTTAAGGCAGGTATCAACATGTAGTACATTTCATTAATCTAATTATCTCGAACATGAATTTCATTGTATTGTTGTTTTGCTATAAGGTGGTATACTCTGGTTGCAGCTAAATCTTCACTAGAGTTATCTTATACTCTCCTTTTTGTTTTGTACCCCCTGCTGATTATACAATTGAAAAGCATCTAAGAGATAACAAATGCACAAAAATAAATTCATCAGTTTATAATAATTTCTAACTAAATTGTTGTCAGGAGGTCAATAGCACTGTCAAGATGTTTGTGTTTCAGACTAAATTGAAACCGATCCAGTGGCCTAGTGGTTAGAGCGTCCTCCCCGGAAGCGGGAGGTCGTCGGTTCGAACCCCGGCCGAGTCATACCAAAGACTTACAAAAATGGTACTAACAGCTGCCTCGCTTGACGCTCAGCATTAGGAGGTTAGTGTTAGGACTGGTCGGCCTGGTGTCAGGATAATGTGACTGGGTGAGACATCATGCTACATGTCTGCGGCATGATGTCTCAGTGCTAGACATCACTATAAACTGCCTCAATGCAGACATCGTAGCGATATGACTGAAAAATTGTTAAAGCTACGTTAAAAATCCTAATCAAACAAACAAACAAACTAAATTGAAACTCTCAATGTAAGACAGACTGCTCAGTGTCCTTTTCTAGTTTATAGAATTGTCCATTTCAACAAGAACTGTGTTGTCTCCATCCAATATTTGCATTGTCTGGTTTGAATGATTCTATATATAAAAATTCAACCAATCAAAAGTCGTCCTCTGTATGTTTGGACTGAAAAGATTTATTTGACAATTTACAACTGGCTTGTAGTTTTTGACTACTTGCTTATTTTGTTTACTGAGCTGAGCATAGTCTAGATCCTTGGAAAGAGAGCCCCACCTAACAGAGCCCTTCTAACTACAGACTATGCTCTTGCTACCCTTTTGACACATCTGGGGGAACAAACTTAAGTAATCACTATAGCTGCTTTCCTCCAGTAGAAATCATATATAGCACGTACACACCAGGAATGTGCTCTTAACATGCAGAGACAACTCAAGTTAAGGATAATGACCACAAGGTCAGCCCTTTGTCACCATCCAAGATGAACCCTCAGCAGTCATTTTTAATTGTTCAGGTTTCATGCTTTCATTTTTAAATTCACAGATCTACTTGAAAATGTTTGAGGCTCATTCTCAGGTTTCCTGCCAACAGGACTACTACTTTATCCAAGACATCAAACTACCCAGACAATATTCTTTAAATGTCAAGTTGAACAGCTTTTCTTCAAACACATGTAATACCTTCTTGTTCCTTCATTGTCCTCCCAGGATTCTTGTTCAATAAGGACAGATGAGATTTTATCATGTCCCAGGTTATCACTCTTTCAGACATGAACTTTACAAGCTGCTTTCTCTATCTGGTTTGTTATGTCAGGATTATGCCTTGATGTCCACCCTTGTGGTGTCTTTATCCACTTGGAGAAATGAATATCAGTCCAGGAATCCCACATATGAAACCCTGAATATCAGTCCAGGAACCTCAGTCATTGAGACTTGAATATCAGTCCAGAAACCCCATGCATGGAGACTTAAGTATTAGTCTTGGAACCCCATGCATGGAGACTCTAGTATCATTCCAGGAACCTCATGCCAAGTTGAACAGCTTTTCTTCAAACACATGTAATACCTTCTTGTTCCTTCATTATCTTGCCATGGATTCCTTTTCAATAAGGACAGATGAGATTTTATCATGTCCCAGGATGTCACCCTTTCAGACATGGACTTTACAAACTGCTTTCTCCATCTGGTTTGTTATGTCAGGATTATGCCTTGATATCCACCCTTGTGGTATCTTTATCCACTTGGAGAAATGAATATCAGTCCAGGAATCCCACATATGAAACCCTGAATATCAGTCAAGAAACCCCATCCATGGAGACTCGAGTATCAGTTTTGGAACCCCATGCATGGAGACTCGAGTATTGTCTCAGTTACCTCATTTAAGGAAACTTAAATATGAATCTAGGACTCCCACACATGGAGACTTGAATGTTAAAATATGAGAACCCTATTTACAGTCATTCAATCTCAGTGGCAGCTTTGCCACTCAACCCAACAATGCATTGGACTACATGATGCTTCGTCTCATAGCTCACAGCAGGTATTCAATTTTAGCACAAGCTCCTAGAACTCATTTTCACATGGATTTCAGAATGATTTACTAGGGTGCCCTTCTTATTCCACACACACAAGTCTTCTGAAGCTAAAAGCAATAGTGAATACATTTGTACCATTCTCTAACTTTTATTTGAAATATCCCAAAGGATTAAATTGATTATAATCTATATGAGCAGCTCAGCAGGTTTCCTCCCCTGGTCACTCAGTAGTTTTGTAGTGACTGTTTACTCTGTTTCCAAGGGTTGTTATCACTGGGTTGATGTGGGAGATAAGCACACACTTCCCTTGGAAAACCTATATTGGCTTGCATCTGATAGAGCTTCTGACAACTAAATCCAGCTCCAAGCCTTCACAAGTGGCTTAACTAAGACTGTCGGAACCTATTTAAACGGACTAGACAAAGGATGACGCATGTTTCTAGCACTTTAAAACCGGACACTTCAGGCAGATGGAGCTCGTTAACCTTGGGTGATCGCCCATCTCGGAGAAAATCTTGACTTGTTATTTCTCTTGGATCGTTCAGCTGCGTAGAAAGGGGGAATCGGCTGCATGGGCAAGAACTGATTCTCCATATCACCCTGCCCAGGCTTGCGCCCTGGAGAGGACACTCCATCTTTGCTTCACAGCATTGACACAACTAGGAAGCAACAGTTTACCGGTTATTAGTCATCATTCGATTGGTGTAGAGTCAAGAGATGCCAGTGGTTGTTTCAGATGGTGGGAGAGACCAACAGGTCTCACTGGACAGCTACTGCCTGCCTCAAGCTGGGCAGGCTCCAGATCATACAGTGCCATCCCACTGTTATTGCACAGAGAAATAACAAACAAAAACCAACAAGGAAACCTCCAATCCTGAAGCTGGGTACCTGAAATATCCAGACCATGCAGACTAGATTCTCAGATGATCTCCAGGCAATCAGCGATATTCAAAAGACTTCAGTCATCAATGACAAACTTGCCAGATGCCAGGGTTGCATCCTACAGACAGGGTAGCGACATAGCCCCAACGCATTTCTGCTTCTTTTTTACTGTCTTGTTCAAGCATGCCTTAGGGATGTCCACAGAAGGGATCCAACCGCACACGTAATCATAATGCAAACTGTTTCTACTGGCATGACTAAAGGCAAAGTGCTGCCTTAGCCACTCATACAGAAGCTGAGTTACAGTGCCTGATGAACCACTTTGCTAAAACATGCAGTAAGTTTGGGCTGACCATCAGCTTAAAGAAAACAAATGTGATGGCTCATAATGTGGATACCCCCCACCCAAAAGCATCATCATCAACAACTACGAACTTGAAGTAGTCAGTCAGTTCACGTACCTTGGATCCACCATCACCAACAACCTATCGCTTGATGCTTAACTCAACAAGCAGATTGGAAAGGCATCAACAACTCATTCCAGGTTGTTGTAGAGAGTGCGAAACAACAGCATGCTGACCCTGAACGCAAAGATCTCTGTGTTGTAAGCACTTTCCTGTATTCCAGTGAAACCTGGACTCTACACTCCTCACAAGAGAAAAGACTTGGTACCTGTTATATGCGATATCTTTGACACATACTAGGGATCACTTGGAGTGATCAAGTAACAAACAGTGAGGTTCTTGAATGTGCCAAGATTACCAACATGCTCACACGCCTCAGCCACTTCAGATGAGCTGTCTACGCCACATACGTCGGATGACGGATGGATCCCCAAAGAACTTTATTTGGAACTTGCCTCTGGCAAAAGGATGTTTGAACAGCTACATCTCTGCTTCAAGGATGTCTGCAAGCAAGACATGAAAGCTCTTGACATCGATGTGAACACCTGGGAAGAGCTTGCTCTAGACAGGCTCGGCTGGTGACGCACTCTGATCACTGGTTTGACAGCCGTTAATGACAAGCTATGCACAAACCAGATGCAAATTTCAAGTGCAGCAAGGACGTCCACTCCCATGTTGGGCTACATATCCACTACAGATGCTGCACAACCACCAACCAAGACATCTCTCATGGGCACACTTCCATCTTTTCTTGAGACTAATGGATGCCGACAAACAACAATATAGTTAACTCAGTTTCTACCAGATTTTTGGGAACAAAACATTTTTCTCATGATCACATCTCCTAAAAGACCTGTGTAAATACGAGACCGTGTCTCACAGACTTGAAATACAATTGAGAGACGTTCATCTACTTGGTCATAAATACATCAATGCTGTGCAGAATACTTAACAACTTAACAACATGAAACTTAACAACAAAGAATGTATCAAATTTACAATTTATTCGCTTTTCTTTGAAAAATATACTTGGTTCTATGTTCTTATTCGTGTTTCAAATCTGTATTTGATAATTCTGTTTGATTCTACAGTAATCAATACTAAATTTACTTTTCATGTGGTTTTCAAAAGTAATCTTCACTGGTTAAAGTTTTGATGTTTCCATCATAATTACAATGTCTGTGGTGAATATAGAAACTTGAGATGCAATTCATATGTGTCATGCTTGTCCAAATATGTTTCAGTGCTGGATCTGAACTTCTTTAATATAGCATCTTGTGTTCTTGGATCGTAATGTATAGTCAGATAAAGCATGAACATGGGCCATGTAAGAAACTACAACACTAAGAGAAACATGCTTGGCATGAAAGCCAAGTACAAATATTAAGCACTTATGAATAAGAACAGTCATGCACTCCTGTATTGTAGACCAGTTAGTGCACTATCCCAAAATTGGCATTATGTTTGACGACCAAAATGGAGCAGAATCGTACAGATTTTATCTCATTGCAACGTGGCCTTACTTATAGAGCAGTTTACTTAAAGAGAGAGAGATCAATGTAGTGGCATGTAATTTGTTAAATGGCGATAGGATAGTACAATTATTGTATACATATTTATTTCAGAGCCTGGAGTATGAATATGAAGCAGACATGGAGCACACATACAGGCAGAACATGTTGAAAAGCTTTAAGAAGACAATAGATGATGGGTTTTTCCCATTCATTGTTCTAGATGCTGTATTTGACAAAGTACGGCATTTTGAAGATTTTTGGAGTTATGCCAAATCTAAAGGTTTTCAGGTGAGTCAGTGACAGAAGTTGTTTCAATTTCTTTCTAATGACTTGTAAGCAAAGGAAACTTATTTTTAAGATTTTAATTTGCTATCTTATAGAAATGTTAGACAATACATGTTTTGAACCACTTATCATTATCATTCTTGGTATTGATTTCTAAAAATCAAAATGAGGCTCACACTGCTGGATGAATGTTCTTTATATTGACTTGAAAAAGTGGAGATCAGTGTTATATACATGTACTTAGAGTGTTGATACAGAAATATGAGCATTCAGAATATATAGATCAGTAATAATAATAATAATGATAATAATAATGTTGTTGTTGTACGGTTTAATGCCATTTTTCAGCATATGATAGACTATACATGGTGGCCAGTATTAATGGCAGAGGGAAAATCCGTGGAAAGAACCACTGACCCACAAGCTACTGGCAAAGTTTCTCACATACCCCCAGTGGCCAAATGTGAGACTCGAGCCCATGCAAACAGAGGTGGGATGGCAGTAATCCATATTGGAGAGTGCTTTAGACCATTGTGCCAAATAATGATAATGAAAATTATTATCATAATAAAATTAAACCTAATCCCAAATTATTTATTTTTAAAATAAGACACGCAACCAAGCAAATTAAAAATATCTTTAAAACATTTGTTTTATACTAAAAGTTTTTTTAACATATTTTATCTTATTTTGCACTAAATCATTTTAAGTTAGTTCTTTCCAAGTTTCAATAATATTTCTTAAATCATGTTTAGATGTATATACAATTTAGCTATCAGAGTATGTTTATACTTATGTGGTTTTAATTGCAACTACACTACAAACTGTGTGGAAAAACAATCACTATTCTTACAGATTCAGAAAGCAGCAGCCCACCCACCCTTCTTTCAAACTTAATTTAAAATAAAATTTTCCTTGGTCCAATTACACTAATACCAATGTACAGACTTTAGTCTGTAGTCAAATCTGTTAGTCTCTGACTAACATACTAATGTCAGTTTCAAACCTTACAAATATCTACATAAACCTATTTTCAGAATCCTGGATCTACATCAGACAATTATCTAAACAATTTTAATTTAAAATAACATTATTCTTTAGTTTTAGTACTTCAGTTAAAATAACGCTATTCTATAATTTTAGTATTTTAATTTTAAATTAGATTATTCTATAATTTGGTATTTTATTTTTAAATGAGATTATTCTATAATTTTGGTATTTTAATTTTAAATTTGATTGTTCAATAATTTTAGTATTTTTTAAATTTGATTATTCTATAATTTTAGTATTTTAATTTTAAATTAGATTATTATTCTATAATTTTAGTATTTTAATTTTAAATTAGATTATTCTATAATTTTGGTATTTTATTTTTCATGGATACAATCACTTTTTACATGTACAAATAAGATCTCTTCCTTTAAACTTTAATCTCAGTAACATACCTTTCAGTTAATGCAAATGCAATTTCTCTTTCCCAAGAGTTTCTCTTACTGTTTTCATTTTCTCTACTAAATAGTCATAGATCTAATGAAAATTCCTTTCTGTGAATTTAAAAACAATTCTCCAGTCCATTCAGCATTTTTTGCAGAGGCATAACAGATTGTGAAATGTTCGATGTCAAAATCACACTTACACCTTTTTTTTAAAATGCAATGCATCATTTTCCATGCAAATTTAGGGTGTAAGTACACAATACTAGCATGGCTATTTGTCCCTTGACACGATCATTTTTCAGATTTCAGATTTATTTTAATTGTAAATCCTACAAGATGTATTTGACATTCTGACATTTTTATTATTTGTAAATGTTCCAGCAGAGTCTCTTTTAAATGAAAAGCCCTAATATTTCATACTTAAAATATGTGTGTCACAAATTCAATCAGGGCCCCAAGTGGTTTTAACTGCTCACTTTTACAGATCACTGCCTCAATCTGCATGGGTTCGACCAATGTGGGTATGTGAGAAAGCTTGCTGGTAGCTTATTGTAGGTCAATGGTTCTTTTCTGGGTTTTCTTTGGTTCTTTCCCCACTATTTATTTTGGCCACCATGTTAAGCCTATCTTGTGCTACAAAATGGTGTTAAACCCTACAACAACAATAGCAAATTCAATCATAATTTACCAGTTGATGAATTCATTAATGGGTGAATTATGGTTGATTTATACATTCATCAGTTTCTTGATCCAATAGTTTATTGATTAATAGATTGGTTTATTTGTTCATTTGTCAGCTTTAATTGGGGGGGGGATTTATATCATGATTTTCAGTTCACTTGTTTGATGTGAAACTCTGACTTGATTTATGAATTGTTTTTTTAATGTCATTTAGGTATATGTGTCTGAGATGCAGGCTGATGTGTCAACTTGTGTAAAGAGAATGTACACAAAAGAACTCGGACTTGATTTATGAATTGTTTTTTTAATGTCATTTAGGTATATGTGTCTGAGATGCAGGCTGATGTGTCAACTTGTGTAAAGAGGAATGTACACAAAAGAACTCAGAGAGAAATAGAAAAGGTATATAGTATTTTAAGACATTTAAATTTAAATTCTTCAATTCTCTTTAAAGTATATTGCACAAAAATTTGATATGGAAAGTATGGTTAGCACAAGAAGGAAATAAATAGGCTAAATACCAGTAAAAATTAGACACAAATTGCAACCAATGTTGATATAAGAGGTTTTAGATACACTAGTTAAAAACTATAAGACAACTTGTTTGAGATGCAAGTATATTTTACACCATGTATATACTTAAGGAATTAAAATTGTTCTATTCAGGGAAAATCTGTTTTACTCTCTTCAATATTCACTCTGCATGATACAAATTAGAATGCAAGTAAAGATGGCAAAAACAGGCAACTTAATTTGTGCGTTTAAGGAGTTAAAATATCTTGATTTCTTTTGCTGGCTCAGAACAAAGCAGTTAATTTCCACCAACAGATTCAACAGTTTGTTAAGGCGTTGGTTAAAGTATTTAGTTTTCACATATTTCCTAGTTCCCTTCATAGATTTTGATGATACATGGAACAAATTGATATGAAGCCTAGAAAATTGATTCTATGACCTTTGGCCTTGGGTTAAAGTGACGTAATGTTGAATTAAGGTTTTGTTTATTTTTTTTGTTTATATTTCTGAAAGCCTATAATTGATTTTATTCTTACTTAGTATGAACAATTATGAAGCAAAGACAGTTTGTCATGTGACATGCTTGCCCCTTTGATGGGTCAAGAGCACTATCTAAAGATTTGGGTTGAAGTTTTGACTAAAGTTTTTAATTTGTTTCCTATACTCTTTATTGAATTATGCTTTAAATGTAATTAATAATTATTGAAGCTAAGTCAGATTATTCTGTTACATTGTCAATCATCCTTTTATCCTTGAATTCAAGGTGACATTGTGCGACATTAAGGTCTTTAAAAAAAAAGGCTTGTGATGCAGAACTAAATAATTTTATGGAGAAAAACTGGCTTCAGTTCTGATTTTAATTTCTAATATTTTCTACTGGTGTTCATATTATTCATGCAGATTAAAAAATAAATGTATTTAAATTGATTTTGTTCCCAATGGTTGCAGTTGAAGTCCAAATGGGAAGACACACCAAGACATTTTATCCGCCTAGATATTAGGTCCTTGTTACAAGAGGTTTCTATAACAGAGGTAAGACGAATTGTGTGCAAGTTCTAATAATAGCATATCATGGGTAATATGAGTATTTAAACTGAAGGTTGTTCCAATAAAACATACAACGTTCATGGGACTGATAGAAGACACTTTTGAATTTTGGTAGCCACCCTAAGATGTGATTCATGCCTTTCAGGACCTACAGACAGAATTTGTTGAACAATAAAATCACCCACTGAATTATATATACAAAAACTGAAAAATTAACAAGAAATTTTTAATATAATCTGGTAATCTTGACCAAGTTATGTTATAAAACAATTTTCACTTAATCATCTATAAAATATCTTATCTTTATATATATATATATATATATATATATATATATATATATATATATATATAAATGTATATACTTATATATAAAGATAAGATATTTTATAAATGATTAAGTGAAAATTGTTTTATAACATAACTTGGTCAAGATTACCAGATTATATTAAAAATTTCTTGTTAATTTTTCAGTTTTTGTACATGTCTGTCATGGACATTATGCATCATGTAGTAAACAATTCATACTGGTATGTTCACTCGGAAGATTTTTTAAAAAAAATTGTAATTTAATTTTCAAACATTTTTCAAAATATGTCATCATAATAAAATATAAACTACTAAGTTTTACTATCTGCTGAAAGTGTCAATGCACATGTACCAGCTGGTGAATCATATAATATCATTTTTGTGTGGGAACATCTTTGTTCAATAACTTTATCACATGAAAATTTGACCTTGATTTATTTGGATGGATCAAAACTGTCCATAGTCTTTTTTTTTTAAAAAAAGCTTAACCTGAGACTTGTTTTTCATGTTTTTGAATGACATGCAAAAGTTTGTAAAGTTAGGTGTGTCAGTCTGAACTGTACCAAATTATTCATTAAAAAACGATTTTTCTTTTCATGGTTTAATTGCACCGAATCAGCAACCCAAGATTTCGAAATTATTGATTTATATATATAAAAAATGTGTTGATAGGTCAGGTGATAAAATTATTATAACTGAGCTTATTTTGTCTGATGATTCACACAAACTCAGAACCAATTAAACATGGTAATAAAGGAAAATTACTGCAAAGCCTTCGGATTATAAATAGGAATTTGTCCATGGAAATTAGACTTGAACCTTCTAACAACAAAAAAATGTTTTTAGTCAAGATTGTAATAAGGTATTTACAGTTTGTATATTTGAACAAAATAAGTTATTTTATCAAATTATCCTGTGTTGTTTGGACCATTATGCAAGAAAATGATGAAAACCCTGATATGTATATGTATATAACTGCAATTAAAGTTTATACATTGCACTTGTGTTACTTTGTTAAATATTGTATTAAATACTATAATTTTTAATCTAATGTGCATTTTCTGTAGGACTCTCTCTTGCAGACCAACTCCAGTTGGGTCATCATGTTTATATTAGTCATAGTGTACATGGGCTTGATTGCCAGATTACAGTTAGCCAAAGTGTGTCAATATCATAATACAAACCTAAAATCTGGCTGTCCGAGTTAATATTTCTGGTCAGTATGTTAATTGGAAATTCAGTTGCAACATTAGGCTTTGTAAAGTGTGTGCATTGCTGGTAGAGTCAAAACCTGACACATTTGATTGAGGTTTACTGCTAACACAAGTTTTTAGGGTTGTGTAGAGCATTTAACATGCCAAGGTTTACAGGATTGCAGCAATGCCTACATTCTGCTCTTGTGGTTTGGCATAACATTTAGCACATCTGAAATGTTATTAGCATGGACAGTCAATCCTCTGCCTTAAATGCTATTCTAGAATCACTCTGTATTCTTGTCTGTAGGAGATGAAAAAATGTCATAGGTGTGGTCGCCATATATTGATCTATTCCCCTAAATTATGCATGGTTCTGAATGCTTTATTATTTGTAGCTGGGAAGTGGTCTAAATAATACTTTAAAACAGCATTCAATTTAACATCTTTATATAAAAATAATACCAAAATGATTTCTGACATAGTTGTTAAAAGGTTGTATTCCAATCTTTAAAAGGATAAAGACAATAAGCTGTCTAAACTTCATTTAAGAAATTCAAGTTTGTCAAAAATATGCATGAACACTTATAATTTGAGACCCAGTAAAGTTAACCAACAAACTTTGAACTCAGTATGTTATTCATGACAACTCCATCTGAAGTGATGCTAAGTGATGCTAACACAAGCAGAGTTGACCCTAACCCTTGTATCTAAATCCATATTTGTCATCTTACAGATCACAAATACAAGTACCTATATCATAGCAATGGACTCTTGGCAGCAAATGTGATTTCGAAAACTGAATGCTCAGGATAACTGACAAGTATGGACTTCAGTTACATGTATGACATTATCATCTACAACATCATTTATGGCAGTTTCTTCCTCAGTGATCAATGCTCAATCTAAAATTCAATAAACATCAATAAAAGGCATCTATAAATGGTAAACTTTCATCCCTGAAACTCATATAATTTAAACTGCTGAAACAAAAATGACGTATAGCCTATCGTGTGCTGAAAAATGGCGTTAAACTCTTCAACAACATCATACATCATAATGTCTTGGGCTCACAGAGGTAGATACCTGTAATATTAGAACAGAACTGATAAGCACGATTAAAAATTTGAACTATATGAGATAACTCCTAAGACACACATACTTAAATCCTAAAAATGGTCAGTGCTCTGTAATAGCTACTAGTGTTATAACTATTTTACATTCTTATCTACATGTGATTTAACACATCAGTATACAAGCTGAATGGCTTTTGAAACGACCTGCTGTTGAAGGAACCTGTCAATATCTTTGTATTATTAACATGAAACCCCTTCATGAATTGGATTGGTAGTGGAATCACAGTGATACCATACAGACTTTGTATTATTAATATGAATCCCCTCACGAATTGGATTGGTAGTGGAATCACAGTGATACCATACAGACTTTGTATTATAAACATGAAACCCCTTCATGAATTGGATTGGTAGTGGAATCACAGTGATACCATACAGACTTTGTATTATTAATATGAATCCCCTCACGAATTGGATTGGTAGTGGAATCACAGTGATACCATACAGACTTTGTATTATAAACATGAAACCCCTTCATGAATTGGATTGGTAGTGGAATCACAGTGATACCATACAGACTTTGTATTATTAATATGAATCCCCTCACGAATTGGATTGGTAGTGGAATCACAGTGATACCATACAGACTTTGTATTATTAACATGAAACCCCTTCATGAATTGGATTGGTAGTGGAATCACAGTGATACCATACAGACTTTGTATTATTAATATGAATCCCCTCACGAATTGGATTGGTAGTGGAATCACAGTGATACCATACAGACTTTGTATTATTAATATGAATCCCCTCACGAATTGGATTGGTAGTGGAATCACAGTGATACCATACAGACTTTGTATTATAAACAATGAAACCCCTTCATGAATTGGATTGGTAGTGGAATCACAGTGATACCATACAGACTTTGTATTATTAACATGAATCCCCTCACGAATTGGATTGGTAGTGGAATCACAGTGATACCATACAGACTTTGTATTATTAACATGAATCCCCTCATGAATTGGATTGGTAGTGGAATCACAGTGATACCATACAGACTTTGTATTATTAACATGAATCCCCTCACGAATTGGATTGGTAGTAGAATCACAGTGATACCATACAGACTTTGTATTATTAACATGAATCCCCTCACGAATTGGATTGGTAGTGGAATCACAGTGATACCATACAGACTTTGTATTAAAAACATGAAACCCCTTCATGAATTGGATTGGTAGTGGAATCACAGTGATACCATACAGACTTTGTATTATTAACATGAATCCCCTCATGAATTGGATTGGTAGTGGAATCACAGTGATACCATACAGACTTTGTATTATTAACATGAATCCCCTCACGAATTGGATTGGTAGTGGAATCACAGTGATACCATACAGACTTTGTATTATTAACATGAATCCCCTCACGAATTGGATTGGTAGTGGAATCACAGTGATACCATACAGACTTTGTATTATAAACATGAAACCCCTTCATGAATTGGATTGGTAGTGGAATCACAGTGATACCATACAGACTTTGTATTATTAACATGAATGCCCTCACGAATTGGATTGGTAGTGGAATCACAGTGATACCATACAGACTTTGTATTATAAACATGAAACCCCTTCATGAATTGGATTGGTAGTGGAATCACAGTGATACCATACAGACTTTGTATTATTAACATGAATCCCCTCACGAATTGGATTGGTAGTGGAATCACAGTGATACCATACAGACTTTGTATTATAAACATGAAACCCCTTCATGAATTGGATTGGTAGTGGAATCAGTGATACCATACAGACTTTGTATTATTAATATGAATCCCCTCACGAATTGGATTGGTAGTGGAATCACAGTGATACCATACAGACTTTGTATTATTAATATGAATCCCCTCATGAATTGGATTGGTAGTGGAATCACAGTGATACCATACAGACTTTGTATTATTAACATGAATCCCCTCACGAATTGGATTGGTAGTGGAATCACAGTGATACCATACAGACTTTGTATTATTAACATGAATCCCCTCACGAATTGGATTGGTAGTGGAATCACAGTGATACCATACAGACTTTGTATTATTAACATGAATGCCCTCATGAATTGGATTGGTAGTGGAATCACAGTGATACCATACAGACTTATTTTAAGATGCATACACATACCAGTTTTTATCATAAACTTTTAAACAGAAATTCCTTCCCCCCACCCATAAAAAGATTTTTTAAAATATTTTGTACAATTTATTTACCTCAGCTGAATAATACAGCTACTGTTTAATTTTGTACCTGTTGTCTACTTTCTGGATTACTTCATTCGGCATTAAGTACTGAACTCTATTTAGTGGCCCTTTTTTTTAGATCAGCACTTGCATCATTTATCGCGGTTTCTTCCTCTGTAACCTTAAGTTCAGCTTTTGTATCTTCTTTATCAATATGAACAGAAGTTGGTTTGTAGTACAATCACCAATTGGTCCACCACAGTGTTTCTTGATATAACAATATTGACACATTCTAGGATTTATGTCTGAAAAAAGACAATAAAATGTCATCTAGGCTGTGATAAGGGGAGCAGCTATATTTTGAAACTCAAAAAAAAATATCTTCCGAAGTCAAAGGGAAGCACATTCTACTGACCAATAAGAATTTCTATGAATCTAAGACAATACAAGAAATAAATTTGTTCATAATCCTGGTCATTTGTCTTTTGCTCTTTGTCCAATCTAGACAAACTCTGCAGTCAACATGACTTAGCTGCCTTGAAACTATATATTCTTGGTAAAATGTCTGGCTGTCATAATATTAGAATAAGATTATTTCACTGCAAATTACATGCTATATTTTTCTCCGTGTGTGTGTGTCTGTGTGTGTGTGTGTGTGTGTGTGTGTGTGTGTTTCATCCATTCATTTATTCTTTGACATAATGTAGGTAGAGATGGAGGATACAGTGGACGTTGTTCAACCTCCAGCTGCCCCTGCCAAACCCAAAGTGGAAGAGGAGGAGGAGGAAGAGGAGGTTGGGGTAAGTAGTGTGTGTGTGTGTGTGTGTGTGTGTGTGTGTGTGTGTGTGTATATGTGTGTGTGCAGAGTACATATGTTGAATAGACCATAACTGGTCTGGCTTATTGAGCCATGAAGCAGAGTTCTCTCTTCAACCCAGACAGCAGCTTTGGTAGACCATATGCTGGAGTTCTCCAGTAGTTCTTTCACCATTAGTTCATGTGTCGCAGTCATACACCACACTGCCACCAGCATTTTGTCCTATAAAATGTTGTATGTGTACGAGGGAACATAACTGATGTGTTTAGGTTGAAATCGCCATTTTGAGTCATCATTTAGTTTTCAGCCCACCTGGAGAGAAGACACAGGTCAAGTAAGTTGTCATTACTTTATATTTGTATCTCGAGAACCAAGAGATTCATTGCCAAATATTACTGGGGGGTGGGGTGAGGGGGTGGTAAGTTTAAATCACCACTTATACCCTGAACTCTAGGTACCCTAGCACGGTGCAAACTTACCATACATGTTTCTTCATTTAAGGGAAGGGAAAGGGTTGGGAAATGTTTTCTTGAACCACTTTGATGACTGACTTGTTTGATCAGTGCAAACATCACAGATATAGATGTACTTTGAACATATTTGATTATTGTGTGAGCATAGAAGTTGCATCAGTTGACATTTTTAATCTTACGTGTGAAGCATAGGCAATATTAATAGACTCCATCTTGTGAAATAGAGAAATCCCACCAGAGGGTAAGAATTTGTGGGCTGGAGTTCATGCAGTGCAGATCATTATTTTATATCTCATTTCACACTAAGATATAGTATAATTGGGGTGGAGGGGAGATGACATTATCAGCATCAGTATTACATTAGAAAGAAAGATAATTTTTTTTACATCAGAAAAAAGTACAATACAAGTTTAACTTCAAGAATTTGTTGTAAACAAGGATTACTGGCAGAATTTGTCAGTTCAGTAATAAAACCACTTGAATACTTGCAGACATTCATGATGCATGCATAGTGATGGTGTCTTCATTGTCAGTGAGTGTCAGAATCTCCCCCTGCTTGTTGAACAGTAAAATCTGCTGTAAATGTTAGTAACAGTAACCCAACGTTTTTGCTTGAACTTTGTATTCAAGACTTGATAACACCTGATTAGTTCTTGCAGGATGCTCTATCTATAGTATTTGAAGCTCCATTTCAGAAATGTTTTATACTGTACTCCAAGACTTCCAATTTAATAGAAAATAAATACAAAATTGACCATTTTCATGTATGTTATCCATATCAGTCAATTTTCACATCACTTGGTTCATTCGGTTAATCAGTGTGCAAAGAATTGCAAATGGAGGATGACCAAATGCATATTTTGTGCAAAAGAGAGAGAGAGAGAGAGAGAGAGATAACCCGACATTTTTACCACCTCTGAATTGAGATCACTTCATGTTAACAGTCAGATATAACATTTTAAATTATGTAAAACAACATAATGATCAGAATACCTCTGAATTCAGACTACATTTCCTTAGTCCAGTTGGTGATCTGAATTTGGAGGTTTGATTACATATGTGAACAGATTTTAAAATGTAACTTTTGGTGTAGCATTAGAACTTCATGCCCGCAATATTTTTATTTTGAGCATATTTATGTATTATGTGCTAAATTAACTTGAGCTGTTAATGATAGCTAAAGACTGTGTAATACTTAGGGTCAGTATCGTTTTTTTTAATACTGTTCACACAGTACATATTGTTTTTACTGCTTTTACACAGGTTCTGCATCTATTCTCAATTGCACAAATTAAAAGAGTTCCAATCTCTGTTGGCCATATATTTTGTACATTTTTATTACTCCACTAAGAAGCATTTGGTTGAATTTCCTGTATTTGACACAATTTGAGAATACCATTGGGTCATAATTGATTTTATAATAGGCTGTGTTCTAGTAACATATTAGCATGTCTTGCTATCAAATGACAAGACATGATGGCCATATTTATGTGCATTCTTATGGTACAAGCAGAAGGTGCCCTTTCCCATGCATAATGTTCCATGTGAATAGTGATATTCTTCTCTTTTACCCAGCAGTACAAAAGCATTAGCCTTGGGTTGGGGATGGGGTTATTGACCATTTAGATATATAAAAAATCATGCTCCAAGAGATGATATAAACTTCATAGATAAGTTGTAGCCTTATGAGCTATCGTTACATTTGGGCCAACTACAGCCTTTATTGATTAACAGTTTTAACCACCTACTGAATTGCCACATTTTTCTTGTCTCCCATATTAGGTACAAG
Organism: Unio pictorum; assembly: GCA_030141615.1. NCBI lineage: Eukaryota > Metazoa > Mollusca > Bivalvia > Unionida > Unionidae > Unio > Unio pictorum. The sequence goes on from JARLTB010000110.1 coordinate 6,531,124, forward strand.
TTGTAGATACACATGTTCATATATTCTCCATGTTCTGCATTTATAATTTAACAAATGATGTATGTACCGTATATACTCACTTAGTAGTTGGGTCCATCTGCAAACTGTAAAGACCCCAATTAGCTGTCATACAATACAAAGTTTGTAAGGAGCAATCAATAGAACAAGCAACAACGACCCTGAGCTGCCGTTGTATAATGTAGTTGCAGTTGTACCTGTCTTGCATAAAGTGTTATGTGGTATTAGCATCAAGCCTAGGTTAGTGATGAAGATTTACAAGTCACTTTTCCACCGGTGTTGATATTTTTGGGGTCGGTAGTCAGCAGGTATGGTAAGGTTTCATTAGTTTATATTTCATAGCCAGTTAACAGATTCAGTTCATACTTAGGTAAATGATTCAAAAGTAAATACCGGTTTATTCTGTGATGTGCATACTTAACCTTTTGACCAAGGGTTCAAGTGAAAATGTTTATGGAAATAATTTGAGCATGACCTTAACATACATGTCCTGGTTTTCTTCTTGCCCAAAATTTTGATTTTAGTATATCATTCACCTCTAATTTTGCAAAACTACATATATAATGGATATATTACTGACATATTTTATATTTTTTAACTAAATTTATTTAAGGTAAACATAAAATTAGAACATGGTCTGAGATACACGTGGTTCAGTCTTAGTAACAATTAGGACAGCATGTGCTGCATTCATCTCCTAGCTTGCTTAGATATATAGGAATAATAATGCCCTTCCCCAAGACTTGTGTCTCTTTTTCTCCTCTTCCCCATTACTTGTGTGTCTTCTCCCCAGCCCCAAGCTTTCATGCCAAGTCCCCAAGATTGTCTGGTAGTCATTTGATTATCAAAATCCATCTTTTGATTAGCTATTTGCCTACAAAAAAAAACAGTTCAGAAATAAATAAAAACTACCAAGCCTTGGTATTTGCTGCTAAAACATCTGCCAGACATAATTTTCGCCCTGCTGAAACATCTGCCAGACATAGGTTTTGTCCTGCTAAAACAACATCTGCCAGACATAGGTTTTGTCCTGCTAAAACAACATCTGCCAGATTCAGGTTTTGTCCTGCTAAAACAACATCTTCCAGACATAGATTTTGTCCTGCAAAAACAGCATCTGCCAGACATAGGTTTTGTCCTGCTAAAACAACATCTGCCAGACATAGGTTTTGTCCTGCAAAAACAACATCTGCCAGACATAGGTTTTGTCCTGCTAAAACAACATCTGCCAGACATAGGTTTTGTCCTGCTAAAACAACATCTGCCAGACATAGGTTTTGTTCTGCTAAACAACATTCGGTAGACTGTTTATGTCTACTATAATCTGTCAATCAAGCTGTTATTGACCTAATAACCAATCAAATCGTGGCTTGTTAAGTATTATTTCTTTTTGTGCACACATAGGTTGTTTTACTCATATTCATTTCAATATCGAGTAATGTGTCGTGTATAACAGACTGCAGGCAACCTGACAAGTATAAAACAGTTCTTGATCTATTTGGGAATATAATAATTTTGATACCATGTTGAAATGTACAATTCAAAGGAAAATATGCCATTGAAAAAAAGAAATATATTTGCAAGTTCAAGTAAGCTTGGATAGATGAATTTAAATGTGAAGTGTAGTGAACAGGAAGAGAGCTATGTGTACAACACAACTTGCAACACACATTTGAACATTTCTAGTGGAGGAAATATTATCTTGAAAAGTATGCAGCAAATTACAAATTAAAAATCATACAGTTTTCCTAAAGTGACACGAATGACAGCAAACCAGATGACATTTCTCCATACAAAGCTCAGGTGCTTCTTCGGAGTCTGAGATCTTTCTATGAGGAAATTACAGCAAAGATGACCAGACCCTGAAGGCCCTTGGTTACCAGAATCCAGCAATTGCAAATTCAGAGCACTATTTCAGCATTCTGCGGAAGATTCAGATCGACCAGTATTAAAATGTATGCAGAAAATGTAAGATGAGTGCAAAGTATGATTCTTTTGAACTCGGGACCTTAAATGATTTGTGTACTGCTGCAAAAAGAGCTTCTACACAAGACTGAAAGACAGCACAAGATGTTAAGCCAATCTCTCTGATTGTGAACACTGATCTCCCTTATATGTTCCAGAAAACTTAGTATGTATGACCATGGAAGGTTACATCTGTCCACAAAATTTTATTAAAAGAAATGTTTATAAAAATTTCAGTATTATTACTCAAATTTGTAGTTATTGTAATTTGATATGATGATCCCTGCTGTGGCAAAGTCACACTGTACAGTTGCCTTCATTAGACCACATGTGACCCATACAGTATTTACACTATGTTAACAGAGACTAAAATTTGAGGTTGTATGATGCAACAGCAGATCATGGTCAGCACTCTGTGCTTGAAATTATAAATAGAACTGACAGCATAAACCCTGATTTTTTTGGCGCATTGTGACATCAGATCTGAATTTATGTTGTTCACTTCTGGGAGTGCATAATACACAAGCAAATGCATAGTATGGAAAAGCTTAAAATAATGTTTATTGGGAAATTCAAACCATGATGGACATGGATATATCATCCATGTTATATCAGCAGGGTTTTACTGGGTAGGGAGGCACCACTGTACATGTATTGTATTATAACATTATGTATGAATCCCAGATTGTTGGTTATAACAACATCTCATTGTAGAGTTATACTTGTCCGATGCAGAGATGCCAACCATTCCAGATTCAGATTCCAACCATTCCAGATTTTGCTGGATTATTACACATTTTTAAAAAAGAATACATGAAAAAACATTCCAAACTGTATTGACCATAATTCTTTCAAATTAGTGTGGGGAGGAGTAAAAATTTGAAAAGGCTTTTTCTGTTTCAATACAGGAATGAAGAAAAGTACTTCTGCATTAAAATGATGGACTGGTACATAGAAGAGAGCTTTTCAATATAACATACAGAACATAATTGCATGAACCTAGTTTGTTAGACCATTGGGTGAAAAAGGAAGAAGAAATGGTGAAATACAGACAATTCATTGAAGAAAAACTAGTTCTAAAATAGAAATCTTCAACTGACTTTTTTTAAACAACTCGAAAGAACAAATTTACAGAAGTCATCCTGAACTCAAGACCTTTAAAATCAGATATGGTTACCATTACTAAAATTAGACAAAAAACAAATACTTTACCAGTAAATGAGTTGACAGTTTGTACAGCTGATAATGATCTACCGTATTTTTGAGACGCACCCATATATATGACGCGGGTTTTGACAATTTGTGTTTAAAAAAATATGTTATATAAGACGCACCCATATATAAGACGCATCCTGGGTGCGGGGTATGTAAAACTTTGTATAAGACGCAAATATACGGTACTATCAAATATGGCTGCTGTACCTTGAAACAACTTCCTCAAATATAGTCACCATTACTAAAATTAGAACATGTAAAGGATTTTTCAAAATTAACTCAGCCAAATATGACCACATGTGACAGAAAATATCCTGGAATTGATATCTTTCAGATTTGTACAAATAATGCCTCTCAACTATTAATAATGGACAAATATTTAAGTAACTTTGTGCTAAAAACAACCAGACAGAATTTGACCAACTTTGACACTACATGTCCTGGCCTAGAAATCTGTCAGTATTAAATGATGCTTAACCTGCCATGGATATGGATGAAGGTACACACATTGGAGAAACCTTATAATATTTTCATAAGATATTAAGCAGACAACATTGAATAAGAGAAAGCAGCCTACTAATTCAGGTTTCTTAACACATTAACCCCTAACGCAGAGTTTACGGGGCATGAGGTAGTAGCCTACTTCCAAGGACTGTAGCGTCGAGGTCATGCATGATGCACTAAAGTGGGTGGTATTACGTAAAGGAAGACAGATTTAGCTCTACAATGATACCAAATAATCTGGACATTTTAGTTGCACTACAAATTGTAGAGGGAAAAATCTTAACTTTTTGGACCCATTTTTCTTTCCACGCAAAATTCGCCCATGGTTGGAATCCGATTTTGTGTCCAGATTTTAGACTTTATGGCCTCAGATCTATGACAAACCAGTTTAAAGTGCACACAGACAGGTGAACCTGTGCAAAAAGTAGGATAAGGTGGACATTTTGAATAAAGAGTCTTCTCCATATGAAAATTATGGGTCCATTAGGCACACAAAAAACCCAAAAAAGAACAACTTTTCACCTGCTCATGCACCAGCAAACTAACCAATGGAAAACATTTTTTAAGCACAATTAGGCTTTGCGCAAGTGGAAAATTGCTTGAAAGTCGTGTGTATTAGGATGTATTCAGAAATATTCCCCAAAATGTGTTTCCTACTTTCATTTTATACAAAAACAACAAAAACCTCCATAAGTTAATGTGTTAGCCAGCTGCTGGCATTTGGCTGTTAAACAGATGTTAGCCCAGTTAGTGATCTCAGGCATACTTGGGCCTCTTGTTGGCACTGGGTATGCTAGGTAGGTTAATAGAATATCTGAATCAAAATAGGTTGTCAGATACATGGGAATGCATATATAAAAGAAACTATGAAGACTTCAAAGGGTACAGATTAAATTCAATTATTTTCAGATATGTTTAACCATATTTTCTTTTGACAGTTTTACAAAAATACATGCTATGATCTGTTAAAAATAATTTTTTACGCTGAGTCTTTGTCCTTAAAGATGTACATGCCAGAGTTCTTCTATTGTTAGGCTTTTCCACCTGATGACTGAATTGGTTGAAATTTATGTATATCATTAAATTCAGGCATTTTTAGAGTAATGACTGGGGTTAGGCCTGCAAGTTTGATGCATTCATAACTTGCTGACAAAGATTTAAAAAACATGCGATGGGATTTATAGTTACTCTGAGTAACAGATGAGATGTCCTTGCTGAATAACAGATGAGATGTTCTTGCACCAATAATTGTGATTGTGACCATGCTTAAGTTAGTGTATGCAAATAATGATTATTATTAAGTTTGGGTTTGTGTAGAATGGAGGGCACCAACTGGTTAGAGAATCAGCCATGTTAGAAATAGCCACATGCATATTGTTGTAAGTTTCTTGACAAACTGTCATTGTTTGCCCAGACCAGCTTTCAATTTTACTGTGGCAAGCTATGGATGGGTAGCTAAAATTACAGATTTTGGTAAACTACTTATAAACATCTGTCATAGTGAACATTCTGTGGCAGCACAATGGTTGCAACAGATTATGTTTTTTGTTGTTGTTGCTGTTAAATATCTTAAAAATGAGACTTTCTAGTCACAGTCAATAATCATATATTAATCAATATTAATTTCCTCTTAAAATTGTTTGAAATATCAGTGAAAAGAAAATTCATAAATGTGTCATATATTGGTATTATATCTGTGTAGTATCATGTTATGACACATTTGTAATATATTGTTCAGATGTAGTTTAATGGAATTGCATAACATAGGATGCATACAGTTGTAAAATACTGTATGAAAGAACAGTATTCATAGTTTATTGAACCAAATCAGGCAGTAATAAAAGGGATTTTTGTAAAAGGCCACCAGGGGCCCCAAAAAAACCTGATCATGATGAGAAAGGGCACCATCACTGAAATATTTTGTCGGAGGGATAAACCATTCCATATATGATGGGCCCAGACATCATTCCTAATCACCATGGAAAAGCCCTGTAAGTAGATTCTTAAATTCATGATCGTCTCATTTTACATTCAAATTATTCATTAATTCCACTCATTTGAATGCTGAGGCTTGCAGAGAATAAATCTTGTTCATTTCATACTTTATTTAGCATATAATTACTGTGTTATTTACATTGATTTACTTATTTCATAATTCTTGTATGTATGACATGTATAATAACATCAAATGACATGTCATTCAAAGTAAAATTTGGTAAAATAAAATCCATTTTTTTAATGCGCTAAATGGAAATATAGAATGGGCTTGTTTGAAGTGAAATTTATTAAACATATGTAAAAATATCAATCTTTTGCTGGCTAAGGCACACTTGACTTGTTTCATAATTTTCATTTGAAATAAGCACTCTTGTAAGATCCTCTCAGTATGATCTGAGCACTATTAACAATAACAATGTCAGTACACCAGATTATATATACCCACTTTCTAGCTTAAAGTACCATCTCTACTTTCCAAAACTTGTGCAATGTTAAGCAGGGACCTGAAATATCCAATTTTTTCTCAATTTTCCATATTAGTCTGATTTACAATTTTCCAGGTAGAATGCCCACACAAAGAATCACTATCCTACATCACACATAATTGATATCCATGCTTACGGATACATGTATTAACGTTTCTTTAATACCTTTTTAGTATATCATCCCATGTCATGTTTACTGTGGGATTTTTTTTCTGCTTTGGTGGCAGGTTGTCATAGTGATCACTGTGGCATGTATGTTCATGTCTATCCATCTGTTTATACATTTCAGCAGCCTATATTAAATTAAATGTTAAAGGTAGGTATCACATAGCTAAATAAAAGGCAGATGCAACAGAATGGGAGTATCCTGTTTTCTTTTGTATTTAACTTGGTTATCTCTGTTTTAACCAAATTCCAGAGTTGATGCTGAATTTCTCAAGATCCAAAATTATCAATGGATACCTTGCCCTTGTAATTCTTTACTGTACCAGTGGGGCACCATGTTGTTTCGAATGCACATTTTTTACATGGGAATATCAGAAAAATTATCAACCATTTGTACAAGTATGTGTTATATAAGAAAATCATTCAGGTTCCAAATTCATGAGCAGGAAATTGGCAAAATTTGTATCTTCCAAAAACTTATTATCCCTTGGGTGGAATTTTCCAATCCATACTACCACTACTACATGTGATAGATACAAATGTGATTGACAGGTGAATCATTAATGGTCAAAGGTAAGGGAAGCGAGAACTGCTAAAAGAGTTAAGAGGCATCTTAGCTTGTCCTTTCTCTGAGCAAAGTGGTAGTGATTTCTCCCCAGGATTTTCACACAGGATGGCATTTTGGTAAGCGAGGATGTTTAATTTGTAAGATGAAGAGTTTTTTTTAATGAGAAGTGTGTGTGGTAAGTTTTATTGAATCGACATTAAACTTTGTATATTACTTCGTTATCTGCAATGTGGCAGCAGTTGTGTGTTATTACAAAGGCAATACATCATTATTTCACATTACATAAGAGACATTACCACAGAATAGTGAAACTGTATGTCCACCCAGTGTGGTTGCTAAAATAATCTAATTCTGTGTAAAGTCACTGTTTAGTTATGACTGGTGATCAGATTATCAGGTGATTACATGTACAGATTGCATGCTTGCACTTTCTTTAATTAGTGGTATTCATATGATCACCTGTCCTAGAGAAAACATTCTTATTGAATGTTTTTTTAACATGTTGTACCTTACAAGCAATCAACCCAGATAGATTTTGTTTTGGTACATTTACTGATGTTATTCTTAGAGGTAATTCATGTTTACTATTCACCATTCAAATTGAAATAACTTTTCATGTTGTCCTTGCAGGCATACAAGAAGAGTCGCTGGGAACTTGATGTATCAGGAGAAAAACTAGGTAGTCCCTTAAGATATATTGGTTTTTGTTTTCTGCATGAAAAACTTGGATGATCCATATGCCCCAGAGTTTCTTCACCTCCACAGAATAAAGTAGTAACAGATAATACTTAAAAGAAAACACACACACACATTCAGACACACACACACACACACACGCACCTTGCATTCGCTTTGTACTAAAGTATTATTTTGTATTATGATTGTTACAATGGCCATTTTAAAAATCTTGTTATTGCTACTCCTACTAAATTGAAAATCATATTGTCATGGGGTTTTCACCAAATGACTTTTTATGATGTCGGGGGGGTGGGGGGGTTGGTCTAATGACAAAGGTGCTAATCTTATGTTCAGTTTGCTTTGAAAATAGTTTATCATAAGAATCTTGTCGTTACTCTGCTGAAAAGAAAGTCATAATGGCGTGGGTTTTCACCAGAAGACTTATGGTAGTTAGTTGACACTAAATTAAAATTGTTCCACTCAGATTCCCAAAATAGCCACCACAGTTACTGTCGTGAAAATCATTATTGCACCTTCTCCTGAAAAGATGGTCATATCAGTATGGGGTTTTCACCAAAAGAATTCGCATAATGTCAGGTTGGTTCTAAATGAAATGGTGCTTTGGTGCCAGTCTGAAATCCAAAATGGTTGCCATGACGGACATTACGTTATTGCTACTTTTTTTACATAACAGAAATTGATATCAGCTGTGGGGATTTTACTAATAGACTTGTTATGATATGTTGTTGGTCCCAAATAAGACTGGTGCCAAAATGACATTCAGTATGGCCACTACTGCAACTCACTTGAAAATCTTGTTAATACTCCAGAATTGATGGTCAGATTGTTATCAGGTTTCCAACAAAAGACTTCTTCAAATACCTTGTTGGACCTAAATGAATGTGGTGCCCAACAGGCATCCAGAATGGCTGTCACAATGGATATATTGATAATCTTGTAACTAATTCTCCTAAATGGATGTGCATATTTACATAGGGCTTTCATTGAATGTCTTGTTTTGTCCTAAAATAAAATGGTGCCACTCTTGTTGTCAGTATGGCTTCCAGATCAGCTAATTTGAAACTCTTGGCACTCAAGACTATCAGAGATGTATATCAACACGCGGCAGTTAAAAAGAGGAAATGGTCTTATCTCGTTCCTGGAAAATCTTTTTGGATAACAGTGTCAGACCTTTTGAAAGACTCTTGTTCATTTATGTTTTGCAGTTTTCTTCACCATGGGAAAGGTTTTAATCCCGCAAATTTGAGCCACTATGAGCACATAATGTACAGTGAAATGTGTGTGTGTGATTCCAAAAAACACTTCATCATACCTGAATGTTGTTTGATAGATGATAATTGAGACAGAAATAACTGTGTAATGATTGTAACCAGTTTATTGATCTAAGCAGAGTTTATGTTGTAAGAACTATTTTGTACTGTCAACCTAAGCAATAGAATTCGGTGAAATCTTTACTGCCTATCATTTCAGACAAACTGGATGGTTTGGTACATGGAAACAAGAGGAAACCCCATTCTCCTCAATCAATGGATGACTTTCTTCAGCTGACAGATGACTATTACACTAGAACATCCCAGCCTGGAAAGAAGAGGGTAAGATTTAAAACCAAGAAATGTAGTCATCCATGGGATATTACAGTAGAACATCCCAGCCTGGAAAGAAGAGGGTAAGATTTAAAACCAAGAAATGTAGTCATCCATGGGATATTACAGTAGAACATCCCAGCCTGGAAAGAAGAGGGTAAGATTTAAAACCAAGAAATGTAGTCATCCATGGGATATTACACTAGAACATCCCAGCCTGGAAAGAAGAGGGTAAGATTTAAACCAAGAAATGTAGTCATCCATGGGATATTACAGTAGAACATCCCAGCCTGGAAAGAAGAGGGTAAGATTTAAACCAAGAAATGTAGTCATCCATGGGATATTACACTAGAACATCCCAGCCTGGAAAGAAGAGGGTAAGATTTAAACCAAGAAATGTAGTCATCCATGGGATATTACACTAGAACATCCCAGCCTGGAAAGAAGAGGGTAAGATTTAAACCAAGAAATGTAGTCATCTATGGGATATTACACTAGAACATCCCAGCCTGGAAAGAAGAGGGTAAGATTTAAACCAAGAAATGTAGTCATCCATGGGATATTACACTAGAACATCCCAGCCTGGAAAGAAGAGGGTAAGATTTAAACCAAGAAATGTAGTCATCCATGGGATATTACACTAGAACATCCCAACCTGGAAAGAAGAGGGTAAGATTTAAACCAAGAAATGTAGTCATCCATGGGATATTACAGTAGAACATCCCAGCCTGGAAAGAAGAGGGTAAGATTTAAACCAAGAAATGTAGTCATCCATGGGATATTACAGTAGAACATCCCAGCCTGGAAAGAAGAGGGTAAGATTTAAACCAAGAAATGTAGTCATCCATGGGATATTACACTAGAACATCCCAGCCTGGAAAGAAGAGGGTAAGATTTAAACCAAGAAATGTAGTCATCCATGGGATATTACAGTAGAACATCCCAGCCTGGAAAGAAGAGGGTAAGATTTAAACCAAGAAATGTAGTCATCCATGGGATATTCAACTTTTCAGTCTACAGCATGAATCAACAAAGATAGCATAGACCTAGCTAAACTCCAAGTCTATATAGTTTCCTTGATATCATTAGTAGAACAAGCATCATATATCCTGAATACACCAGTAGCTCTGTGTTTGAGCCATTTCCAAAAAATCATCGCTAGAACCATGTAGACCCATGTCACACTGTTGGATCAGATGATGACAGATATCTTAAGGATGTCTATTGTTTTGTAAAATAGCAACTTGAAAGGTATTGTTTTATTATGATGTCAGTGATATGTTATAACTATTTACCTAAGTGAATAATTGCACTGTGAACTCGGGGTGGGATTGGCTGTACTGCAAAATGGTTGCGACTCTCATTAAATAATGACTAGAAAAATGGCTATGCGGTTTAAATAGTCAGAATATACTTAATTAGAATGGTTAGACCGTTTTAATTGTCACAACAGAATTAATTTGAATATAGACAGAAAGAACAGCTTTCCACCATTAGTATCTGCTTCTTTTATTATCTAGGTTCGCTGGGCAGACATAGAGGAGAGAAAGGAACAGATAAGACGTAGAGAGCTCGGATTTGTTGTTGGTCAAACACAGAGGGATTGGGAACGGATTACAGATGACTCATATGCAGACAGACAGCTGAACAGAACAAAATATTTTTAAATTTTTTAACAATAAAGGTATATGCTTACTTTTTTATGTTGTTTTGTCTTGTTAAGTAAGATTTCAAGGATCAAAATGCATTTACTGGAAATGAAAGATAGCTAGTAGGTCAGAGGTAAGTTTTATATTTATATGTATTGTTTTCTTAAAATTATTTTATTTTTTTGGCATGTTTATGTCTATATTTTTTAATCCCCAAAAGTGTAAGCTGTATGTGTTCCAATGAGAAGAGCTTCATAATGATGTTGTTTATAATATAACAAAATTGTTTACAAAATTCCAGCATAAAACTAAACAATACTACCCTGTAAGAATTACTCGCTCAACAAATTGTATATTACTTTTCATGCAGTGTTACATGGAAATTATTTTTGGTGTTTTATTGTACCCTCAAACGTGGTGGAATTTGGAAAGGGGGGATATTAGTACTGAACCAGTCTGCCAGTGTTTTTGTCACTTCTGGTTGACATAAAAGTACATTAATTATGTTGGGTTTAATTACTCACCAGTATATTCCCCATGTCTAGAGACTGATAAGCCATTGTCAAAAAATGTATCAAATATTTTCAGGAAATATATCATATGACTAGACATTTTTTTGCATTCTTTACTTATGAATTGTAGTCCAGATTGTTACCTATTATTTCCCCTACATCAGTGCAGTCCAGAATGGTTGTCTGCCTTACATTATCTTGCTAATGTTTGAATTCAAATATGTGAATTCCAGATTTTGTTGCTATTTTTTCACTGTGTTGATATTGACATTATGACCCACTTATTGGTATCAACCCATGCAGTTATGGCACCCTTTGTGATCTGATAGAATTTCTTGTATCGATGTAGTGTTGTGTATGAAGAATCCCATTCATTTACAAATATATTGATATATGTGTATGAAAAGCTGATATCCTTATAAAAAAAATTGACAGCTTCAATCATGTATTCCCAGAGTTATATTCTCAACTATGCATGTACTATTTCATTGCAAGATTTAAGCCTGTGTCATTCACATTTGTAGAAATAAGCACACTGTCACATGTGTTCACATTGTCTTGTTATAGGATTGGGGAAGACAGGTACTCGTGTGGGGCAATTTACTCACCCAATTTATGAGCATGAATATTCATTACCTGTTTAGGTCCAAAACTCTCCAAAACCATTGAGATTATCAGTGGGAACCCAGGCATTATTTTCAGCAGTAGTCAAACTTTTTTGATGAATCATTTGAATGGAATAGATATTGATGGTATTAGAGGGAGTATACACTTTCCTTGAAGATATAATTTAAAAATAGGTTGCCTATTAAGAATAAGATTCTTACACTTGACCAAATTTTTCCTTTGATCAGACAGAACAAGGACTGTCAAAAATTGCATTTGGAAATGGACTGTTTTTGCAAATTTGCAATCATTGATGAATGACTTTTTATCAATGATCCCAATGGACCATAAGCTTAATATATGTCACAGATTAATCATCGCATAATCACATGTTCACAGATTTATTTCTCACAGTTCAGAGAAAAATATGGGGATCTTCGCTATATAACAAACTTTTATATTTATTGTTTAGATAATTCTTCTCCACTTTCAGGAAAAACTTTAAGTACAGATTCAACATTACTGTCAGTGTTTTGCAATTTTGCAAGAAAATAATGAATGGTACGGACAGTCATATTTAAATGAATGGGAGGAGCTTTGTCTGTCATTTTGCATATTCATGAAACTTGCACATTGTATTTTAGCTTCATTGCAAATCTGTATGTTAAATAATATTTGGGTAGCAGTAATTAAAGACAGTGGGTTGAGACAGGTGTACCACTCTTGATTTTAACATTCTTTTGTTCTCTCACCATACTGAATGAAATATTAACTTTCTCATCACTGAGTTCCATATCCATAATATCAGTGTTGCAATGGTTGGGAGTATTTAGGAGGATAAAGTAAAAGTGGGATTGGAACTCTTTTTAGAGTCTATGTCAGGACTATGTACTTTTTCGTTGAAAGAAGAGCGTGGTGATTTTGGAGCATTATCCCTCATTATTGAGCTTGCATTAAATAGTAGAGCCTTTGAGATATGATTTTTCTACCAGACTTCTTGTAAATGTTAAGCTTTTTGTGTTGATGTTTATGTTCTTTAGTTTTTGAGAGTCACATTTGGGATGCAACAAAACTTGGTTTGTGCACAAGACATCATTTTTCATTGAATTGTTTGGATTTCGCATTTTTCAAAATATATGCGATAAAATATGTGATATATATATATATATATATATATATATATATATATATATATATATATATATATATATATATTTCACCTTATAATGAGACCACATGGTAGTTACATTATACATATTATTTTTCTACCTTTTTGAAATGGGATAGGTTCACTACAGTATCTACCATTTACATGGAATTGTGTTATAATAAATGACCTTGTTATGAGAGAATGCTGTATACGCCAACTGCATGATTTTTTCCTCCAACTGTCAAGCATTTTGTGTTGTGTTAGAAAATGTAACATCAGAATGGAGCACCATTTACAAGGCATGAGGGGTGGGGTGGGAGATAATATTACAGCATGCATAACTTTACTTTGTTTAGTTGCTAATTTTCCTAGACATTTATGGAAAAAAATGTAGATCTTTTGTTTTGTTTTGGAACTTCCTCTTTACGTTTTTATACAGATTAAAAATGAAAGCTATGGCATAGCACACATGTGAATTTCATTTTTACAAAACTAACATTTTATTTCAAATTGCATGATTGTGCTGCATTCTATTACACTGATAGCATGCTGGCATTAATTTTTTTTTATTGATTCTTAGTTAATGTGCATAATCTAGGAACAGATTTATATTAAAAACTTCCAGAGAAGAACCCAATCGTATTGCCCATTCATCCAGCTGCAAACAGTTTAGACAGATCAGGGTATCTGCAATTAGAATAAAATCAAGATCTGTTATATAACAGATCTGGTTATATAATAGATCTGACAGATACTGATACAAGAGTTATGTTCTATAACCTTTCAAATTACCAATCAGATTACAGTTTTTATATTTGTGAAAGTGAATAATGCTGTCTGGAACATATTGTTTCTCATAACTGTCTACCAAATGCAATGCTTTATTGGATAGGTTACTAAAAATAGGATTCCAAAGGTCACCTAATCGGAAACCTTCTCATTACTTGTCAGTGTTCATCAGTCTGTTCACTTGAAATCACAAGTCCAACAAATAGCTAAGACCTTTTTGATCAGCAAGGATTTGCTGCATGAATCTACCTGCTTCCAGAAAATGATATTCAACTAGGTTGCATGCAAATGTGGGGATTTAGTTAAGCCTCAAGTCAACTTAAATCAAAAGTCAGCAGCTGTTTTATTATATGACAGTTTTGTGCGTGTCTTTTGTCTTCTTGAGAATAAGACAGCTCTTGGTGCATTTTTTTTTAAAATTTAAAAAGCAAAAAAGTGCTGAAAAAGATGTGCTTTTTAGCTATTTAGATTTTTTAAAAAATTATATAAATTTTTAGTAATGTTAGAATATTGTTTGGAAAAAGATAATTTTACTTTTTTCATATTAATTGTAAAATTAAAAACTACAAATATGGATTGCTGAGAGGGGGAGGTGGATGGAAAATACTTTCTGTCAGTGATTAATAATACATGATGCACACTCAAGCTGACTTACATGATGTAACTCAGTAGTACACAGGCAAGATGTTGTGTGAGTTGTCAGAATCTTGTAGCACTCTCACTTGTGTATGCGAGGTTACAATCACATTTTAATTAAGAGAACAAGTGGCAATTTAACCATTCAGAATAATGTAAACTTAAATCATGTATTAAAATGGGTTGGGATCCATGCTGTTTTGCAGTCAGATGCAAGGTCTACAGTTGGGAATAAGATGTATGTTGAAATTTGTAATGATAAAGTTTTTTTTTAAATGTGAATTTTAATGATCGGAAGGGATGAGGGTTATAAATAAAATATTTCTGTATACTTTATTATGTCCTGTTGGTAGTACAATTTCAGTTATTAATACGGTTGGGGGGGGGGCACTCAAATTTAATTTGTTATATAAATTTCTGTTATGTAAATCTCCACTATAAGTAACTGAATGCATCGTTTAAAAAAAAATGATAATCTCAGTATTTTATGATAAGACTAAGCCCTGGATGATGAGTGATAAATAGATACACATGGTGTCACACATTATCTAAAAATGTTGCTGTACAAAATATTATTGCCAGCCCCATTCTGCTATACATACTGTATATACCTGTGTGCTAGTCCTATCCAACTGTACAATTCCAGTCCATGTACAAACAACATAGATACAGAATTGGTTGTACATAATGTGTGGGCAGATCATGATCTGTGTTATTTATTCCACAGATTTTGCTTATTAGACTGTATAGATAGATTTGTTGGTACATTGACCGATCTTGATCATTGCAGTTGGGTCTGACATTTGTGTGAGTCATATGGTATTTATAAATGAAAGAAATTAACACAAACTCATTTTCCCTTAAACATCATACCAAGTGAAGTGTGTCTGTCTACAAATTGTGTACAACCTATAACATGCTTTTTGAATTTTATAGCATATTTAGCAGAGAAACTTGTTTTACTCTCTCTCTGTCTCTCCACTTGATGAGTGAAATGTCAAAAGAATGGCTCACCCCACCCCTTGCTATATTGAAAATCCTAAATAAAATAGAATGCTAAATAAAATGTATAATATTGTGCTAAAGACATTATTCCTCTTGACAAATTATGTCTTTTTTTATAGTTCTGATATGGAAAATTGTGGGAAAAACATGATAAAGATAAACAGTCAGAAAGTAAGAATTATAAGGTGCAAGCATCTTAAGATTCCCTTGCATGATCAGACTTCAGTTTTACCATCTATTACAGCCTCATCAAGCCCAAATGGTTTCCATAATTGAGATTATTTATACTTAAGTAATAATATTTATATGATATGGCAAGCCTACACAAACCTTGCTGGTGGGAAGGTTGATTATTCTGACCTTTATTCCACTTGATTTATAAACATGGTTTTATGATCCTTATCATGTAGTTCTCCCACCATAAAGCAGTATTTCAGCTTTTCATGTTGTGTTGATGCAGATAGAGACTGAATATAGATAGATGCATGTGCTGTACAGGCCCATATAAAAGATATCTTTGAACCAACAGAGAACAGTTGGAGATCAAATTTCCAACTGCGAAATAGCTACTTTTTATCATATATATATATATACATTTGCTTAATTTTGTTAAAACAGCATATGCACATGCAAGTCACTCTGAATTTACGTAATAGAAATTGCTTATAGAGTTTAAGGTTAGACCTTTTTATTTTTAAATTATGGCCAAATTTTTAGAAAATAAATGACAAGGAAATCAAACTTAGAATCGATTATATATGATGTCTTATGGAAAAGAAGCGCAGTGTAGGAAATGAAGGGCCTAAATTAAGGGAAAAGAGAATGAGGTAGTTTAAGCTGCTATTAAAAAGGATGAGGGAGAGCAACATGTAAAGAATAGTGTACAGGGATAATGGGTTATACCTATTTGATGATTAAAAATATGTGTTCCAAACTTTTTTTATCAAATAGAGAGGTAGGTTCACTTTTCCTTATTTGCATCAATGATTTGATGCTTGCTCTCAAGACTTTTATCAAGCAAGAGATCCTGTTGCATGATCTGTAATTACGGATTTTAATTTAAACTGTTTGTGCTTTGGCTCTGACCTAAACTTGAGTATGTATGTATGAATGTATTGAAAATCTTTGATGAGAAATAGCTGTACTGGTATGTTTGAGATTGAAGCAAGCAGTTATAAGATCAGAGAAATAGGCTTTTTCCTCCTGTTGATGTTTCACACAGTGTTGAGAGATGCAAAACATCCAAGATTAGAAGAAGAGGGTGGTTATGCCTGATCCAGACTCTCTGCCATCTAGATTTGAGAATCATGGGAGTTTTTTGATTTAAACTATCAAGATTACATGTCTGTGCTTAAAATAAAGCTGAAACGGTAAATATGATATTGTATCATGGCAAAATATATAATGTTTGCTAAGTGAAAAAAAGAATAGTTCTTTTATAGTCAATAGTCAATTTGTATAATTAAGCTCATTAATGTCATTTGATTAAAAGGTATTTCACAGGATTTTGTTCTGACATACATGAATTAGAACTTAACTGGTTCTCTGTCTTTCCCTTCTAATACATCTGCCACCCATTCTGTGTTATACTTGTGACAGGAGGTTGAGCCTGGTAGTCAATTGTGGATTTGCTATTCAAACTGAGAAGTAATAAAGCAGATTTATGCAAAACAAGCTAATTCAAGATCCAAACAAACTATTAGTTTGCCAGATAAGCACTTGGCAGATATTATCAAGATACTGAGGCACAGGCTAGGGATTGAAATAAAGTCTTAAAAGCTGGTTAATTTGACTCCAGGGAGCAGACTTCTTGTGGTTCTGATCAGAATTGAGGTGGAGATAATATAGAGAAAAAAAATCATAGTGTATATGACCTTTTTAATACAGTGATACTGGACTAAAAGTATTAATAACATACTGGTCCTGCAGCATGCACTGTTTCTACTGGGATTAGCCCAAGGACCAGTTTTGTACATGCACAGAATTGAGGGACAGATATCTTACGATAAATATTGGGTAAACGTTTGCCTACATTTTATCACTGTAAAAAAAAGGGGAGGGGGGGCGGGCTTATTATCAAGCTTGGTTGTATTGCCAGAAAAATATGATATTTAAGATGGCAAAGTTTGTGTCTTGCCTGCATTAGCAAATGGCTAAATATAAGTACCACCTTTCAAGCAGCCAATCAGGAATTACCTAAGGCTGTTAATTTTTAATAATGTGTAGATTATAATTGTAGCATTTTTTGCAGATAAGACATAAAGTAATCAACAGAACTCCCCTCCCCCTTTTCCATAATTATAAGGATATGAACGTTATGAGACATTTACAGTTATATACATGTATGTGGAACCATTTTGTAGAACAGAATTTTAGTCAGTTTTTATTTTGTCGCAAATTGCATGGACCACTTGTTGAAAAGAGTTGTCAGTTACATCTCAATTTTCATAATTCAGTTTCTGAAACCATGTACAGACCAAATTTAATATCACAATTCTCATTATTGTGACCTATTTTATTGCTTTGAATCTCAACTGTTGATGAATGTATATTTTATTAAAAAAAATAATTTGATAAATATGCTTTTATATTTCAAAGAAGTTTTTTTATATATATAGAAAATCATCACATAGACCTTATGGCCTTCTCTTCTGACAGTGCTCCCACACATTTTACTTTCAGGTACAAAATGAATGGTTAGATTGATAAATACAAATCTGTCACTTGTGCATATATTGTTGTCTCCAAATTTAAGTTGAAGACCAGCATTATGCTTTTCCATCTTGTGCTTAAGTTGGACAAGAAAGTGAGAAACAATGATAAAGACAAACATTCAAATAATCCATATTTCATCACTACCACTTGATTTTCTTTGTTTACCATATTACAGATATTTCCCAATTTCCTGCCTTTTTTCTTTTCTGCTCCATTTTGTAGTTTGGGAGGAACTTTTAATTTCATGGGGATTAAATTGTCAGTTAACTGGGGTCACTCTGTTTACCTTAGATCTGTTCTGCATTATTACCAACTGTACTCGCAGATAAGTGGTATTCAACTGCACAGACCCATATCTTCAGTATTATAATGTGCTGACAGGGCAGAGTCGATGCAGCTTGTAAGGACTATGCAGTAGAACTTATGACATAGACTTACTTTTCTATTTTAGCAGTTGTACTTTGTTTATATGTGGTAGATATACCCATGACATTTATCAGAAGTATTTTAATTACATGTAGCATATATATTTCTGACATTTTTAAGGACTTTAATTATATATGTAGCATATATATGTGACATTTATCATGACTTTAATTACATATAGTAGATATTCCTGTGACATTTATCAGAAGTACATTTATATTGATTAATTAAACTTGTACTTGGCAGAAAATATATTGTTGTACAAATTATTTAAAATCAATACTACCCACATGATGTATTTAGTTGCAATTCTTCTTGAGATAGAATAAAGATTAAGTTACACCTGTTTAAGTAATCAAAATCAAACCTGCCATATTTCACCAGCATCAGCCTCATTAAGTCATTCATATGTATTGTACAAGATGCAATCTTTATTTTCCCTGAGTCCCCCATGATGTTAATTGAGATGCCCCCATCCCCTGTCTGTATATACATCAGGCTGATTTCTTAGTCATTGCTAATCACCCTACACTATGTGTTGAGTGTCATTCACACTCTTAAATACTATCTTCTCTCCACAGTGTTTGAAAGAGCCCCTGATTTATGAGCCAGAGGAGAGCTTGTTTTATCTCATTACAGAGAAACAGGCAAATAATAAATTGTTAGTACTTGAATCAGGCTGTAGTTAATTGTAACTCCCATTTAACAAACATAAATCACCCCTGCAATAGACCAGACTCTGGTCTTTATTTGTTTTGTTCCCCATGCACCTGAGTGGAGGATATTGTTCTCTTTACCTCATCCCTGAGGATTTAAAGAAAGGCAGGGGGGCTTGGTATGTAACGAAGGCAAAAAAAAGCCTGTGGGGGTGATGGTGTCTTAAAAGTAACAATTATCAAAAGTAAAATTTATAGTACGTTTTTGTAAAAGTGGTGTTTATATTATCACAGACCTTGTTCCCCAATTAGCTCAATTGCTTCTAGCAGTTGCCTATCTTTGGTTTGATGAATAACTTATCAGTAACCCTTCACAGATTGCTTGACTGTAATTTTGATTTGTCTTCATTTAAACGGAAAGCACTGAAGCAGTTTAGAGTTTTTACTGTGTAAAAGAGTAAATTAGCAGCGTTTCTGTTTTTTATTTACAGTACATACAATTTTTCTATTCACTTTTATTGTAGATCTGTGAGTGCTGTTACTCTATAGTAATTTGTTTTTGACATATCTTCATGGCTTGTTTTGTAGACACGTTATGTTTAAGGGATACAAAGTTATAGCAAGAAAATTTAGATTATGTACTGTTAGATTTGTTAAATTAAGTGATTTCCTCTATTCACTAAATCAATATATGAATTTGTAGAGGTCCTTATGAGCTACTGGAGGACCTTTGTTCAGCTATAGCTAACATATCCTTAAATCACGAATATAAAAATTGTGTAGAAGTTGGAAGATTATTCACAAAAGATTTTTCAAATATCAAATGATAATTCCAGTCCCATCCCAAATTCTATAATAGTATCTTCTTTTTAATACGGACTTATTTCGTAAATTTTCGTTTGAGAGGCTTGATATGATAGACAGATTATTTTAGTTCCAAGGCTGAATGTGCAACTTTGGTCTTAAAAAAGAGCTGAAATGAAACAATTCAGAAAACCATGAATGTAAATGTATATATTTGAATTTTTATAATGGAATGTTCTCTGACTTGATGGCACAAGGAAGTTAAAACCTGTAGTAAATGTTGAATCGCATGACCTATCAAATGTATCAGCATTTTAAAAAATATAGCCATGATGGACAGAGTATGAAATCAAAATATAAGAATTTGATTGTCAAAATTTTACCATATAGAGTCAGAAGTTAAATCTAGCGTAATATTATACAGATCCAGATCTGCTGTCATTTAATTTAAGTAATAGATGCAGTTTGTTAGAAGTAATCAGTACAATGAACAACATTGATCCTGACATGTCAATGTATTATGCAGTTGCCAGTTGTCAGGGTCAGTTTGTTGTCTACAGTTGGACTTACAAGCAAATATATATATATATTTTTTTATTTATTAAGTCAGCACTTGAAAAAGTGAACAAGTATATTAATAACTTTCTCCAGCGGTCCATTTGTTAGTCCCAGTCTTTGATCTACTCTTCTTACAGCAGTGAGATCAAAATACTAAAATAAGTCATTGACTTCCCCTATATATAAGCAATGAGATCAAAACAAAATGTAAGTCATCGACTTCCCCTATAAATAAGCAATGAGATCAAAATACTAAAAAATAAGTCATTGACTTATATATATATATATATATATATATATATATATATATATATATATATATAGAGAGAGAGAGAGAGAGAGAGAGAGGTACAAATGCAAGCGACATAGACACAGTCCTGATGTTGCATCAAATGCATGCAGATCAGGGTCTTCATCCTACTGATTAGTCCTAACAAATTGCATAGATCCAAATCATCTGGCATATTATGCAGTGGTAGATCATAATCTTTACAGTTGGCTTTTGAATGCAATTTATTAGTACTTTCCATTAGTAAATATTAATGTTTTAAAAGTTCCAAAATGTGCCACAAATGTTCTGGACTGTTTATACTTGCCTAAAAGTCGAGCCCAACTGCAAAGAAACAGTGATCCAAATCTGCTATTGCATATTGTGTTATTTGTTTTACTGATTAATCCCAAGAAACTGCATAGACCTAGATCTTTTGGTGCATTGTGTGGTGACAGATTTAAGCCTGTGCAGTTTGCAGTAGGGTATGACTTATAAGCGAGTTTACACAGACTCGTGTGAGTTTTTGTGTTCCTACATGGCATTTGTACTGGTGTTTTGTCATTATACTGAGAATGAGTTCCACTTTAAGATGAAACTTGTCATTTTAAAAACCTGCTTTGATAATGTGAAAAATTCTCAAAATTTTCATTAATTATCTGTTGTAAAACTTAACTGCAAGTTTTCAGAGATCTCAAACCATAAAAATGTGAAGAAAATTATTTACAGATAGATACATGTTTTAATCAAGACTTGGTTGATTATGTCATCTAGAATATACATGCAGCTATGTATATCTCACAAAAAGGGGTCAATATGTGTGTCAAATCTTTATTCTGCTTTCTTAAAGAAAACTAAAGCAGGAACCTCAACAGATAAATACCAGCCCCACATTGCCAAGTCTTCTCGGGTAGTTATATATGAACAGTTTGTAAGAGAGAAAATGTGCATTCTTTTTAGTAAATACTATAATGGTTGAAACCATTAAAAGTGTGACAGATTTTGAATATGGTCCATTTTGTCTGATCTCTTTTTCTTCATAAAGAAGGGTTCTGTTGCCAAATTTAATATAAATCATTATATTCCCTTTATAAAATGATAATTACAATAGCTTAGATCTTGAATCCCCCAACCCCATCTATGTATTTTCCTCATTTCTCAAGTATTCATTTAATATCAGCATCTTTTAGGCAGATATTTTTCCCCACAATTTAAGGCACTTGACTATAAACACAAAGTTCATTTTTTTATCTTTTTTTTTCTCAGTAAAATACTTTGAGTGATTCTTATTGTTGTTTCAATTAAACATTTTTGTCTTGTGTGCAGCTTGCAAACAATATAATTAGCATCTTCTTTGTGAGAATTCCTCATTATGATTTTATAAGCTGTTGTAGTCATATTATTGGTAAGTCAAGTTTCCAGTGTCCCTTGTACACCAGTTATGTAGTCATCATATTGATAAGACTAGTTTCCATAGTCTTCCCTTTACACCCATTATGAGGTAATGATGTCAGTGATATGACAAGCTTTAATAGCCTCCCCTTTACACCAGTTATATGTTCATATTTCTGCAGTATCCCCTTTCCTGCAGTTATATGGTCATGCTATCAGTGGTAAGGCAAGTTTCCATGTCTCCCCTACACCAAGTACATGGTCATGATGACAGAAGTGAGACAAATTTCCTTGTCTCCCCTACACCAATTATGTGGTCATGATATCAGTGGTAAGGCAAGTTTCCATAGCATCCATACCCTTTACAGCAGTTATGTAATCATGATATCATTGGTAAAGCAAGTTTCAAGGGTCTGCCCTCTACACCAGTTATATGGCCATGGTATCATGATATAACAAGTTTCCATGATCTCCCCATTACACCAATTATTTGGTCATTATATCAGCGGTATAACAAGTTTCCAAAGTGTCTCTTTTACACCAGTTATGTAGTCAAGATATCAATAGCCTACCCTTTATTTACATATTATGTAATCAAGATATCAATAGCCTACCCTTTATTTACACATTATGTAATCAAGATATCAATAGCCTACCCTTTATTTACACGTTATGTAATCAAGATATTGATGGTATGACAAGCTTCAATAGCCTCCCATTACACAGTTTATGTCTTAAAATCAGTGGTAAGACAGATTTCCAAAGCCTCCCATTGAAATTATTTATACTCCAAAAGTATATTTTACCATTAGCTCTTTTGTATGTATATAATTTCACAAGTGGGATATTTTGCAATTTTATTTTAGAGAAGAACATTGAATATTGTAAACAGGAGTACATTTGTAGAATGGTATTAGTAGTTGTATTTGCATTTTTATGTACAGTTCTACAAAGATCATGTGTCATAAAGTTTAAAACATGGCGTGGTTTGAACAGTCTTTAAAAAATAATTGATGTATGATGGGATGCTGTGAAAACTCCTTCAGTTTGTAGAAGTATATTCTAACATTTTACACAGATTCCTTTAATTTATGTTTGGGAATACAGAATGTTAGATCTGTACAAAATATATGGCATTTTGAAGTCCAGAATCTTAGTTATTTCATATTTTCACAAAATAGTAGATGAATTCATAAAATCAGATAAAATTGGAATGAATCAAATGAAACAAGATGGGTATTTCCCTTATGTATTAATATCCCATTGCTATTAATTATGCAGCTAGAAACAAAGTAAGATATGGAGAAAGTTAAATTTCTTGACCAAAATATTGGATGAAAACTTTTTGAAGTCCTTGAAAAATATATATCATTGTTTACATTAATATTACCATTTGTGCAGAATCCATACACGCAATCAGATCTGTGTGTACATACATGTACCTATGCATCAGATAAATAATAGAGATTAAAATGGATTAATTCCACTAGTCTTATGTTATCTCTCATAAACATGCAGCATTAAGAATAGATTTTTTTTTTTCATTGTTCCTCATATACTACTAAATTTTAATTGTCACATTACATAGCTTATTCATTTATCATTCTACATAATACACTTTAATTGCCCCGAAAGTTTGTAGCAAGTGGCTTTTTCATTCTTAAGCTTGGAGTGAGATAAATTCCAATAGAAGTTTCTTTAATAAGACATTGTTAAATTCAATTATTCTAATGTGTCCTGCATGCTTGTGTTATCTTGATTCTGTCAGGTCAGTACAGTCTATTGCACTTGGAAGGTAATATTAGTCTACTGCTGTATATACTTGCTTATAAGTCGGGTCAAACTGCAAAGAACAAAGATCTGAATATGCCATAGCATAAATTGCCTGCAGATCAGGGTCTATGCTGTTTTTTCTACTGATTATTCCTTACAGACTTCACAGACCCAATCTGCTGGTGTTAATATACAACATCAGATCTGGGTCTGTGCAGTTTGCAGATGGATTAGTCATATAAGCAAGTATATATGGTATATAATTTACATCCAACGACCACCAGGGAAAGGTCTATGAGGGTCATTGTGCTGTTTCTTTTCTATTGCAGATGGGATAATCATTACAGAAAGAAGGCATCCTTTCTGTTCTTAATGGAATCTCCCTGCCCACTTGTCATGGCTTCATGTTATGTGAGATTGTGAAAATCAAAAATAAATAGAAAAGGAAATATAATAGCTAAATTGATTTGTGGAAAGAAACTAATGAAGATTGGGGACACCACTGAAGGAATGTTGCATATTATGGGACAGGATTCATTCTTCTCAGACTGCTTGATATTGACATGTTCACATTATTATTGTAGGCTTAATGGTTATTGTTTCAGTTTTCTTACTTATTTTAGGTAATTTCCATGCATGTTGCAAGCATATTAACTAGGTATAACAGATGGCCTGAATATAGTAGATACATATTAGAATCTTAGAATCTAATGGGATGATCTCCCAGCATTTAATTTTTGTTTTAATGATGTATTGTGCTAGACATAAAGTACGGTATTACTTAAGAAAATATTGCATGTAATATGTTTCTAATTAGGTAAGCTCCTATTTCAGGACATGTAATTGATATATATGAAAAATTTACATTGAGCATACCATGTTTCAGAATGTTCTGTATGATCCATTGGTTCATAATTTTATCATTTTTACTATATTAGATGCAGGCTGAGGAATGCATATTTGTGTTTTACATTGTAATAGTAATTATACAGAATGGGAAATTCCAATTATATTTGCTACTGGCTTGATGTGGTACCATATATACAAGCTTATAACTCAAGCTGAATAATGCATAGACCCAGTTTCGCCACAGCATAATGCACTGGCAGATCTGGGTTGTTAGGAGCAGTCAGTGGAACAAACCACATAAACCTTGATTGGAAGGTGCATTATGCTAACGCAGTTGAGGACCTAAGTTGTTTGTAGTTTGACTTGACTTATAAGCAAGTATATAGAGTAACTTCCCCATGTGGAGTACCTAATTTGAACTATTTTGGGCAGACATAGTGCCTGTTTTAGAAGACAATTGTCAAGGTTTTTGAATCTCTTTTATGAGTGGTCAAGTTTCGTCAGTGTATCCCATCCACCAATGGCTCTATATATAGATGCATTTGCATTGATTTAAATCTGGATTTTTTCTTAATCTTGTAGCTTTTATTCATGAGGAAAACTAGGAAATGTTCATGTTTAACTTGAACCTGATAATTGGTTATGTTGTTAAAAATAAAAAAGCACATGAATGTGAGAGATGAAGGCATTAAAGAGTGCAGACACAGAATATAGATGAAAAGGGGTATTTTTGCTAGAACCAAGTTTTCACAGATGATACATATGGCACACAAGTCAGGGAATTACATTAAATTAAAAATAATTATAAACCATGCTAAAGCACTATCACTCTTCACTTTTCACTACTTGACATTTCTAATGTTCACATATTTTTTTTAATTATGTGCCATTGCATGTGCGTGTTTGCAAAATGTATTTCTTTAATTGTAAAAGGGAATATTATGCAATGTATGTGATACGTTTGTGTACGTATGAAAGGACTGATGGATTAATTCTTGGATGATTCTTATGATGAATGGACCTAAATTACTTGCATTCATTACCAACTTCCTGTGCATTAAATTTAGCTGCTTTTAAAGGTACCTACACATGTTGCTAAATGCAAGTTGGCAATTATACAATCGATGTAAATTCCTAAATTATAATGAGAGTTTTGAAATAAATTGTGGATTTTAATGTATTGAATAATTTGTTCATTTTTATTGTAAACATTTATTGAAATATCGTTCCGCCTTTTTCATGACGCTATGAACAGATGAATATCGCGGCTATTTCAGTGTGTAGAATGATTAGTACTGAAGATGCATGCATGCAGGAAAAGAAATAGATTGAAAGGAGGTAGGTTTTAAGAATAAATATGGTGTTATCTCTACATCTGTGCCACACATTTAATTCTTTCATCACTTCCA
Source organism: Unio pictorum (assembly GCA_030141615.1). NCBI lineage: Eukaryota > Metazoa > Mollusca > Bivalvia > Unionida > Unionidae > Unio > Unio pictorum. Next base: position 6,557,521 of record JARLTB010000110.1, read on the forward strand.
TACCATATTTCATATAATTAAGATGTATTTACAGTTGTTTCAGGAATTGTTTTGTCAGTAAGTCTTGTCATCTGTTTTACATACAGATATTTAGAGATGCACCTAATCACAATTATTTCAAAGTCATATTTCAGTCACATGTGTGGAATGAAATTCTCTGACCTTAGAAATATAAGTCTGTAAATGCAATTGGTCACTTCACAAACACAGAACACTGGTCCAAGGGGATGCAAGCCCCATCCCCCCACACACACCCAAAAGAATAAATACCAGGCCAAATAAAGAAAAGAGATGACATTGTAAGACTGGCAGTGCTTGAGATTTATCATTGTAAAAGGGTTGCAGATGTTCTGACTGCTTCACTTGTAGTAAAATTATTATTTGATATTACAGCATAGTGGCATTTCATTGCATGAGGAATGCGTAAAATGTTCTGAATATTAATTTGCAGTGCAAGAATGATCTTTATTAGTAAATAATATGTCAGTGCATCCCCTGAGAGTACTTAGCATGTTATTCTACTTCCTTTATCAGTATGATTATCCAATTATTAAATACAATTTTGTATTAACTTTTATATGTTTTCATACACAGGAAAATGCCTTTCCAAGGGCATGGTGGTTTTCAAATCTTTTGCTTCTGAGCAATCTAATAAAAATGGGATTTAGCCAAAAATCGAGTTGAAGCTAAATCCAAGCTGTGCGGAGGATGTGGCAGAGCTTGGATTCTGTGTTCATTCAGTAAGTCATTTACAGTGATGGATTTATGTGTGTTGGATACATCAGCTACTGGTACACAGACTGGTCTTTTCAATAATGTTCCACAACTTTTGGTAATACTTTGAAGGCATACAAATGTCCATCGACATTAACCAAGTCAGGCTCACTTACCTGAACGACTGGGTGGTTTGCATAATAAAATAATGCATATAAACTCACTTGACATTTCGACTACAATGAAAGATTTGTGATTGTAACTTATTTTCTCTTATTCAGATATCATTTTCTCATTAGCAAAGTTCAGAAAAGTAAATCCATGTTTAAATGTCAGTAATACATCCGAGCTGCATAGCTTACACATTCCTGAACTGAAATTACATAGCCCTTAGGTTAATAATTCATCCTCCCAAAGGCTGAAATCGCGAAATTTCTGGAAGTCGACCTTGAATGATTGACTCGTGCACCGTCGTCCTCATGTATGTTCCGTATGTAGCAGTGGCCAAGACACCTCTGCAGTGATTTTGCTTTGGATGATTCTTGAGTTTTTATTGGAGCACAGTAGAAACTTTATGCGGTCCACTTCATCGGAGGCATAGACCCTCTTCAGTCTCATTCCCTCTGTAGCTTTTCATGACCTGAACGACAAGGAACAATAGTCCATCGCATTCGCGTCCGGTGGAATGTTTCAAAGTCATGCAGTCCCATTCAAAAACGCAAACTCAATTAAGACACACCCACCCATCGACCGACAGTTGGACCCCAGAAGGGTTGACAGAGACGCCAGGGAGAAAGATTGCTGGCCAGTCTCACTTTCCCAGGGACTTGCTTCCTCTCCTGCGGTGTGTCCATCTTCCTATACTTTTTAGAGGTTTGTCCAAGGCCAACGGACTCTACGATAGAATATATCAGCCTTAATTCATAAACTTCATCTTCTGTTAATGAAACCCATCAACAATTGAGTCTGGTGCGATTCAGGTAAGAGGTGTACTCCCTACTGCAGAAGGGTATATTAGAATGTTCAAAACAAGTCTCCTGCATTATCTGGTTTTTATTGTTCCCTAAAAAGGGGTGAACGTTTCTTCTAATAGACGATCTTTCTACAACTCGTTTCTACATGAGGATCCTTTCAAGGGATCACAGCCTCAGTTGAGAATGTTAAGTCTTGGGATTTCCATCGACCTTCGGGATGTGTATCTTCGCTTATTCATAAATGTTTTTTTTTTTTTTCTTTCTACCTTCAGTTTCGCGCTCCACGCCCAGAGCTTTTACCCTTTTACCATAGTCATGTAAGTAGTTGCATTCTTCGTAAGTTCACTGGATCCTTATGTTCCAGTATTTTGACAAATGTTTGATCCACAAAACCTTGTTAGAATCCCTTAGACAAGATAAGGCTCGCTATTGGTCCTTAGTGAGAAGACATGGCCTTATACCCAACTAATAGAAATAGAAAATGTTTTTTTTTTCTTCTTATAATTTCGTATACGTGGGGGTAAATTGCCTAGCAAAGGATAATTCCGTGTACCTCAGGACAGAGTAGACATAATCCTGGCCATGTTGGAGGAACTGAAAAATTCAGGTCTCATCATCGCCTGGTCTATCTATTTTGAAACCGTTGTACTGCACGGCAGACCTAGTTCCCTTGGGCTGATTGCGCACGTGCTCCTCCAGTTTCTCCTTCTGGCAAACTGGAAATCGCACATGGTTCATCTGAAAGCTCAGATTTCTCCGGTACCTAATTTCCACCATCACCTAATTTGGTGAGCAAATTTGGGCTAGTGTCGGGCTGGAATCTCCTGCATATTTCCGAACCCCACTCTTGTTCACGGGCGCGTCAGATTACCGGGAGGTGCTCATTTGGAGCCGGAAGGGCTAGCTCTAATGGGGGTCGTTGTCCAAGGAAGAATCTACCGTCCACATCAACAATTTAGAAAGGAGAAAGGTCTTATTAGCCTACAAGCGTGAGTGGACAGAACAAGAAGTACCTACAGCGACAGAGGCACACATGCAACTCCGTAATAAATATTTTCCACCGTGTAGCGCTTCATCGGTTCCTTCAATCACTGCAGTAACTTAACCACTCACCTTTTACAGACAGTAACCTTTCAGAAAGTGGATCGTGTTAAGTGTAATCATGACATCTTTGAAACCCTGAAATAACGTGAAAATTGTAGCAAATTACAATGATAGTCGCAAAGTCGACATCGATAAGAGTCCGATAGACAAAAGTGTTTTATACAGTGATATGCAGCTGCACATGACAGCATGTCCGACACCGGGAGATATGTGTGACGTAACATAGGTAAATGACACCGACGTAAAAATATCAGTAGAGAACAATTTTGCTAATGAGCAAAAAGCAGACAGTAAAATCCGAGTGCTAACAGCAAAGAAAAGATACTAACTATTAGATATAGGTTACTTATGGGATTGGGTGTAAGAAGGTCAACGACCAGTCCACTTTTTATAAAAAGAAAAGAATCGTGTATTGAGATTCATCAGATTTTAGGACAAATTCGGCATTGCATTATTTTGTTTCACTGTTCAAAAAGTAGGGATGTCAAATGTACAGGATTAGATGTGTTAGCGGGAGGGGGATTTTTTTAAGGGAACGGACTCGTATCAGATTTGGCACATGTTTCAAAGAGGATATGAAACACATTTAGTAATGTGTGCTCAGCAGATAAAGTGACGTTAACATCTGACTTGTGTGTTACTTGAATATAATATCGACAATTTCTAAACCTGTGAGCTATTCAGAAACCTTTTTATTCAAATTTCCATTTTTGTTATTTCTTTTGTAAGAGTGAGTTGGTGTGCCGGGGAGGGGGGGGGGACTGTAAAACTATTTCATTACAGATGCACTTGAATCGTGACATCATTCTGGTTATGAAAAACATCTTAATTTCGTGCGACATCTTTAAGAAAATTTAAAGAGCGGTATTACGAATTCATGCAAAACGCGGCGCACATGATGGTTGCAAATTAAGACGAACGTAATGCTTAAAGGTTTCAGCCAAACACGTCATGTTGTTTTACCGGTACTAGAAGTGGCAAAGCGATTTGGGGAAGAATTATCGTTACTTTGCGAAAATGATAATGTGTACGGTCAAGAGATGCCACTTAGACGAAACAGCGTTTTTTTATGCCAGGGAAGGACACTATCGTTACGAAATTAACTTGGGGGGAAAAATGGATCATGGGTATATTACATGGGTATATGGGTATATTATATTCCAGAGATTTGTACGAGAAGAAATAATAAATAGAATTGGCATAATGATTTGGTGGTGTTACGAGGTTTGACGCCATTTTTCAGCACACGCACACATGAGCACAACAATCTGAAGGTTTCAGATGATTAAAATTATTCCTTGGAAATATTTGAAATGCAGTAAATTCCAGAGACATGGCCCCATGGGCCACTACCTGATGTGGAACCTTTTCCATGAATTCCTTGCCTAAGTGTTCACCCTACCACCACCCCAATGATATCTATCCTCTGCTTTCGACTTCGTCGTTGCCTGAATGTGCCATATCAGACAGAAAAGAAAACATTATTCAAAATTATTTAAAGGCATACATTGTGGTAATATCGTAGATTTATGTTTCATTCTAACTGTCCTATTGTTGTTATAATGGTTCTTGAACTCATAAAATCGACCATGTACATATTATCCTGTAGTAATTCAAGATTCATATTATTTGCATTTGTTTTAAGCTATAGTTCTGAGAAACGCAACCCGGATAATGGTCTTGTATGTACTATAAGCCGAAATATTTAAATCCTTCCAAACTCACACACATAAAACTTTGAACACTGTTGATCTTTAAAATTACGCTTCCAGTTGAAAAATAATGCACACCCCACCCCACCTCCAAGTGCGGTGCCTTTTTGATAGAGCTAGAAAGAACTCAGTACGATACCTTGTTAAATTAACCATTGGGACTTTTATATGAACAAGACGTACCAATATACTAATGAAGGCAACATTCTTTATTAAATTTACCTGCAAATAAGATATTGCTATTAAAAATGGGGATCTTATTACGAGTACAACAGGTGACCTCAATTTTCGGTCTATCATGCAGATAGAAATTAAAATTGAAGGAAAGTTGATATATCCAAATAAATTAAATTATCCGAATCCAGATTTCCCCATTACTAATCTTAACTGTCTTCGCGTCAAAAGCCATAGTTAAGAAATATAGAATGTTTACATCAAAGCCAATACCACATTTGATAAGATATGGCTAAAATCAAAGGCCGCAAAACCACAAGACCTTTTGGCTCTTGCGCTCTTTAGTTTTTGGCCTAATAAACATATTGCTATGTAACTGTGTGTTGCGTTTACTCCTATCAGTCACTGATTCTTTATTTCAGTGTAGGATGATTTGAGGAAATAATAGATCTACAATTATATTTTAATATATATATATATATATATATATATATATATATATTATGAATGTTACGATGAAACTTGTAATGGACACGATCTTCGATACAAATGATTTTTCAGAAGAAGAAAAAAAAGATTTTGTATGCAAATTTATGGTGAAGGAAGACCTCTAGTACATGCGTATGCAAAATCTGGGACTGTTCGCTCCGCGCCGTGTTGGCCAAGCAAAAAGGTTACAAATTCGGAGCTATGTACGGCATATTTATTTTTTAATTCTTCGTAATATAGCAGGACAGATGAAAAATCCATCACTTCGTAAGATGAAACACGTGAGATTTACGTTTTCGTTCGCGTCGAGATTGATATGATTACACTTTTGCACAGCCCGGATGGCTAGGCTACGCCTCCCTTATACAATGATATCCTTTAACAAATTAGTATTTTCTTATTCGACTAGTGGTGGGTTGGATAAGTAGAAGCGACTTCATATCAGCTGCTACAGTTTGGAAAATACGTAATAATAATAATGCAAAACAGAAATGTTAATATTAGACAAAATTAAGATATGTTAACTAGAAACATGGAGGAAGCAACATCCATTCTCTTTTCCTGTATATCCATCACACCCGTGTTCGTTTGGATAAGACACGTGATTTTCCCTTATTCTACTTGTATAAAGTGATCTATATTGTTCATATTCCAGCAAATATGTTACGTTTTTAGCTCTTATTCTCGAGCACATAACGTTTGATGGGTGGATTCATCTTGGAGGGTTATTCTTACTACTGGCAAAATATGCCACATTATGTAATATTTAATACTGCAGTGATCATTATGATTTTCATTTTATAGTGCGTCTGCGATGTTGCTTTGTAACACCGAAGCTGCTCTCCCTGCTCTGAGCACCGAACTCTTGGGCTCTCACAAAAGATGACAAAATCACTAAGTTGCACAAATACAAATTGACATAATGATACTAGATTTCTCAAAAGTCTTTCCCCATCAACCCAAAACGCAAGGTTGATTACTGCTGCGTTAGAAACATGCATCTGGATAATAAAAAGTCTGAAACATCAAGTTAATTGTGGATGGGCAACCATCAAAAAGCGTACCTGTCATCGCTGGCGTACGACAGGTACTACTTTCATTTCTTCATACTGACTCAGATCCTAAATTAAGATCTGCACCTACTGTAAGATCTGTAAATGTTCTCCCCACCCAAAAAAAAAAAAATAGTGTGCTTAGGCTTCACACAGAAACACACGTATAATATGTTTATTGTTAACATTAGCTTACCTTTAAGCAATTGGTGACTCAGAAAAATAAGTTTGGGATGTTTAGCGACTGGTTATTAGAAACAAGTCAATTGATTTAGACTTTCGTCTTAATTATGTTTGGGAATTATTAATCAGGTTTGTGGTTGATTTGGGGGAAAGGCATACATTTTGGTTAGACCACAGTAATATGACATTTGAACCACGGTCGAGTGATCTTTTTCAAGACGGGAGGTGCACTTGTTTCTAACTTTCCATGTTAAAGAATTCTTAGATATTTGTGTATATGTCTGATTTTTGGAATTCGGTGCAATGGAAATATTCCTTAGCCCGAAATAATTAACCAATTACTAGAAGCAAATGTCACTGAGTGAAGTGTTAGTGAGTTTCCATGATGCCGTGGTTCCCTAGTAGTGAATTCATGTCAAAACGAAATGAGTGACCATGAAATACCATAGTCACTATTAAAACCTACTGGTGTAAATTGCTGGGGTGACAGCAGTACCAGTATTAACGGTACGAAACCGGTCAATTACACAAAGAAATAAATAAGAAGGCACTCTGCATATGTCGCCGTAGTGGCAAATGTGCTTGGAAACCATACATTGACTGGCCTAATGTGGCGTAGTTAAGATAGTTCCCAATGTTAGGGATACTTGTATAGTTACTACGGCGTGAATTGCTGACGGTACGGCAACTTAATGTAGAGAAACCATGAAGATGTTCACTTGATAAATATTTGGTAGTTAGTAATATCTGTGGTCTTGCATTGATTATATTAAAATTTATGTATAGAACGGACACCTAGGACTTTTTAATTTAGAATTGAAGTTGTATGGAAGTCTTTTTAAATTTGGGGTAAATTTATGTCTTCAAGAGGGAATCGCGCCAGGCTTTGACACCGCTTGGTCATGTAAAGACCACATGCTTGTAACAAGCGTAGGGATGCATTAAATTTAGAGAGATACAGAGACATGATGCTACTTTATCACAAATTATTAGTTTGGCTGATACACAGCAGCGCCATGCTTGGGAAGAAGTGTCTGGTAATTGTACAGATGTTGGGACGTTATGAAGGGGGTGGCATACAAATTATTAGATGTAAGACGAGATGATGGTGCGAGTTTGGCTAGATCGTTCCGGCATTCCAGTTTGAGTTAAACGTTTCATCGTCGTACCATGCATCTGTCTGTAAGAAGTCCTAAAACAATACCAAGATGAAGCTGTGGGGTACAATTAGGTGTTGACGAAACCCTCAGTAACTGCGTCAGTGTGTGTATTGGCCCAGTATAAGGGGTGATATTCGTGACTACTGTGCTCCGTGCTCCGTTTGCACTCAGCACAAAAGTCAAGCAAAGGCGTTGGGCGAAACTAAAGGGACATAACGGATGGGGAATCAGTAGAGCTGGTAGCCTTCGATATTGTGAACCTCACACGAAGACGAAGGAAGGAAATGCATACATCCTTGTAATTGGAGGTCATTTAACTAAGTTGATTGAGGTGGTGCCTGTGCCTAATATTGAAACCACCACGATTGCAAGAGCGTTGCTGCATAATTTTATTTGTAAATTTGGCGTGCCTCGTGACTGTTATTTGACCAAGGCTGACAGTTTGAAAGTGTATTCAAAGAGCTCTGTGTAGTAGTAGTAGTAGTAGTAGTATGCATTAAGAAGACGCGCACGTCTCCCTATCACCCACAATGGAATGGGTTGGTGAAACGGTATAAGATATCTTTATACCAGATGCAAGCAACATACGTGGATAATAAAACAGATAACTTGGACCAAATCCTTTCTTATGAACGTGACCTGTCGTGCATCTGAGCACGACTTCCTCCAGATTCACCCCGAACAACCTGATGCTGGGTCGAGATGTGGTTCTCTCCACGGATCTTCTATTTGGCAAAACACCAGACGAGACGCCATACGATCTGCCTCGATTTGTGTTGGATTATAGAAAAGCAATGTAGGAGGCCAACGAGGAAGCAGGAGAATAAATAGGCACAGCTATTCGGCACCAGAATGTTGCTTATGATCTCAAGGTTCATGGTGAGTCTTTCAGTGATTGTTATATGGTGTCGTTGCACCATACTCTAAGAAAGAAAGGGAAATCACCTAAATTACAGGTCAAACAGACTGGACCATGTTGAATTTTTAAGAAAATAATGGATAGTACAAACCTGATTGCAAGGAGCAATCATAAGGCGATTCGGATTGTTCAATTTAATCGACTAAAACCATGTTTGATGCGACCTGAGAGTAAACATAAATATACGGATAACCAGGAAGAAATACACGATAGCGTTGATGAAACCGAGATGGAAGAAGTATCACCATATCCAATTACAGCTCAAAGTACCAATTTAATCCAACGAATCAGTGTGCGTTTGAAACTTGACGTTTGAGCCACTCGCGGTCTAGTGATATTTTTAAAGACGGGTGGGGTGGGGGGTACTTTATTAGATTTGGAGTATGCGCATTTCGTTATAGCGCCCCGTTTTAAGATATTATTAATTTTTGTAATTACTTGTCTGATTATTGGAATTCAGTGCAAAGCAAATATTCTTTAGCCAGAAATAATTAAATTACACAAAGGAATAAATAAGAAGAGACTCAACAGATACCGTTTATGTCGCCGTGGTGGCAAATGTGATGGAGTTGTACTGGCGAAATTTGCCTGGAAACCATAAATCGACTGGCCTCGGGTGCCGTAGTTAAGATAGTTCCCAGTGTTAGGGGATAGTTCTATAGTTTCTACGGCGTGAACAGCTGACGGTACGAAAACCTGACGAAGAGAACCCACGCAGGGTAAAATTTATGTATAGAACGGACACGTCGGGGTAGTCTAATTTACAACTGAAGTTGTATGGAAGTCTGCAAATTTGGGGTAAACTTATGACTTCTAACGGGAATCGCGCCAGAGCTTAAGGTGTCCACTCGGTCATGTAAAGACCCCAGGCTTGAAACAAATATGTAATGCCCAGGATAATGTACGTATTCGAACTAAAGTAATTCATATACCAGGGTCTTTTTCTGTTCATTAGGGCAATAATGTTTTGTTCAAGGTAATTTAAGGGCTGTAATATTTGTTAAGCCCATCCCAGGTCAGCTCCAGAAGATTAAATATCCGGTCCCTTAATTGCACTCTAAATGGTCATTCCATACAGTGAGTGAATTCCTCCACGTTCTTTGGATTGGATATATCATCTGATCCAAATTAGACAAGCCACGTGGTGTAATTTCTCATAATCTGAATCAGTATAGCGTAAAAATTTGATGAATGCTTACATCGCTGTGGTATGATACGTTTTGAAATAATGGGGTGCCTGTGTATCTCATACAAGAGATATCGAGTTAAAAGGATTGAAATAAGACAATATTGAGTTGCAAGATTTCTCACAGATATTGGAACACGGACTTTGTGACATTCATGTTTCAAATGTACACTGAGGAATCTTTTAAGGGAGGAGAAGGTACAAGCTCCATCTCACACTCTTCTACAAGATTTTCAACAACACGATTGACATCGACACATCATTGTCACCCACGAAAAGATCGCATCATCATTAGAAGTACAGACACCCATATGAAACAAGATAATATAAGTAGTTTATTTCCAAGGACTATCCTAATGCGGATTCGTCGGCTATCTATAGCTGTTAAACCATACCACATTTTATATTTTAAGCGGGAGCTTAATTATCTTATAATATGAATGTACTGTAGGACATCTGGCTTAGTTTTTTCAAAGACGCCAACAGCTGTATTGGTTGGGTACTGGCTCATGGGCTGCGTCTCTACCTGGGAAAACTTGTACAAGGAGGTGAAAATAGAAGAATCACTTTCCATCATCTGCATTCACTTTTTTAATCACATGATATATTTGCATGAATACCAATTCTCCCTACCCCACCTCTTTCTTTTTTTTGGGGGTGGGGGGTGAATCCTAGCAATACATAATTGTCAAACCTGACAGAGTAGTGATGGAAGGGCGTGGATTTGAGTCATACCGTCGGATTCGACCGTTTCGGCAACCGAGTTGTGTCCTTCTGCAAGGCATTTTAATTCAAATCCATCGACATTAAATCTGTGTTGGAAAGCAAATCGCTATCCACTGCAATTGACCTAATCCAAAAGCCAAAACAAAAACATCGAAACTGATCATAATAGGTCTGTTGCTGAATGATATTGAAGTATTTCTTTATTATGCCTCAACGGAGGAGGCATTCCGCGAAATTCTTGTTCACTGAGATCGGGCCCAGAAGACCTATGCTGAGAAATTTGATGATTAAATATCCTTTTGGATACTATTATAAACTGCATAACAGGTTTACCACAGGCTACTTTAAACTCGGTAAAATATTTTGTAGCTGGAACTAATACTTAAGATTGCGACTTACAGCAAGTTTGCGTCTGCAATTTGAAAATTTAAGAAGTCAATACCTGGTATCAGGATATAATTATTGGAATGGAAACGAAAGTGTGGTGCAGTATACTCCGTTTGGGTGAGGGTTGAACGATGATATGATCACCTGCGCAGGAGCTCCCAGCATCATAATCTGAAGAAAATATCGTACTTATCGTATGCAGACTGTTACGTGTAACTTAGTATTTAAATTATATTTAATTTAAGTCGAAACCCATACAATTTGAAGTACGTGTCTTGCTATCCATTTCGATGTTTCAGCGTCCAGATGATTTAAACTTTGCAAACGATTTTGCGTGTACAATTTCGCGACGTTCGACAAACCCGAATTCGACTTCCGTTTATACGTGTTTAAAGACTCGCTTCACGATCAAACCTTATTGATCTGGTTCTGCTAATAATATAGGTATGCGTGTAAATTGAACATAGAAGCTATTCTTTTTTGCCCATTTGTAATATTTGTATTCGCCTTTCAACATTTTAGCAAGCAATATTGTGTTCGACTGTCGTAACCTGAAGTTGAGTTAATTTTGTATTTTGCAACTTATAAACAGGTGAGTCGATCGTTTTAAAAAAAACTTAACTAATTCTGCTTAATTTAGCACTTGAAATACAGCTGCTGTTTTCCCCCAGCTGTGGAATCAATCGATATACTAAACTGAGCGATAAATGTCACGAGACCACACAAAAAACGATTTATCGTCAAATTTTTTTCGTGACCTACTATGAACATATTGCGGAAACAATCGAAAGACATGTTGATGGACTTTGATATTTGTTCTGTACTTTATACTCCAAAGAAGACCAATACATAACATTAAGCAGTATTCTTAATGTACTGCTGATTTTTAACTCGACTGGACACAGACTAAAGGGGATTATGGAATAGCCTGTTGTCCGACACCGCATGTTTGTTATCGCTACACCTCCTCAACTAAATGGCAGAGTGGCATGAAACATTAAAACACACATACCCATTCCCTAAATGAAACATCCAACATCTTGAAAATGTTATCGCAACTCATCCTTAATGTTCATAGCAACATGAGGTTTTCACTATAAGATTTCTTATGGTGTCATTGTCGTAGGATTAACGCCATTTTCAGAGCAGGAATCGTTTTACATGGCGGTCAGTATATCTGGTGGAGAGGAACCTTAAAGAGTCAGGTAAGAACCTTTTTCCACTTTCTCACATATCCATTTTGGCCAAGCCCGAGACTAGAACTAACACGGACAGGTGAGATTACAATGAGCGGTAAACGCGAGCACTTAACGGTTGGTCCTAAATAAAATTTGTGCCGATCTGAAATCCGATATGAATGCCGACCTCTGAATTACATTTTTTGTTATCGCCCAAGAATATCAGATGGTTTCAGTACTCGGCAGCTGAATGGAGAAACTGCCTCGTCTTGGATTCCTGGAAATGTCGGTGCCTTCAAAGGAATCTTGCCAGCGAAGTGTGTATTCCTTCTCGTGACATTGGTAAGTATATTAGTCTTTTTGACTACAGCATAAGCCTTACAAATGTAGACCACTGAGTCACTGACATATATTTCACGTGTTGGTGACTTGGACTAAGTATTACATTTAGGTCAGTATCTGGCATTACTAATCACAGAAGCATGTAACATTGTAGATGTGTACTGGTGAGTTACAATAGGA